>VDFB02047230.1:76721466-77165172 GCA_007258455.2 Sequoia sempervirens | reverse complement strand
TTGAAGTGATGTGTGAAACACATTGCTTCAAAGAAAATATTCCTGCTTTCAAAATTTGTTGTGTTTGATTTTGCCCCTGATTGAAAAATTTAACTAATATGCCCCTGATCTGACTCTGATATGTTTATGATATTGATGATGCCCCCTCGGGAGGTAAATCACCGATGATAAGAAAATGGTGATGATAAAAGTTAGATGATGAAAGGGATGCAGTGATTTAGCTCCCGATAAATGAAGAAAATAAAATGCCCCAGTTAAAAAAAATGCCACCCAAAAACCCACTTGGTTTGACCCTTAAAAGGTAAAAGGGTAAAAAAGAAAAGTCATTTGCACTTTTTGACTTGTGAGGAACCTTTTGCTCTGATAGCGATGTGGCACGATGGAGATCCCGTACCACCGACATAGATTCGAGCGGTCTTGCCAATATCAACGACCAACAGCGTATGGACCACTGGTGAGTCAATTCAAACCTTCTTATGTTGAAATTTTTTGTTTTTAGTCAATTTTTGATGTATTTTAGCGCGGTTTTAGGTTTAAACGTGTTGTTTTAGCACTTTTAGGAAATAGTTTAGCGCATTCAAAGATTTTTGCAGCGCTTATAGGTGATAAAATAGCGCTTATAGGATTTTAGTAGTGTAGTGCATTCGATAAATAAAGTAGCGCTTATAGGAGGCTAGGGTTGAATGGGGTAAATTAACACATTTAGGTTGTAGATTAGTGCTTACAGGGTTTTAGCACATCCAGGGGGTGAAATAGCGCATTTGAGAAATGAAGTAGTGCTTTTGGGGAAATAACACTTTTAGGAAATGATGTAGCGCATTCAGGGCACAAAACTGCGCATATGGAGTTTTAGCGCATATGAGGGAAACTGTAGCGCTTTTAGGGTTTTAGCTCATATGAGGGAAACTGTAGCGCTTTTAGGGTTTTAGCGCTTTTAGGCCATAGAGTAGCGCATTTAGGAAATTTAGACAGAAAGCTGATTTGATGAAAATGATGATGAATTATTGCTTCCTTGGTCAATAGATAGTAAAATTGTCATGTCATCATGTTTGATAAATTGATAACGTTGCTTCCCAAAAATAGAAAACAAAGAGTAGATAGCTAATAACTTTGTTTCCAAAAGAATAAAAAACAAAGAGTAGATGATTGATATGAATTTTGATAAATTTTATTTCTGTGATAGAAAACAAATAGTAGATTGATTTGAGTGAAAAAATATTTGCATTCATGATTGAAGTACAAATAGGAGGATGATTGTGCTTGTTGATAAATTTTCTTCCTACGATAGAAAACAAATAGTAATAGAGTAGATTGGTTTGATATGCAGATAGATAGATTTTGTATTGATGGCCTGATATGATTTCCTTTTGATATGAGTTTGATATGTGTCATTTGATTGATATGGGTCCGTTGATATGAATCTGATTGAGGTAGATAGATTGTGTTGATGTGAGTCCGATATGAGTGTGATTGATTGTCCTTGTGATGACCAAAAATAAGAGGTTTTCAAAAACCTCCAGATTAGAGAGCGCTTCCCAACGGGTTGGGATATGATTCGGGATTTGACTCCCGCTGATGTGCAATTTATAGTGAGTTGTGGGTTGGGATATTTGTTGGCGATGCCTCCTATTCGGGTCAACAGGGGACTGTTGACCGCATTAGTAGAGAGGTGGCACTCTGAGCATAACACATTTCATTTGCCGATTGGTGAGTTGATAGTGACCCCAGAGGATGTGTACAGGATTTTGGGGATCCCAATGGTAGGTGCCCTTGTGTTCTATGATCACAAGGAGTTGGGTGGCATGGATGCATTGAGGAGGGTGTATGGCGATGCACAAATAGCGGGGTACTAGGTGCCATGGGGAAACTTCAGAGGTTATCCTACCTTACCTGCAATGTTAGGTGATTTCATTGGAGAATTCCTTTGTTCGAATCGCCAGTCAAAGGGTCTATCAATCGGATGGGGGAGGATTATCAAGCAAATGCTAGGTCAGCCACAAAGATATGCCTGGGGGAGCTGCATGCTAACCCACTTATATCATGACTTACACTAGGTTGTTTACAGGAGATCATCGAGTTTGTTGTGCGGGGTTAGTCTGCTCCAGATCTAGGCTTGGGAGCATATTGTTGTTACTAGACCACTATGTCTGAGGGCTAGGCCGCCAGGTAGGCCATATTCGTATGCTTATTTGTTTTCAATTGTCTAGCCCAAGTTGGGAAAGGTGGACTATTGGAGATGGACATTAGATGACATGGATACAGTGATATGGAGGTCATATATTGATTGTGATGTTTGGGATACATATCACCTAGAGATTTCATTTGTAGGGATACCTCAATTTTTAATAGGCCACACACCATTCATCATAAAGAGATTTTTGGCCCTATGAGTATACCAAGTTGCTTACCAGGTTGCATATACTGAGTATATGGAATTACAACCTGAGGTATGGGATCTGAGACCTGATATTGTGGATGTCGACATGTCAGAGGAGTATTTAGTGTACTATCACACACATCTATTTCCGTGATTTACATGTCCAGATGAGCCGACACCCATTTTGGCGGGAGACAGGAGGATGTGGCGGGTGGTGAGCAGGAAACTATCAGAGGAGAGGAGGAGGAGAGTGGAGAGGAGGGGAGCTCAGATGATAGTGATGGGGATGGTGGTGCAGAGGGCAGAGGTGGGGAGCAGAGGCCAGTGAGATCAAGGCCAATTTTTTTGGGTAGTGTTCAGATCATGCGGAGGCCTAAGACTAGTATTGGATGGAGGACAGTGATCAGGGTTGCCTCCACACCACAACAAGGATAGATAGATACTCTGTAGGCCCAGGTACAAACACTGCAGGGACAACAAGCATAGTTGCAGAGCTAGTTGGCTCAGGCTCAGGGTTTGGTAGCACAACTACAAACACAGTTGGCATAGTCTCAGGAATAGGCACATGCACAAGCACATGTATAGGTATAAGTACCTCCTCTTTCCCTAGACCCACAGGTAGCCTAGTTGATTGTAGAGAGGGATTCATTCAGACGGAGGGCAGCAGAGGCAGAGGGTGTTGTCCAGAGGCTCATGGGCACTGTGGAGAGTGCGTCGTTGCGAGAGGCCATTGCAAAGGGCTTTGAGATGGCTAAAGAGGTTGAGTACTACCGAGTTCGATATGAGTTGTGTCCTCCTAAGCATAGAGAGCCTTTCCCACGGTCCCACAGTAGGACCAGGAGCAAATCACAGAAAACTACATAGAGCAGAGGGGTTACAGGGCCTCAACGGGATCCTGATGCGGGGACGAGTGGCAGGCCATCATCCTCGAGACCAGCTCCATCAGGGGGGTCCACCAGCCAGCCTTGAGCCATTGATACAAGATTATTGATGTATCTGATTTTGTGGGGATATGTGTATTGTTTTTTATCATATCTTATGTATCTCTCTATACTGTTGAGTTTCATTGGACATTTGGACATTTGTATTTATTTTTTGATGAGCGATGATATGCATCGGCGATGAGTTTTGATGATGTGTTTCCTTGATGTGATGATGATATGGATGTGCATTTATTTCCACATGATGTGGTATGGGTTTTGATATGTACGTAAATGATTTGATGACTGATTATGATATGTAGGATGAGTTATGATATGCTCATGATGATAATCTATGATATGCTTATGATGATGATTTTTATGGTAAGCTTATGATGATGATTTTTATGATATACTTATGATGATTATTTATGTAGGTGGATGACCTACGTTGTGATTACTGAAAATATGCAATGGGATTTTGAAATGCTTGTAATGTGTTGGCAAATGATGTGGAAATGTAATGTATGTATGAAATTTGTGTTTTTGGATTTTTTGAATGTAATAAAATAGATGATTTGATGATCAATGGATGTTTATGTTTATGAGATGGTTTTGTGGATTCGGTTATGAAAAAAATGATATGAAAATGATAAAGGCATGCAATAATGAGATGAAATGTATGATGTAATGAAATGTAATGACATGGTGGTAATAATGATATGAAATGATAATGATGATAAAAAGGATAAGGAAATGTTATGAAATGATAAATGATAAATGAGAATAATATGATAAAAATGATAATGGTAATGAAATAAAAAGATGAAATGAAATGATATGATAAAATGAAATGATAAAATGATAATGTAGCGAGATGTAATGAAATGTTAATGCAATGAAATGATAATGTAATGAAATGATAGTGTAATGAACTGATATTGTAATGAAATGATGTTGTAATGAAATGATATTGTAATGACATGATATTGTAATGAAATGATAATGCAATGAAATGATAGTGTAATGAGAGTGAAATGAAACGAAGTGTCAAAATGAAGTAAAATGATAAAATTTAATGATATGAATATAATAAGTAAGAAAAATAGAAATGATGTGAAATGGAGAAATGAATGATAATTGAAAGGATCTAAATGTCATACAAGTGAATGATTTGAGAATGATCAATGGCATGCAATGAAACTATGTGATATGAAAAATGCCAAATGCATAATGATGGATAACTAAATGATAAAGTACCTGAAATGATAGAAAAATGAATGATAAATGATGAACTAGAGGAATATGTACAAGACCTAGATGAAATGATAATGATTAATGAAATGAGGATGAAAGAGGATGATGAAACAAATGTCCGAATGTCCTCCACAAATAGTCCAAAGAGACATGACAACTGTTGATGTTTTTATTCAGCCATTCAAAACTCTGATGCAAATCCAATATGTAGATATATACATTGATCTAAATGAAATGCAACTAAATGAAACCAACTGTTTATGGAGCCTTTCATTAGCTTTCTTGAATCATCATAGAGAATTTTAAAAATTTGGAAGTATGTACAAGCATCAGATGGGAAATTAGCACCAATGATGACCTGAGTACAACTTTCATGATTTTTGATATAGCAAGTGAACACAAGCATCAGGGTATAATTGAACCGAGATGACCTGAGCATTGCTTGCATAAACAGACAAAGACTAACCACTTTCTAATGCAAATGTGGAACTGTCATCAATGATACATTTTTGAAATCATGTCTCATGACATATTTGCACGAAATTGATAGTTAACCTCCAGACAACAGACAAAGAGAAATAATTCTTCTTTCCTCACCACTCTAGTTTAGTACATCATTAAGTGTGCTCCAGAGGGATGATATCAAAAAATCAAACAACCATTGTTCAAAACATAATACTGCTATTCCAAACACTATTTAGATTTTAGATCATCCAGATTTGAGTCATGATATGGTACTTAGCTGAAAACTATTGTGCTATGGATCAATCATTGGATAACTGTTCATAGGATTTGATTGTTGTCTAGCTGACTAGATTCTATGTCATTGTCTAGCTGTTTCAGTAAACTCTGAAAGTTGATTGTCCCCAGGAAGTCAACGTTTGCCCCCAGTATTGACACAACTTGCTGAAATAGATATGTACAATGATCAAGCCATGGTAAGACGTTATTGCTTTAGGAAAATGATGATAGTATTGTGCTGGTATGGCCCTAAGATGATGGAAAGATGCATGAAAATGAAGGCTGAGAAGTTAAGTGCAAAACATGAACTAATAGACGGAGGGCTACAAATAGCGTTTGTTGGCCAGATTTTCACTATTTGTTTTTATTGCATTTTTCTAATTTCCTTTTTGATTTTTTTTGTATTTTCCTTGTCAATAGACTGCCTGTTGCCAAGTTTTCACCCTATGATGATTTTTTGATTTTTTTAATTTTTTTTCAGGACCTTTTTTGATGTTTTTGTATTTCTTCAGGATGTTTTCTGTTGTTTTTGATGTTTCTTCAGGACGTTTTCTGCTGTTTTTGTGATTTTTTTAAAGACTTTTTCTACTGTTTTTGTGATTTTTTTAGGACTTTTTCTACTGTTTTTTGTGATTTTTCAGGACTTTTTCTACTATTTTTGTGATTTTTTTAGGACTTTTTCTGCTATTTTTGTGATTTTTTCAGGAATTTTTCTAATGATGATGATTGCTTCAGACATAATACTTTTTCAGGTGCATGTTGTTGATAGGCTAGTCAAACAGGTCCCCTTCTGGCATTGACAACTTGTATGCTCTTGAACTATATACAACGATGACCATGTAAGGACCCAACCAATTTGGTTCAAACTTACCTTTCTTCTCTCTATCTTGCTGATTGCGTGGGTTCTCCTTCAGAAAAAAGATCACCAACCTAAAAGGAACGTGGCTTGACTGTGATTATAGCTACGAGACATCATCTATTGATATGCTTTCAAATGATCAACTGCTTGTTGTCTCTTCTCATCAAGGATTTCCAGCTCTTGCAGTCGAGAAATTGTGTATTCATCATCTGTTGTGAGACCTTTCAGTGATACTCTAAGTGAGGGAATCTCAACTTCTAGAGGTAGTATAGCCTCTACTCCATAGACAAGAGCAAACGGTGTTGCTCCTGTTGGTGTTCGGATGCTAGTTCTGTAGGCCCATAATACGGGATTGAGTTGAACGTGCCAATCTTTCCCTGCATCATTCACAGTCTTTTTCAATATTTTCAGTATTGTTTTATTTGAGGCCTCTGCTTGGCCATTCCCTTGTGGATAATAAGGTGTTGAATATTTGTGTTGTATATGGAATCATTCACAAAGTTCATCAACATCCTGATTCTTGAATGGTCGTCCATTATCTGCTATAATGGAGTTGGGAATGCCATACCAACAAATGAGATAGTTGAGTATGAACAATGATATTTTTTTTTGGTAACCTTAGTGAGAGGTATTGCCTCAATCCACTTGATAAAGTATTATGTTGTTGTGATGATGAACTTGTGTTCATTCGATGATGAAGGATGAATCTTGCCAACTAGATCTAACCCCCATTGAGAGAATGGCCAGGTCGGCGTAAATGGTTGTAGTTCCTGTGCTGGTGCATGGATGATATTTCCATGTATTTGACATTTAGAGAACTTTTTTACAAAAGTGAATGATTCCCTTTCCATAGTCGTCCAGTAGTAACCCATTCTAATCAATTTCTTGGATAAGGTTGATCCACTTGAATGAGTACCACAAATGCCACCATGAACTTCTTGTAAAGCCTTGTCAAATTCGTCACGTTCAAGACATCGAAGTAAAGTACCATCAAGACCATGGTGTTAAAGGGTGTCAGCGATAAGGGTATAGCGAGAGGATTGGCGGATAAAGTCGCGCTTTTGGTTACAAGATAAGTTAGGTGATAAAATGTCATCTTTTAGGTAGGCATAAATCTTGCCATACCAAGGTGAATCAGATCCTACTAAGTGGCAAATGATTTGGCTTTCAAGTGTGTCATAGGTAGGTACAAATTATTGTTCCACCAGAAATTCATAGCAAGCCTGAGTTTCTGCGAGTTGTAGCAATGATGTGATCATGGCCATGGCGTCAACTGCTTTGTTATCAAGTCTTGGAATCTGTATGAACTTGATATATATGAAGTACTTCTTGAAATCATCAACCATCTTCTTATATGGCAACAGTTTGTCATCTTTGGTTTGATAATCATCATTGATATGATTTATGACTAATTGTGAGTCACCATAAACTTGCAATTCTGTGATCCTCCATTCCAATGCTATCTTGAGTCCAGTGATTAAAGCTTCATATTCGGCTATGTTATTATTGCATTGAAACATTAGCCGATATGATCGAGGAATGGTATTTCCTTGAGGCGTAACAAAGAGTATGCATGCCCCTGATTCGTGTTGAGTGAAAGAACCATCAAAGTATAAAGACCAAGGTTGCTTTGATTCTACGGTGAAGATATCAGCATCTAGAAATTCAATGTGCATGGGATGCTCTACTTGTAGTGGTGTTTCAGCTAGTTGATTAGTGATAACTTTCCCTTTGATTGCTTTGGGATCAATATAATGAATGTCAAAATTGCTTAAGATCATATCCCATTTTGCTAGCCGTCCTGTCAATGTAGCTTTGCTTAACAAATACTTGAGTGGATCAATCTTTGCAACAAGATTGATTGTATGAGTTAACATGTAGTGTCAAAACTTCTGTGATGCAAAGAATACTGCGAGGCAACCTTTTCGATAAAAGTGTATTTGAGTTCATGACCTGTAAGTGTTCGACTTATGTAATAAATTGCATGTTCTTTTCCTGTAGAGTCCTCTTGTGCTAATAATGCACCTAAAGATGTCTCTATTGCAGCAATATATAAGATTAGAGGTTTGTCTGGATTTGGTGGCACTAGAACTGGTGGGTTCATTAGGTACTGTTTGATCTGTTGAAAGGCCAATTCGCACTTATCATCCCATTTGAAAGGAACATTCTTATGTAATAGATGCGTGAAAGGGAGGCTTTTATTGACTAGCTGTGCAATGAACCTTCGTATAGATTGAAGTCATCCTTGTAATGACCTCAATTGACTAATATTCTTTGGTGGAGGCATTTCCATGATTGCTTGCACCTTGGCAGGATCTACTTCAATTCCTTTTGCTAATACTATGTATCCCAAAAGCTTCCCATATGTGACTCCAAAAACACATTTCTTGGGGTTGAGGTGAACTTTGAACTTTTCCAACCTCGCAAAGATTTTGGATAATACTTCAAGATGTCCTTCTCTTGTGTATTATTTTTCCAATATGTCATCTACATAATCTTCCATGAATGTTTGCATCATGTCATGAAAAATTGTAGTCATAGCTCTTTGGTAAGTAGCCCCGGTGTTCTTTAGATTGAAAGGCATGACATTCCAACAGTAAGTCCCCCATGGACATGTGAATGCTATTTTGTCCTGGTCTTCAGGTGTGATCTTGATTTGGTTGTAACCAAAAAAACCATCCATTAGTGAATACATGGAATGGCCCGCTGTCAGATCTACTATAGTATCAATGCTTGGAAGAGGGAAGTCATCCTTAGGACATGCCTTATTAAGATCTCTAAAATTTGTGCACACTCTGACACTTTTTTTGGGCTTGGACACTGGAACAATGTTGGAGATCCATTTTGCATAGTCGATTGATCTTATAAATCCCACATCAAGGAGTTTTTTGAGTTCTTCTTTAACCAACAATGCAACATGAGGATGCATCTTTATGAGTTTTTGTTTCACCGGTTTAACCCCTGGTTTGGTGGACAAGTGATGCATTATAAGATCAGGATCAAGTCTTGGCATGTCTACGTAAGACCAAGCAAAGTGGACTTGATTTGTTATGAGAAATTCCATGAACTCAGGTACTTCTTTATCCATCATTGATGTAGCTAACTACAGAATCTTTGGTTTTTTTGAAGTTTCAATATTAACTGCTTTTGTAGGCTCAATCAAGATAGGTGATCACTTGTGATAATGCTCTGGAAGAGTGTCAAATATCCCATCATCAAGTGCCTTAAAAATGTTTTCACCATCCGATACGCTCTTTGTTTTATCTCTTGTTTGATCTAGCATTGCCAGATTCTGGTTTTCACCATTAGATCTTTCTTTTTGATTTTTATTTTTGCAGCTAGGAGATTTGAAACTCTCCTAATTAAAGACTCTATGCTGAAAATCGCTAGTGGAACAATCATTTGCATCATCTATTGAAAGGAAGTTCACGATAGATTCATTGTTTGGGAACATAGGTAGATCAATAGGTCCAGATGAATCCCAGTCAATGAGATCGGGATGGATCAATGGTAGCATGTCATTGGGTTGCATGAGATCAGCTATGGTTAAGGTCATAACGGAGTTGTCTGTAGGATCTGAGGTATGAGGCAAATCAATGATGGTACTGTTCTCACGATAGTCTTGTTTGATTAAATCTGACTCGGTATCACTAGAAGCATAGTTGCCTTGTCGTTCAGATTCTTGTAGTTGGGACTCTGACCCTTCTCCTTTGATTAGATTTGGGGTGTATTTGTGTACCAAATCAACCCTTTTGTCCCTCCAGAACTCATCGTTGTAGATGGTGTCCCATTCTTATTCACCAGAATCTTTGTCAAAGTTATTATCCATGAAATTCTGAATTGTTGTCAAACAAACTTCCCTTGTATCAAATCCTTCTTGCAATGTGAGGACAGTATCATGCAATTGTTTAGGTGGTCTATCTTTTGAGTTAGTATCATAGCCTAGTCATGTTTTATCCTTTGCAGCAAGTCCTGGAAGGTGAATAGGTTCAACTACTCCTTTTTGCATTCTGGTAGGACCATTACCATCATAGCCCATCTTTTGCATGATTGAATATCCTTTACCATATTGATCATTTGGTAATTTGATATTAAGAACTATTTCATCTTCATCTTTATAGAGCCAACTTAAAAATTCTCTATCCTCGTAATCTTCCATAGGGAATTGTTCTTTGATAAATCATCCATTAAACTTTATATTTGGCTCTATTGGTGGTTGTGTTGACGTGGATGCTACGTACATCTATTGTTGTGCAATAGAGGGTTGTCCATGTGATCGAGGCGATATAGGGAGATTCACAAGGTAGAGAGAGTACTCCCCTAGTCCATTATCCTTGAACCGTAGTTGCTTATCGAAGCTTTTGGTTAACTGACTGATTTGTGTATCAACTTTGAGAGAAGTATTAGCAGGAGCTTCTCGATTGTTAGGAACCAAAGTATCTTGACTAGCTTTGATGTTGGCACAAGTTTAACTGTTTGAATTTTCAGCTAGTATTGTGATCTCTTGTCTGTCATAAGGAAACTTAAGACATTGATGATATGTGGATGGGACAACTTGCATCTCGTGGATCCAAGGATGACCCAACAAGATGTTGTATGCAAGATCGCGATTTAACACTTGATAGGAAGTATTTTTTATAACAGGTCCCACTCTGACTGGTAGCATGATTAAACCTTTGGATGCTCTTTCCTCATCATCATAGGATTTAATAGTAATCTTTCTTTTGGGATCAATGGAGTCCTCAGAAAATCCTAAAGCTCAAACTAACTTCATAGTACATATATTCAAACTAGCACCTCCATCTATTAGGACTCGTCTGACACGAAACTTGTGGATCATGACTTCTAAGTATAGCGATGAATTATGGGGATTTGGCATGGAGACATCATATTTTTCGGAGAATGAAAGGCATGTGGGTGAGGACAAGTGTCCTACCATGGCTTGAAATTGGTCTATATCTAGATCGGTGGATACAGTTGTTTCAACGAGGGCCTTTTCTAAGATTTCCTTGTGTGCTGGGGAAATCTTCAAGAGTTCTAAGCTAGAAATATGAGGAGTTTTTCCAAGTTGATTGACTAAGTCATATTGATGTTGAGGTAGGGGAACATTTGTTTTTGAAGAAGTGCCCTTTAAGACAACTTTAGCTTGTGCTCTTGTTGTTGTGTTGACTTCTCTATATTCCATCTTTTCTTTAACTTTAATAATGTTGACCCATTCGTCATCAATGTAGATATGATTGATTATATGATCATTGCTATGATTCACACTTTTTCCTGAAGACTCACCCTTTTGATAATTGGGAAAAGGGTTGCGAAATGCTTGGTGGTCTTCGTTTGATTGTTGGTGTCCTACTTTGATGGTGTCATTTTCTATCAAATCTTGGATCACATTTTTCAAGGCTTGACAATTATTTGTGTGATGGCCCTTACACCGATGATACTCGCAATAGTATGTGTCATTCCATGATGGAGGCTTCACACTGGGTTCAAAATTTCGTTGAGGCGGTAGGGTGATAATGTTCTTTGCCATCAACTCTTTAAGGGCAGATTCTAGAGATTGACCCAGTGGAGTAAAAGTTCTTCTGCTAGAGAAGAATGAAGATCGTTGTGGATTTGTGTTCAAGGTACTTCCTAAGACATTGTTGTTGTTATTGTTTCCACGGTAACCTTGATTGTTGGCATCCTGACTCACGTTATTCCTCAGAGGAGGAGGATTGTTTCCTTTATTTGTGACCGAGTTGACATTGTTATAGTTATTGTTGCGAGGAGCACTTGGAGCACTAAGAACAAATGGCTTAGTCGAGACATTATTTGCATCTACAACACCATCATTTACCACATTTTTGTTACGAGTCCAAAACTTGGATTTGTCATTGTGGTGATTTGATGAGCTAGGATTGTCCCTATCAAGTTTGATTATCCCCCTCTGAACCAAGGCACTTTCAATGGTGATGGAATTTTCAATCAATTTTTGAAAAGAGGGAGGACAATGAAGATTAAGACGATAGCTCATCTCTTGATCTAAGTTGTTTATGAAAGTGGTGATCTTTTCCTTTTGAGGAACGTGGCGTGGATATCTAGTGAACAATCTTCTCCATCTCTGAAGAAATGTAATGAATGGTTCACCAGGTCTCTGTTTAGCCTTGCAGAGATCAATCATAGTTATTTGATGTTGTATGTTGTAGGAATATTATGATATGAACTCATTAATCAATTCCTCAAATGTCTTGACGGGTGGTGTAATTTTTGATAGCCATTCCATAGATTGGCCTCCAAGACTTCTAGGAAATAAACACATCAAGTATGTGTCTTCATGAGCAAACTCTAAAGTCATATTTCAGAAGTCCCTAATATGATTGATTGGATCCGATTTCCCATTGTAACGATCAAACTTTGGGATTTCACAGTGTTCGGGAAATGGGATCATGTTGAAACATCGGTCAAAAGGATAAGGACAAATGTCATCAAGAGCGTATGTCTTTCTTGTGGCTCCCCCTTGTAGATCTTTAATTTTTCCTTGTAGTGCTTTAACTTATTGAGTCAAGGCACTAAGATCAGACAAGGGTGTTTCATTAGGATTACTTTTTATGTTCTCAGTATCAAAATTATCAGGCAATTTAGCTCCTTTGTCAGCTAGATACAAGAAATATTTTTCTTTATTGTACTCCAAAATATTTTCTAAGGCTTTGTGAAACTTGGGATCTTGCTCAGCCTCTCTAAGAAATTCTTCATCCCATTCATCATTACTCTCCACAGGAGTTTTGGTCCCATTCCTGTTGAAAGGGAATGTATTTTTTTCTCTTTCACCCATGTTATCTTTAAAAAGGGGATTATGACTCACACTATAAAGGGTATTACTAGTCTCTCCCTCATCTTGAGTTCTTCGGGTATGATCTTCTTGTTGAATATCCTCTTTCAGCTTATTATATTGGGATCTTGTAAAAATAGGCATACGATTTTGAAACGTTCTTCTAGACTTAGATCACAATATAATAAGTGCACAAATGATGATATTTTGATCTGATAAGATGAAAATCTTATGATATGATCAAAAGATGTTCCTAATTCTTGATTGTGGCTTCCAATGATAAAGGATATCAGAATCCTGTTGGGGAAGTTGAATCAAATAATCAGAAATTTGTTTGAAAGGTACACTTTTTAAGATTTTGATCCTTGTTTTTGAAGAATGATAAGTATAGCCTAATTCACTGAAGGATTTGACTGGGATGTGTTGGATATTCAATAGAAGGTTGTGGTATATAATTGAACTCAAGAGGTTGATTGTGATTGTGTTGTTGTGATAGAGCTCGTATATGAAAATAAGCTCGTGAATCTAAAGGGTCTACAACGTATTTGTCAGTAAATCCCTTAAAAAAATATTGGTACCTATGGAGAAATTTGCGGTAATGGAGCAAGACGTTTTGACTCTTGTATAAAAACTTCCTTTGTTGTAAGGTTTTCTTGTAACCTAGAGGTTTCTTGGGTTTCTTGATTCTATTGGCAGTTGACTTCTTGGAAAAATTGGTAGATTTCCACTCCCTAAGCATGAGAGAAATGTCGATATGCTACTGGACCGAGGATGCTATAAACTCAGATATGTCAAAAATAATGATTCGGAAAAAGTGATAGATGCGCCACTCTGTCCCCTGTACACGCTGCAAAAATAGGCATATGTGCTAGAGAAAAAGTCAAATGAACTACAATATGTCTCAGATGCGCTACTCTGTGTCCTATATGCGCTACAGAAAAGATGTTGTGACAGTGATCGAAAAAATATTTTTAGAATATCAAGTGTATGCGCTAAAACACTCAATGCACTAAAACAGACTCTAAAAGCACTGGACTAACCATTGAATGCACTAGAATAGACCTTATATGCACTAGAATATACCCTATATGCGCTAAAACAGTTTTTCAAGGTAATTTTTTGAACAGTTTGTGAGCAGTTTCAGCTAAAATTTGACATATTCATTTTGGATGATCTTATATCTGAATTAGTGTAATTGGAAACACAACAAACACTCTAAAAATAGTTGTTCTTAAGCCCTATACTAAACATCAAGTGTATGCTCAAAAATGTTTTTCAAAAAGTGTTTTCATAGGTTTGGCACATAAAAGGAAATTAAGATAGACTCACTCTTAGTATTCAAGTAGGTCATCATAATAATCAACAACCCACATCTTAAAACTGCGTCGACTCACACAGCCGTGTCACCCCCGAAGGGGCGCCCATGTTTTTGTCCTTTCTAGGCATGTACTCAGAGTGACAGAAGTGGATACTAGATCCCCTGAGCAAATGGTCCTTAGCAGATATATGGTGAGTATCTTGGGGGAAAATTCCTCCCTCCCCTTGCACTATGATTATTATGATGTTCATAAACTGACACGGTGAGATACTACACTAGGTTCGTAGTAAGGGTTTCCGTTCGGTGCGGCAATAATAAACTCCCTCAGGAGACTTCCCAACCTTTAGAACAAAGGCTTTGGGGAAGGTTATCTTGCACACTACCGTCAAATTGCGGACTTTCCCCGAATTCGCTTTTGATTATTGTGGGTTGGAAAACTTAGCTTTAGTTGTTCCCACTTAGGTCATTCCTCTTGGGTGAGTACTTTTTCCCACAAGAGCAGGCCTTCTAAAGGATTTAATAAAGTATTGAAATTTCATGAATGTAAAAGGAAAGTCTGGTATGTTGGTCACCCAGTTAAGGGGAGAGCATAGACCTATTGCCACAAACACAACAGACAATGTTCTTTTTAAAACCCAAATCACAATGATCTAATCTATGTGAAGATGTTGCTTCACAAAAACAAGTTGTTCAATTTTAATTGTAAAAATCATTGTGTGGTGACTATCCTATATTGCTTCATTTTAAATCCATGTCTACCCTAGGGTTGCTTCTTTTTAAAAACCAGATGTACCTATCCTAGATTGGTTCTTTTTAAATCAGAAAAGGTTTTGTTTGCAGAAGGCATCAGACTCAAAACCTTGTTTAGTTACAACCTGCATGCACTAAAAGGTCACCTATATGCACCACAAAAACAAGTAAATGCGCTAAAACAGATCCTATAAGCACTGTAGAAAGTCCTAAATGTGCTAAAAGAACTCTTAAATGTGCTAGAAGAGAATGCAGGAGAATTTTTACAAAATTTTTAGTAAACTGAGCCGAGTATATGCGCCATTATGTTCCTTATAAGCGTCGTTTTGTTCCCTAAATGCACTGAAAAAGTTCCTCGATGCACCGAAAGACCTGCAAAAGTGCCAAAAGAAACCCTGTATGCATTGCAGAAACCCATGGATGCACTAAAACAAAAAAAATTGCTGGAAATACGAATTCCAGAATGCAAAATCCTGTCAAAAAACCTGCAAATAAATGTTAAAAATGGGGCAAAGCCCCACGGTGGGTACCAGAAATGTGTGGTCAATTTTAGAGTGTGATAAATGTAGATTAAAACAAATAAATCAAACACACCGATAGAACATTATATTAAAAAAATAATTTAAATGAAAATAAATGCAAACTCTTTCTTATGTCTTTGATGTTGTCCTATCGTCCTCTATCTCCAGTGTTTTTGTAGATTCTAGCTGGCTCTCAGATCTTGGGCTAGGCTCAACAAACAGTCTTCCTAGAGAATGAGATTAAATATGAATGCATGCAATACTATGCTAAGATGTGATTATGTTTATACTAGACATGATTGATAAAATGAAAGATTTACGAAATTGATAAAAACAAACTAAAGATGTTAGAACAATGCTAAAGATCTTAGAATGCTAGAATGCAAGTAATCTATAATCTATATGCATTATATGTCATAGGTGTAACCAATGCTTGGATTCACAGGGATATTTATAGAGTTTTCAAAGAATTCTAATTGGCTAAAGTGATCAACAACTGTGAAAATTCCTGGCAGATCGAAAGGTTGAAGATGGACAAGACTGGAGAGAAAAATAGAAGAAATCAGAAAGCGAGCTTTGTTTCCTTTTTGAAAAAGAGATAAGATGAGATGATAAAGATGAATTGTAAAAATCATCTTTTTGTGAGATTTTGGAAAGATTTTGAAGAAGATAAATAATGAATTATTAAATTCAATTATTCATTTATGGGTGACATGGAGATTTTTCTTAAAATAGAATATTTACCCCAGATTTGAAGAATAATGGAGGATTTCATAATTAAATAAAATATTTAATTATGATTTTGAAAGATATGGAAGATATTTAATTAAATAAAGATATTTAATTAAAATTTTTAAGAAATGACATGTAAATGGAATTAATTAAATAAAATATTTAATTAATTAAAAGAAAGATTTGAAAAGAAATATTCAAATTTAATTATATCAAAAAGACTTAATTAAATTCAAAAAGTGATAATTAATTAAAATAAATAAAGTGTATTTATTTAATTAATCAAGTGGACATATGACTATGAAATAATTAAATAAAAATTGATTTATTTAATCATGACAGAAGAATAAATTAAATGAACAATATAATTAAATTAATTAAATTTAATCATATGTAGAGGACTTTAGAGAAATTAATTAAATAATAAATATTTAGTTAAATGCCAAGATTAATCAGACATGACCAATTTTATGCATATTAGTTGGTCAGTGGGCTTAGCGGATCTAGGTACTACTCTTGATTATGATTAGTTATGGGCACGACGTGTGCCATTGAGATTTACAAATCCTAGCGATGATCTCACAGTTGATAGGGTAGGCATCACAGGTCATCGTGGGGAGTGACAGTGAATTGAGACCTTAGCATAGCAACTTAGCAAGGTTCGACAAGATAGTGTCCAAGGTGATCAGATGCAAGATCAGGGATAGGTTCCAAGTCCCCATCCACCACCTAGGGATGGAGGTGCATAGTTGGCCACAAAGATAGGGCATCGACAGGCCGCATAGGCATAGATTGTTACATTGACAATAGAGAGAGACATTGTTCGAAAAGAGCAAGATGGTTTTAGGGTAGAGTGAGACATAGAGATTGGGCATCGTCTCATTGTTGAGACACAGTTGGAGGTTGTTACTACTAAGTGAGATAGTTTGAGGATAGAGCGTGATAGTCTCCTCATTGAGTGAGATTAGTTGCTACAAAGGGCTACCTATTACCAGAATTTGTATGATGCCTTTTTTCCTTGAGTGCAATGATGACCATAGTTTGGAGAGCCTAGTGTTGTAGTGGGTGGTGCCGAGTTAGGTGGGCACTCTGTCAAACAGCCAGATCTAGAGGGTGATTCACAGCTTGGTCTTTAGAGTCCTCCTCTTCCTACTAGGGAGTATTATATTTGTACTTGATCTTTATGATGTTATTCAAAGATATATATTGTAGACATGATTTTGTATATATATTCATCGGCCTAGTCGAGGCCTCATATATATGTATTATTTCATATTATCCTATCACACTTGTTCCCATGATGATTATGTACTATGACATTCTCCTTTTTTGTTGATGATATATATGAGATATACATGCTTCGATTCAACTTCACATATGTGTTTATGTGATGATTTATGGATGACAATATATGATGATGTATGCTTATACATGTTTTTTTGTACTTTTTTGATGTATGCATATGATGTGGATGGATGGATTGATCATATTTTATATCATATTATGTTTTATTATGTATGTGATCATGTTGATATATGATGGATGTATGTCAACTATTCATGATACATGATGTTTTCATTACTTTATTATCATCATGATATGCATTGATGACATTGTGGATGCAAGATGCATATGGTACTAATGGTATTGTGATGTAGGATGAATGTTAGTTAGTAGAAATATTTGATGATGGATAGACATTTGATGTTGTTAGTACTGATGAGTTTGCTTTTGCTTTGCTCGGAGGCTTCACATTTTGAAAAATCATGTTTGATGTAGTAAACAAATACTATGCACCAAGGTATTAATAACCAAGGTGACTTTGTATCCATTATGTGGACTTTGACTCAGCATACAAAGAATATTCTTGCTCATACCAGAAATACATAAACTTTTTTTTAAATATATGGTTGGGTTGTGTTTAAACTTTTCGAACCAATGACATAGAAAGGTATAGAATACCTAATCATGCACCTGCTACACAAATTTTCATAAAAAAAATTCCATACACTCAATAAAGAAAGTATTTGCCATGGTAGTATCACAAAAACATCTTACAAACAACAAACCAAAATGATGCTCAATTTCCCCCATTCCTTCTTTTCTAAATCCTTATGGACATCCTCGAGAGATCCTGGGAATGAGTCAATAAAATAAATCATAAAGATAAGACTATAAAAAGATAAAAACAAAGTTACAGTATCACTTTCCATATCTATTTTGAGGTTTCAGGCTATTATCCGTTGTTGATCATGTCTATCGTAGGAAGGGATCCATTAAGGCATATCTCAGGATGTTGTTGGTGAATTGTTAAAAGATAGGTAGTTAATATTGTCTTTGTTTTCATCTATTTTGTGATCAAATATTTGTGATTGTTTGCTTGAAAGTTCTAGCTTTTGATTTTTTCTTTGTTTGTTTTGTCAAAGGGTGATTATGACGATTTGTTTATTCTTGGTGAAAATTTTACTACAGATTTTGATGGTAGGTTTATGATCCTTTTGATTTTCTAAGTTTTACATTGTTGTTTTTGTTGTTTTCAAGGGACTAACCTAAGGCCTTAGGGGCTCATCAATGATAAGCCTTTCCTACATTGTACACGCAGAGGCTTGTAGTTCACTTGGTTTGAATGTTTTTGATCTTTTATGTTTTGTGAATATTTTTGTATTTTGTATTTTGTGACTAAGTTGAAATAAAGCATGATAGAAACCTAAGGGGACTGGCCTAGGGCCTCGAGGGCTGATCAAAGATAAGCCTTGCCTATGTTGTACATGTAGATACCACGTAGTTCAACCAATTTGACTCAAAAGCATAAACTATTTTTGAGATTTCAAACAACATTGATAACTTGGATTGATATTCCACTTCTGTTTCTAGAGGATATGTTGTGGGAAATCTACTTGAACTATCCGTGAGGTTCAAACAAATGTTAATATCTTAGAGTGTTTGAGTGAAGGAATGATCCAACATTGTTTTTTTGATTTTGTTCTTTTCTAGATGTTTTTTATTTTGTTGTTTTCTAGATGTTTTTGATTTTGTTGTTTTATAGATGTTTTGATTTTGTTGTTTTGACCATGATAGGATGCTCAAAGATCTAATCCATGGCCAGCTTCGAGAAGTTTCCCCCAATTCGAGACAAGACTACTTTTCTTCATTAGTAACAAGCCATGGTTGGACACATGCTTTCTTATGGATTGAATGGGTGAATGCTTTGGATAGTATTGATAGATAATGATGCAAGTATTATTTTTTCAATATGGTAATTGTTCTAGGAGTGCCACAAAGTGGTTTTCACTCAAAGAATGTTTTATTTCTATTTACTATTTTTCTTGCTTTTTTGATGTTTTTGATTTTTTTGGATTTTTACCCTTTTGTCTGGGGTATTCTAACGTGCTTCAAGTGTAGAAATTATTGAGTTGGTTGTTGAGTGGTTCAACTAAGGGTTCTCCTTCAGGAGTATCCAATTGATAAGCTCCTAACCCATAGCTTGTTGTGATAATAAATGAGCCTAACTAGTTGGGTTCAAACTTGCCTTTGCCATCTTGATTCAGTTGTACCTTTTGGTTTTCTTTGAGTACTAGGTCACCAACTTGAATTTTTTTTTATCTTTGATCCTTTTTTCATAACTTTGTTTGAGATGATTTTGATAAGCCTATAGATGGTTTAACATGCTCAAATTCCTTTCATCTAGGAGCTCCAATTCATTTAACCTAGATACCCAATATTCTTCATTGCTAACCATGCCTTTTAGTGAGATTCACAATGAGGGGATTTTGACCTTGATAAGTAAGACAACCTATAATCCATAGACCAAGGAGAAAGGTGTGGCACCTATAGGTGTTCAGATGCTATTTTAATAAGCCCATAGGGATGGGTTTAGCTACAAATTCCAATCACAACCGACTTCATTAACAATCTTTTTTAGTATTTTTAGTATGGTTTTGTTAGATGCTTCGGCCTGACTATTTCCTTGGGGATAGTAGGGCATGGAAAATATATGTTGGATAGAGAATTTTGAACACAACTCTTGGACATCTTGATTCTTGAATGGGGTTCCATTGTCCATTATAATTGTTTGGGGAATTCCATACCTACAAATCAAATAATTCAGAATGAACTTTGATATCTGTTTTCCAGTGATGTAGGTCAATAGAATTGTCTCTATCCATTTGGTGAAGTACTTTGTTGCTATGATAATGAGCTTTTTCCCATTAGAGGAAGTAGGAGAAATCTTACCTACCAGATCTAATCCCCATTGTGAGAAATTCCATGGTGTTGTGATGGGTCTCAAATCCTATGTCGGTGCGTGAAAAAGGTCACTATGCTACTAGCATTGATGATACTTTCTATAATACTAAATGCACACCTGCTCCATGGAGGGCCAATAGTACCCTATTTTGAGTAGTTTTTGGACTCAATTAGATCTGCTAGAGTGGGACCCATAAACACCTTCATGTACCTCTTGTAAGGTCATTTGTGCTTCTTCTACATTAAGACACCAGAGTAACATACCATTTAGACTGCGATGATAAAGGGTATCTCTTAGGATTGTAAATTGGGAAGTCCTTCGGGTGAAGGTTTTCTTTTGAGTGGTTGTTAGGTCAAGTGGTATGATACCATGTTGGATGTAGTCAAATGTGTCTTGGTACCACAGGGAGTTAGGACCAGTTCAACAACACATACTAGTTCTGATTCCAGGATGTCGAATGAAGGTACAAGAAGTTGCTCCACGAGGAACTCATACTTAGGAACATTCTATGGAATATCAAGAAGCAAGCCTATTGTTTCCATTGCATCAACCATTCTATTGTTGATCTGAGGAATTTTCTTAAAGGTTATTGTGAAAAAATAGTACTTGAAGCTATCCACCATCCTTTTATACTGCATCATCTTGTCATCTTTTGTTTGGTACTCATCATTCACCCGTGTGATCACTAGATGAGAGTCTCTGAAGAATTGTAGTTCTTTTATTCTCCATTTAATAGCCATCTTGGGGATAGTGACTAGAGATTCATACTTTGAGATATTGTTTGTGCATGGGAAAGAAATATTTTATGCCTTGGGTGTACTATCTTCTTGTGGTAACTACTCTAGAGCCATGTTGAGTGTGGGAATCATCAAAGTATAGGATCCAATGGTCTATTTGTTTTTTCAATAATATGCTTTTGTCTAGGAACTCTATTGTGAGAGGCTTATGATCCTCCATTGGTGCATCTTCTAGATGGTCTGCTATTATTTTTCCTTCGATGGCTCTTCTATCCACATACTCTATGTTGAATTCACTCAAAATCATTACCCATTTAGTAATTCTACTTGTTAAGGTTGCTTTTGCTAGTAGGTATTTTAGCAAGTCTACCTTTGAAATCAACTTTACTTTTTTGTTTAAGATATAGTGTCTCAAATTTTGTGTCGCAAATACGACTAATAGACACACTCTTTCTATGGGTGCGTAGTTCAAATCGTAGTGCACTAGTGTTCGACTAATGTAGTAGTCTGCTCTTTCTTTGTTAGTATCATCTAGCTAGGCTAGGAGAGCTCCCAACACTGCTTGTGTGGTAGACACATAGAGTACCATTTCTTTGTTTGGAATAGGTGGCATGAGTACAGGAGGAGTGAGTAGGTATTCCCTGACTTGCTAGAATGCTTGGTCACATCTCCCATCCCACTTGACGGTGATGTCCTTATGTAAGAGATGAGTGAAAGGGTGACATTTTTCTTCTAGTTGTGTGATAAACTGCCTAATTGATTGTAGCTTTCCCTATAAAATTCTTAGTTGTTTTAATGTATTTAGAGGAGACATCTCTTGTATTCATTTTAGTTTTGTAGGATCTACTTCAGTCCCCTTTCTTGACACTATATACCCTAGCAATTTTTCAGATTTTACTCCAAACACACATTTTTTTGGGTTGAGTCTTAAGTTATAATGTTCAAGCCAATCAAACACCTTTGCAAGATTTGTCAAGTGATCTTCCCTTTTGATGGAATTTGCTAGAATGCCATCCACATAGTCTTCCATGATTTTCTATAGCATATTGTGGAAGATGGTTGTCATTTTTCTTTGATATGTTGCTCCTACGTTCTTTAGACCAAATGGCATTGCATTCCAGCAAAAGGTCCCCCAAGCACAAGTAAATGTCATTTTGTGCTGATCATTAGGGGATATTTTTATCTAATTATACCCATAGAAACCATCCATCAAAGATAGCATCTCATGTCCTATTGTTAAATCCCCGAGTCGATCATGTCTATACTCGGAAGAGGAAAGTCGTCCTTCAAACAAGCCTTGTTCAGGTCTCAGAAATATGTGCAGATCCTTATGCCCCTAGTAGGCTTTGACATTGGTACGAAATTTGATATCCATTCGGGATAATCAATGGGTCTAATGAAACCCACATTTAGTAACTTCTTTAGTTCTACCTTTACCAATAATGCTATTTGGGGATGCATTTTTCTGAGTTTTTGCTTGATAGGCTTTGCTCTAGGGGATACGACTAAATAATGTACCACTAGTGTTGGATCTAGTCCAAGCATATCTACATAGGTCCACGTAAAAATTATTTTTCTATCGTTTACGAATGCTGTGAAGTTTTCTTTCTCTTTAGGATCAAGTGATGCCACATGGTATGTGATCTTTGGGTTCTCTGTGGATTCTACTTCTTCCACTAGGAGCGTTGATTTTTCTTGATATTCAGATATGGGGAGATTGAACCCTCCATCCTTGGGTGCCTTAGAAAGGTTTTCACCCTCGGATGCATCCTTTATTTTCTTCTTTTCAGGATCTGATAGAGCCACACTGTGGTTTTTTCTAGGGGATCACATTTTTATTTTTATGTTTTCTCTTTCATTTATGCGACTCTAGGATTCAATCTCTCCACCAAAGTATGCATCCTGTTCGAGTTCCATGACAAACCTTGCTTTGTGATCTCCTACTGGTATGTCCATTTGAAGTCCCATGAACTCTGCAATTGCTTCATCATTCTAGAATTGATCTAGAATAGATGTGTATTGTTGTTGGTCCCAATCTATCAATTGTGGGTAGTAGAGGGGTAGGATATCATCATTATTTGCAAATATTATAGAGGTTGTTGAAATGGTTAGTATAGATCTAGTATCTTTTTCCCATTGGGTGTTTAGGTCGTCATTGCTAGAAGTGGGGTAACCATATCCATTGATAAAGGAAGGATAATCCCATTCATATTCGTTAGAGTCCATTCCAGAGTAATAATATATATTGGGAATGGTTTTGATAAATTGGAGAGGGAACCTTTCAATGCTAAAGTTTGTGAATAGTCTTTGACAGGTAAACTATTGTCCATGATATGGTAGATATCCAATTCCTTAATGCTAGTAGAAGTTTCTTGTTTCTTAAAAGAGGTTCATCCAGTTTTTGGAGTAACCACGTCTTTTGGCTCATAACCTAGTTCCATATTTTCTTTCTCTATTCCACTATGATTGGCTCCCATCATCCTTGTTTGTGTAGCCCAAGGTCACCTATTCCTTGATATTCCATTTACTTAGCTAATTGATAACCTCTACTATTAGGATTGATTAAAATGGGTTGTGGCTTTTCTGGTTCCTTTTGGTCCTCTTCGTAGATCATGGATGAGAAGTCCTCTTTGAATATCTATTTATTCTTCATATCTCCCCACTTGGTGAAAATCATGGGTTTTTCTATCTGAACATATTTGATCTCTTTCAAACCTCCATAGACTTTGGGTGTTGGTGGAAGCATGCCAATGTAGAATGCTTGGGTGAAGTGATAATTTCCATTACCCTTTTCAAGTACCTGAACTTTCGTTTCTATTTTTGGTTGCTCATTTTATGTGATCTTGGTTGAGGTTGATGGTAATTTGGAAGGGTCAACATATGAGAATGAATGGAAGGATATGTCATTGTTGGGTATACGTTGGATTTCATTGCACTTCTCCTCGAACTTTGCATAGAAGTGGAAGGGTTCAGGATTGAAATATAATGTCACCTATTTTCCTTCATGGGGAAACTTCAGGCATTGGTGAAAGGTCAATGATACTGCTTGTAATGAGTGGATGCAAGGGCATCCTAGGAGGAGGTTATATGACAACTCAAGGTCAAGTACTTAACATGTAGTTTTAGTGTTGGTTGGTCCTATCTATGTTGGTAACTTGACTGTCCCTTTTGAATTCCTCTTAAGATCATCATAGTCCCTTATAGTAATGCTCTTTCCTTTTTCTATCACATCATCTAGAAATACCCCAACTATTTGATGAATTTTAAGGTACAAATGTTTAGACCCACACCATTATCTATCAACACTCTCTTGACCATGTTCTTGTGGACACCAACCTCTATGTAGAGAGCTTGGTTGTGGAATTTTCTTTGTGGAAGATCTTTCTCAGAAAATACTAAATGATTGTTGGTCATGATTTTTCCAACTATGGCTAGGAACTAATCCAAATTGAGGTGATTAGGGACTGATGTTTCTAATGCTTTTTCTAGTATCTCCCTATGTGTGGGTGATAATTTTTAGCAGTTCTAAGATTGAGATCAAGGTGAGAGTTTTCTTCAATTGTTCTACGATGTTGTAGTTAATTGATGTCTTAGTCATGGGCTTAGGTGGGGCTCCTTATATTGTAACTCTCCCTTGATGGATAGTTATGTTACAGTTGTTGTCTCCACCTCACATAGTCACTAAATCCACCCTATTGTCATCTACTTGAGAGAGGGTTCCAAGAACTGTGTCACCATAAGTTTAGTTAGCATTGTGATAGTCTTGGTCCTTTCCTTTGTCATTCCTTTTAGCGTGGTTTGGGATTGGTTTTGTGTATATCTGGAGGTCCTTATTTTCGGGATGATGTTTGACATCCACTTCTCCTTTGTCTATCAAGTCTTGGATAAGGTGCTTGAGTCTCATGCAGTTGTTTGTGGTGTGTCCTTTGATTTTATGGAACTCACATAAATCCTTCTCATTGTACCATGGTGTTTTGAATCTTGGCTCCTCATAGTTTGGGTGATCATTATCCTTGATGAGGTTTTGTTGCACTAGCTTACACATTACTGTCTCAAGTAACTCTCCTAATATAGTGAACTTCCTTCTTGGTTGATTGTATTGCCTCTGTTGCCCTCCCTGATTTGTCTGTTGATTACCTACTTGATTGTTTTGGGGATATGTAGGTTGTTTTGTGCATTATTAGGAATATAGCTTGTTTGTGCCACTTGAGGTTTTTTTGAGGTACATTTGGATTTTGTACATTCCAGATTGTTCTTGCATCCACCACTCTATCGTTTGTAACGTTTTTGTTCTTGGTCCAAACTTTAGATTTCTTGTTTGAACTAGAAGGATTGTTTATTGGGTTGTTTATCTTCATCACTCCTCTTGCTATGAGGTCCCTTTCTATGTGTAGTCCCTTCTTAATGGATTCTTCAAATTTTGTGGGGAACAGCATGGTAAGTTGATAGTTGACTTCTGTTTAGACATTTGAAATGAATATGTCAACTAGTTCCTTGTCGGGAATAGGTGATTTGCATCGACTAGCCTTTTGTTTCCATCGTTGAAGGTATGAGGTGAAAGATTCACCTTGGCTTTGCTTAATCTTGCATAGATCCATGATGATGATTTCTTGTTCTATATTGAACGAGAAGTGGGTTATGAATTTGGTAGAAAGTTCATCCAAGCTTTTAACTCCCAGTTGTAGATGGGCGAACCACTCCATAGCATAACCAGTAAGACTTTGTGGAAAGAGCCTCATAAGTTAAGAGTCATTTTTTTGCACTTCGATGCATGCTACTGAAAATTCTCGTACGTGTTCTACTGGTCTCTCTTTCCTTCGTAGTTGCAAAACTTGGGTATTTCAAAATTCTTTGGAAAGGGAAGCATAATAACGAAACGATCAAAAGGGAATGGACAAATAGCCCAAAGGTTATAAGTCTTCTTTGGTTTCCCTATCTGCATATCTGCTATCTTTTGATTTATTGCTCGTAGTTTCATTTCCATCTCTATTTTTGGTATGCTTGTTTGGGGATCTTGCACGTAATAACCTTGTTGTCCTACCATGTTTTGGTCATAGATTGGGTAGTGTGAAGGTACAAGACCTTGGTAACCACGTTGGGTGGAAGGAGGGTTAACTTCTTGTTGGATGTAAGGAAGGTTACTCCTTGTTAAACATAAGGAGGGTTAGCTCCTTGTTGAACATAAGGAGGGTTAGCTCCTTGTTGTTGGGGTTAACTATACTGAAGGTTTCCCTGATGGTGCATTGGTGGGTTACCTTGTTGATGGGACAATTGGGAAAGGGTTTCATGTGGCACACCTTATTATTGGGATGAACTATACCGAAGGTTTCCTTGATGGTGCGTTGGCGGGTTACCTTGTTGATGGGATGACTGGGGAAGGGTACTATGTGGCACACCTTGTTGTTGGGATGAACTATACTAAAGGTTTCCTTGATGGTGCATTGTCGGGTTACCTTGTTGAACGTAAGGAGGGTTAGCTCCTTGTTGTTGGGGAAAACTATATTGAAGGTTTCCTTGATGGTGTGTTGGTGGGTTACCTTGTTGATGGGACGATTGGGGAAGGGTACCATGTGGTACACCTTGTTGTTGGGATGAACTATACCGAAGGTTTCCCTGATGGTGCATTGGTAGGTTACCTTGTTGATGGGACAATTGGGGAAGGGTACTTTGTGGCACACCTTGCTATTGGGATGAACTATACTAAAGGTTTCCCTGATGGTGCATTGGAAGGTTACCTTGTTGATGGGATGACTAGGGAAGGGTAATTTTTGGCACACCTTGTTGTTGGGATGAACTATACTGAAGGTTTCCCTAATGGTGCATTGGCAGGTTACCTTGTCGATGGGATGAATTGAGAAGGGTACCATGTGGCACACCCTATTGATGGTACTGTTGATTGGGAAGGGGACCATGTGGCCCACCTTGTTGATTGAGAAGGGTGACCTATGGCCCACCTTATTGATGGTACTATTGTGGAAATTGTCCTTGTGAATTTTGTACATTTTGAGAAGGGTCAATATATGACATGTTTTGAGGCACGTATTATCTTATTGGTAGGTTTTTTCCTTGTGGTATGTATTGGGATGGACCTCCTTGATATTGTTGGGCCACTACCACTTGTTTGATTTGAGTTGGTTTTATATACAAGGGGCTTTCATTTGGTTGACCATTGTTTTGTGAGAATATGGGTGGCATGTTTAGAATCTCCATGGGTTTGGATATTTGTCACACAACTAAGTTATTCCATAAGGGAATAAGGTTAGGATCTTTGAGAGCCTCCATGTTAAAGTCTATTGGAAATTTAGCACCAGTTTGTGTTAATTTGAAAAAGTAAGAATTTGGGTCCTTTTTCAACAGTTTTTCCATCAGTTTGAGTACCTTGGGGTTGTTGGAATGTTGAAATAGTTCTTCATCATTTATTTACTCCTCAGTATCCACCTCTTCTATGACCACTCCTTTTAGTTCCTAGTTTGACTGTTCCATCACTTCTTGTCGTTTGTGATTTATCTCTTCCTCACTAAATGTTTCTTTGTAGGTGGGTCTCTTTGAGGTGTTTCAAGGTCACTTGACCTATAGCCCCATGGGAAGAGTACTTTGTGGCACACCTTGCTATTGGGATGAACTATACTAAAGCTTTCCTTGATGGTGCATTGGAAGGTTACCTTGTTGATGGGACAACTAGGGAAGGGTACTTTTTGGCACACCTTGTTGGGATGAACTATACTGAAGGTTTCCTTGATGATGCATTGGTAGGTTACCTTGTTGATGGGATGAATTGAGAAGGGTACCATGTGGAAAACCCTATTGATGGTACTATTGATTGGGAAGGGGACCATGTGGCCCACCTTGTTGATGGTACTATTGACTAGGAAGGGGACCATGTGGCCCACCTTGTTTATTGAGAAGGGTGACTTGTGGCCCACCTTGTTGATGGTACTATTGTGGAAATTGTCCTTGTGAATTTTGTACATTTTGGGAAGGGTCAATATATGACATGTTTTGAACCACATATTATCTTAGTGGTAGGTTGTTTCCTTGTGGTACGTATTGGGATGGACCTCCTTGATACTATTGGGCCACTACCACTTGTTCAATTTGAGTTAGTTTTCTATACAAGGCACTTTCCATTGGTTGACCATTGTTTTGTAAGAATACGGGTGGAATGTTTAGAATCTCCATGGGTTCGGATATCTGTCTCACAACTAAGTTATCCCTAAGGGAACAAGTTTAGGATCTTTGAGAGCCTCCATGTTAAAGTCTATTGGCAATTTAGCACCACTCTGTGTTAATTTGAAAAAGTAAGAAATCGGGTCCTTTTTCAACAATTTTTCCATCAGTTTGAGTACCTTGGGGTTGTTGGAATGTTGAAATAGTTCTTGATCATTTATTTCCTCCTCAGTATCCACCTCTTCTATGACCACTCCTTTTGGTTCCTGGTTTGGCTGTTCCATCACTTCTTGTCATTTGTGGTTTATCTCTTCCTCACTAAATGTTTCTTTGTACGTGGGTCTCTTTTGAGGTGTTTCAAGGTCACTTGACCTATAGCCCCATGGGACACCTTCGTCGTTTGTGGTGTTTGTTGGTGGTATGATGATGTTGCTTTTGTTTGCTTCCAAGTTCTTTCTATGTTGTGATCTTGTAGTTGTCATAAATAACTGCCAAGCTTTTGTGAACATTTTTGTGACTCCTATATATGGAGAAAGAATGTGTTTGTTTTTGGATTTTCTATTAAGTATTCAAGTCTAGTTCACCTATTGAAAAGAATAAATAGAAATTTCTTAGAAAGAGTTCCTGGTTGTGATAAGATCTCAAATGTTTCCCTTGGAAAACTTTAGAATAGGAAAATTTTTTTACAGGAAGAATATGGACTTCCTTTTAAGGATTTTGCTCATGATGGAGATCATAAAGGATGGATACCTATTGCCACATAGGGGCTGGTAATACAGGTCTCCTAGCTGCGAGATCTTCTTTCTCCTCTTCTTTATCTAGAATGTTTGCTACATTTATCCACTAGTTTGATGTTTCTTTTGTATTGAATATGAAACTTCTCAAACTACTGACTATGTCTGTTTGTTCTCCATCAATCAGTTCAAAGTTAGGTTGTATGACAGCTAGTGTAAGGTTCAGTTGTTAAATTGGAGCAATTGGTTTCCAAATGGTCATAAGGTGAGATGGTGTTTTGATATGGTTGTTATGAAGCTCAAGACCCTAAGGTTTGAGTGCTATTTTGGAATGATGTTATTCTTGGATCTCAAAATGCTAAAAGGCCTAGATTAATATTTCACTTCTTCTTCTGGAGGATATGTTGCAAAAAAGTTTACTTGAACTAGCCTTGAGGTTCAAGCAATTGTTAATATCTTAGAAGTGTGGGTGAGGGAATAACGTAGGTTTCTTTGTTTTGATTTTTATTTCCAAAAGTAGGATGGAATGTTTGAGAATGGATTAAGGACTATATGAAGTATCTTGGGTTTCCAACTATTTTTTTCAACAAAGATCTTGTAACTAGCTTCATATTGTTTTTCTGATTTTCAGCAGGACAGAGCAAGAGTAGTTTTTAGGAAAAAGTAGCTAGTTGTGAGAAAAAGCGGTCAATTTTATCAACTACGAGTAGGTTTGTACCAAAGGTGTTGGATTTTGGGCAGCAAGTGCGAACAAAATTGTTAAGTGCAGCTAGTTTTGTAGCAAGTGAATTGGATTTGTCAAAATCAACATATTTTCATCAGTAGCTATTTATGGGATAGAGAGCAAAAGCGAGTTGTTTGTGGAAAGTGTGACCAATTTCTATCAAGTGCGATAAAAATAGTATTAGAAGTGGCCTCTATTCAAATTTTTCTTCTAGTTTTAGTATTTGGCAGCAGCGTTGATGATTTTTGTAGTTTTGGAGGATCTTGTTTGATTTGTTTTGAGATTTGGCAAGTGATATCCTACAACTCAATAATAAAAACTTGTGAAAACCTAGATGTCTATATTTTAAGCATGTTTCCCTCCACAAAAGCTCAAAGTTCATAGAGGTAGGAATGCTAAAGTTATAGTTTCCAATGTTTACCTTTTCCCTAATGTGACTTGAAATGTGATCCTAGATATTTAGAAACTTTCAAAGATATTGTTTTACAATAATTTTAGGAGTGCAAATAGATGGCTCTTTTCAAAGGATTCACATTGAGTTAAAGGGGTTTGCTATTTTAAAACCATGTTAAGTGCTTGTTTGGATGTGTTCATTTCTACTTTCAAGCACAAAGTTTGATGTTTTCAAAGTAAATAAATAGATCTTTGGTAATTTCATGAAAAAAGTATACCCTAGGGATAGACACTTCTTCCTAGGTGGGCTTACCTCATGCCCCAAAGTGATGATTTTACATGCAATGAATAGAGAGTATTTTTACCCTCAACCATAAGTCAGAATTTGTAAGTAACTTCTCAGAAGTAAATTTTGATGCACCACTTCTGAGTATGTTTTGGATAAAAGGGGTATCTTCTACAAACATTTGGTTCTTAGTCATGCTTTGGGATAACTGGTGTCTATACATGCGGTGTTTTTCTCAATTAAGAGGCCTCCTAGCCCTTGTGGGTTTTTACGTATCACACAGATACTGGGGAGACTAACGTCGACATAGAACATCCACACTAGGTGAATGATGAACTTTCCTCACACTCACAATAATTTATATAGTGGACCAAAACAAAGTACTACTTGGGTCGCCTTTGATTTCTCCAGCGCGGGATGTGTCTCAAAAGGCAGGCCCTCTAAAGGTATGCTTTGAAGTAAAAAGTGTGAAACTCAAGATGATATTCATCACCCCCAAGATTGTCAAAAATGTGTGAGGGGAGAGGATAGTCACCTAGTTTTCCAAACATGGAATACACTTCATCACAATGTTCTTTTTAAGCCCCTCGAGCGGTGCTATCCAAAAAAAGGTGAAATGAGATGTGTACAAGATAGAACTGGTTCTTTTTAAAGAATCCAGTAGAAGTGTTCTAGATATCAATCAATGAGATAGCAAAGGTGTAAGACAAAAATTGATATGTTCATTTTAAGCCCAAAACTGAGTGTTTTCTATATCCTTGTCTTTAATGGTCAACACAGTAAATCGTGCATTTTTCAACAAATTGAAATCGTTTGGTCAACAATCAAACATGTTTTAGAGCACTAAATTGAAAGAATTTATTTGTAGGATTCTTTTTATTGCACCAAATGAAAGAATTCTATAACTATGAAAGTTTTGAAAAAGGTTCATTTTAGAGCACTAAATCGAAAGTGTTTGTTTGTAGGATTCTTTTTAAGCACCAAATGAAAGAATTTTCTAACTTAGGAAAGCTTGAAAAAATTCATTTTAGAGAACTAAATCGAAATGTGTTGTTTGTGGGGTTCTTTTTAAGCACCAAATTAAAATTTCTTAACTTAAGAAAGCTTTGGAAAATTAATTTTTGTTCAACCGTTCATCTTCCCTACAGAAAAAGTGTTAATGGTTTTTTTGGATAAACACTCATTATACCTTTGCAAATACTACATACATAAATATTAGTACTTGTTACACATTCAAATTAGGCACACATTATCATTAGAAATCAAAATTTAACTTGCATATGTCAAACATAGATTAATAGGGCAAAAGCGCAAGAAAATGTTTATGGAACCTGTGTGTGAAGATTTTTCCAGAGCGCTTTTGGGACCTGCAACTTCAAATGTAACTCACAAAATTATTAGTGTTAAGGACCGAGGTCCCATTGGGCATGCGAAAATGTGTGAGGGGGAAATCTATGAGTATAAACAAGATAATTGAATTGAATAGAAACTAATCTAAATCAAAAACAACAATCAAGACTCATTCCTTCGCTCATGAAATGAAGCCTTCTAAGCTATTGAAAACAAACAATGAAACCCTATGATATCAAAATGAATTCAAAAACATATTAAATTTTACCATCCCATGTTGGAGTGTATTCATGAAGATGTGTTGAGTTGTTCATATCAATGTGAAGCCTCCATTGTTGTGTGAGAGAGCTTTGAAGAACGTGTGTGTGTTTGATTGAAGATGTTGGTTGAAGCTTTTTCAATGTTGATTATTATCTCTACATTACTTAATTGTATAAACTATACCGATTCTCTGATCCCTTTTATATGAGGAAAGAGGTTTGTTATATAGCAATTATGATTTGGAATGGACAATCAAAATTGCGTAGTAGAATATCTTGATCGACAGTCGAAAGATTTTGAGAGGATTTAGATGGGAATAATATATGCAAATCAATTACGTAATTAGTGTGATTGATGAATAGATTGATTGGTCAGGAATATAGATTGATCAGTTAGGAAATAGAGTGAATAATCTATGGGATTGAAGAATAGATCTATCTATTAGGAATATAGATTGATCAATCAGGAAATAGATTCATCAATCGGTGGTTTGTAATTTACTCAATCAAGAAAGTGGGTGAGGATAATTAATTAATTCTTTTTGGAGTTGAATGTGCAAATCAAGTTTGAATTTTGCAAACAAAGTTGCATTAGTTTGATTTTATTTTTGATAATGTTTTGAATAGTTTATTCAAATTATTTAAATTTGGAGGGAAAGTGAGTTAATTAAATAATTATGTTTTAATAATTTAATCGACTTAGGGAATAAAGTGGATTAACGACATAATTAAATAATTGGCGTTATTTAATTAATCTAGAGGAATAAAGTTAGATTAGGAATTTTATTAAATAAATGAAATTTATTTAATTAGTCGAATTTGATGAAAAAGTGAATTAATTAAATAATGTCGTATTATTCAATTAATAGCAAAAATTAGGGTTTTTAGGACTTTATCAAATAAATGAAATTTATTTAATTCGTCAAAAAATGGTGAAAAAGTGAATTAATTAAATAATGTTGTATTATTCATTTAATAGTAGAAATTAGGGTTTTAGATGCTTTTGATGTGAAATGCAATGATATTTGATGATAATGATGTTGATGATGCAAAAATGTCATTTAAGGTGTGTGATAGGTGTTAGGTCAATTTTACATGTCTACACAAGTATGCAAACCCAAGAAGGTGGGTGGTCTCAGTATCGAGAATATAAAGGAATTAAATCTTGCCTTGCTAGCCAAAAATTATTGGAGACTTATATATGAAAAGAATGAATGGAGGAATATCATGAAGAATAAATATTTCTCAAGCTATAGTAATTTTAGAGAGGTTTTGAAAGCTAAGGATCTCCCTACGAGCTTGAAAATATGGAAGAATATTTTGAAAACTAGGTTTATTATTGAGAAAGGTATTAGATGGAAATTTTTGAATGATAATAATTATTTTTCAAGAAGATTTGTGGTGCAGAATATTACATCTAGATGCCCAAACTTGGGTCCATCCTTTTAAAGATCAATGCATTAGATACTTTGGAAATTGTCTGGTTGGTTATTTTTAAGAAGGGATTGGAAGAACTTCATTATTGTGGATCTGAGTTTGGCCTACTATTAGTGTCTCATTTCCTTTATCCATATTTCTTTAATTACCTTGGATGAAATTTTGATTTGGTAGATTACTTCGAATGGTAAATACTTTGTTGTTTGGGCTTTGGTTTGTTGTTGGAGCAGCAAGCTTTTCCCCCTTTTTATTCCAACCTTTGGAATCTTTTTCTCATTTCAAAGATTTAATATCTTATTTTGTCTTCTAGTCTAGGATAAAATTCTTACTAATAATTCTTACTATTGATAACCTATGTTGAAGAGGTTTTTATTTTCCTAACATATGTGCTTTATGTGAATGTAACTCGAAAGACTCCTTTCACATTTTCTTTGGATGCAACTTCACCCATAACATTTGGGATTAGATTCTTTCCCTATGAAATCTTAGTTGGGTCTTCCCTAATTCCTTTGGTGATTTTTCATGTGCAATGGAAAGCTCTTTCTGGAAATTTGTCCCTTAAACTCCTATGGTCTCTTATTACTCCTCAAGTGGCTTGGGGTTTATGGAAAGAGAAATAACATGGTTTTCAAAGATGTGCACTTTAAGGTGGAAGGGGTTCAGGTTAAAATATTAAGATCCATCAAATAAAATTTCTTATATGGGGTCTCAAATAAGATCTCATATGGACCAAAAATTTGTGTTTCTAGTTATCATTTATAGGTGGCCATGAATTGGAATCTTCTCTTTGATATATCTACTTCATTTAGAAAATGGAAGAATTCAAGGGAGGATGTTTCTTGGATATCTCCTCCGATAGGTTGGATTAAAGTCAATTTTGATGGGGTGACCAAGGGAAACCCTGGTCTGGTTTGAAGTGGGGGAGTGCTAAGAGATGATAGAGGTAGGTTTATTTTAGCGGTGACACTCCCTTTGGGTACCCATAAAAACCATTGTGTTGAAGTTATGACGACCTATAATGGACTAAGATTATCTCATTCTAAGGGCTACAAAAAGGTTTGGTTTGAAGGGGATTCCCTTAACATTATTCAATTCCTAAAACAAGAGCAAAGTCCTAGTTGGTCTATTGAAAAACTCATTAGGGATTCCCTTAGCATGATCAAAACCTTTGATGAGAATAATATCTCATATATACAATGAGGGGAAATTTTTTGTTGATTTGTTTGCTAATGTGGGAGTCAATTACCACTCAAAATAATGGGATAGGTACAAAACCTTCCCCATCAAGGCTCAATCCATCATTGAGCATGAATGCTAGAAGGGCTCCTAAGGGACGATTAGATATTGCAATGATAAATAAAGGAAACCTCACACACTTTTTGGGTGCTTTGAGGTTCTTCTTCCTTTATTTTGACTGGTATTTTATGATAAATTACATTCCCAACTTGATTTTTTGATACTTGAATAGTAGCAATAATAGCGAGATGTTTGAAATGGGTGAGGAAAGGATTCAGGTGGAGCCCCTATCTTGTGATGGGGTTCGTAGAAATAGATAGGTTTGTAAGATAGTTGAGGAAGGGGGCTTGGTTCTCTACATGGAAAAGCTAGATGGCCATGACCTTGAAGCTACCAATTTTTTTATAAACAGATGAAAGAATAGAACACTAAATGCATTTGGTTGAGAGATGGTGTTCAATGAAGATGTGATATCCCAAATTATTGGCCTCTTGATGCATGGGAGAAAAATTTTCAAGTAAAAAAAGGATAATTATTAGAATTTAAACTAGTTCTTCAAGGGGAATAAATGAAGCAAGTTGGTTAATCTCTGATCTTTGGGTTATGAATGCCTATCTATCAAGACAATATGGCAAAGGTCTCACAATTCATAATGAGGTACATAACTTTGGATGGTTGATTCACTGCTATTTGTGGTATGTACTTTATTTTTTTGAACCATTTCCACCATAAGATGTTAGTTCCCTTCCCTTATTTTCTTTTGATTTCTATGTATCATGCAATTAAGGAGAATTGTAAAAACCCTAAGCTACCTATGTTTCATGAAGGGTTAATTTTATTAATAATATATTTTATGAAAGCTTGAGTCCCTAAGATTGATTTTAAGGGAAATCTTAATGTGAGAAAGAAATAAAAACCCATGGTTGTCCATTGTTTAAACATGAGCTATGATACCAGTGGGGAAGAATATGATGAGGAGTGGGTTGAAGATGATGAGGGGGAACCTCTATGACAAAAAGGTTAACTGTTATAATTTAAACTAGTTCTTCAAGGGGAATAAATGAAGCAAGTTGGTTAATCTCTCACATTTGGGTTATGAATGCCTATATATCAAGACAATATGGAAAAGGTCTCACAAGTCTTCATGAGGTACATAACTTTGGATGGTAGATTCATTGCTATTTGCGATATGTACATTAATTTTTTGAATCATTTCCACCATAAGATGTTAGTTTCCTTCCCTTATTTTCTTTTGAATTCTATGTATCATGCAATTAAGGAGCATTGTAAAAACCCTAAGCTACCTATGTTTCACAAAGGGTTAATTTTATTAATAATATATTTTATGAAAGCTTGAGTCCCTAAGATTGATTTTAAGGGAAAGCTTAATGTGAGAAAGAAATAAAAACCCATGGTTGTGCATTATTAGAACATGAGCTTTGACACTAGTGGGGAAGAAGATGTTGAAGAGTGGGTTGGAGAGGGTGAGGGGGAGGCCTCTACTATAATGTACTCTTTTCCACCTTCAGAGGAGGAAGACAACCCTAAGAAATGGAAGAACATTGGGCATAAGAAAACCCCTAAGAAAAAAGACAAAATACAAATCTCTTCGTTTGAAGGATCCCAAAGTGGGGATTAAGGGGGAAATAAAAAAATTACAAGAATGAAAATTCATTTTTTTACATATTTCTTACAATTTGCAGCACAAATGGAGAGATGGTTGGAGAAACATGAAACAAAGAATGAAAAATATTATCAGTATTTCATGAGAAGTTTGAAGTGAAAGTTGAATGCAATATGAATGTTGCATGAAAGTTTCAAAACTATCCTTTAAGTCAATTCAAATGCTAGAATTCATAGTGGGAAAGAGTGATGGTACTCTATGACACCACTAAATGGCTTCACTCCACATTCTTAGGATTAATTATTATTTTCAAGGATAATATCAATTTTTAGAAGACAACTATTGGAGCCATTTGGGATCATGAATCATTTGGCCCATGATTTTCCAATAATTTTCAGTAGTAATGAGTAGAACTATAATCTATATATGAAGCTTGAATACTTCAACAATAAAAATATTGATTATAAGTAGTTTTTTAAATTGTAGTAGGATTGAGCTTCATGAAAGCTAAGGAAAAAAAAGTTCAAGATGAAAGTATTATGAAAAGGTTCTGGGTTGTGCTGATTGGAATTGGAGAGAGGATTTGGTGGGTTGGTTTTTGATCTCTTCTCATAATTTGAGGCATACTTGTTATATTTTAAGGTGTGTTTTCATGTTTATATCTCATCTAAACCTTTCTTATATATATTGAGTTGTTGAAGAAATCTTTTATAAAAGGTAGGGTCAAATCAAGTCATTGAAATAAAGTCATTAAAGAATATTGTGTTCATTAAGAGATATTATGTGTAATTCAAAAGTTAAGTTGTATTATTTTGTTTAGAATAGGGTCCATTTTTAGGAATCATTAGTTTCATATCAAAATGTAAAAGTGTCCAAAAGTAATAAAATTTATAGTAGTGTTCCCAATTAAGTCAAGGTGCATTATCGGTGGAAATCAAAACCCTTGGAATTTTTTATTAAGGTTGGGTTAGTTATTTTCAATCTGGAGAAAAATAACACATTGATTGAGAAATTTGAAGGTTCAAATTTCTACACATGAAAATCAAGTTACATTTGATCCTTATTGAAAATGATCTATGGGATGTGGTGAGTGGAGCAACACCAAGGCCAATTGATGTTGATGGAAGCACAAAATGGAATTAAAAGGATTAAAGAGCAATATCATTGATTTGTCTTGGACTTTCAGATGCATACCTCCACCATATTAACTTATCAAAAACCTCAAAGGAAGTGTGTGATGATTTGAATGTTTTGTTTGGATAAAAGCATCAAGTGCAAAGATGGGCTTAATGAAAAAATTGTCGAGCTAAAAATGATGGAAGGTGACAATATTATTCAATATATCAGTAAGTTTCATTCCCTAATGAATTGACTAGTTGGGATAATAGTTAAAGTAGATGATGATGATACAAAATCTATTTTATTAAATAGCATGCCTCCTAGCTATGGTAATATTTTCTTCACATTGAACAAAGTATATGATACCCTAGAAGATATAATATATACTTTAATTGATGAAGGATCTAAGAAAATTGACTCAATTATAGAGGAAACTACAATGTTCATAAAAAACATACCTAACCATTCCTCCAAATCTAGTTCTTCTTTAAATGAGGAAAAAGTGAAACCCTAGCGATAATCTCACTCTAGGATTTCAATAGTTTTTTGGGGGAAATTTTCTTAACATTTCATTTAAGGATTGAGGTAGTGGGGATTTGATGAATTTGGACAAAGTATAAGAATAACTTACAACCTATAAGGTGAGTCAACCTTCCCTTTACCAAACTTGGAATGGGTTTTGGAATGAAATAAAATTATTTAACTAGGATAATGATGCAAATAACTATTCTGATGCAAAAACAACAAATTTAGAAAGTCACATACAAATTCAGATATTAGAAACAAACTTAGTACAGTTCTATGCACTAGTGGTTCAAATTTGGGGCTGAAATGGAGGACTAAGTTTCCTAGGGCGACAATGTCCTTTTTACTAAAATTCAGATCTGATTTCATTTTCCTCTAGACCGAGATCAGAGCTTTCTTTCCCCAGTTGTCGCATTGTTGGATCTTCATCAAGTGTCGTTATAACTGAGTTTCTATATGTTGTCAAAGTGTAGGATTTGAATGCAATAATGAATAATTGACCTTCAAACTTCTCCCAATATTTTTTGGATCTAAAACCTGCAAATTCAAAGAGAGAGGAAGGGTTGTTCTATATAGGAGTTTGCCTCAAACAAACCTCATGTTGGTGTTTTCACCTCCACAATAGAAATATCAATGAAAGATAGTTAAATGAAAAAAGAATGATGAATCAACAATAACCTACAATTCACCACTCAAAAATAGCTTCCTTGAAGGACTAAATTCATGCACATCTCCTCAAGGCTTGATTGTTGTTTTCTTGATTTGCTTGTAGACCTACAAGGGTTAGATCTCACAAACAATATGATAACATAAACATGAACAAGCTCACATACACTTTGACATGATGCTTTGATATTGAATTGTTGCAATAAATATGCTCTTGAATACTTTTTACTTGCTTGATAATTCTCTTGATAATAATTCTTGCTCAGTTCTTCCACTTCTTTCTAGATATATCTTGTTAGTTTTTAAATGGTGAAATGACTAGCTATTTATACACAATTATTCTAATTTTCAAAAAATTAAATCTTGATAGCTAACATTTGAAATTCAAATAATAAAATGTCAACTCTGACATATTAAATTTTGGAGGAAAAATAAGGGGATTAAGTCGCCTAAGGAGACTAGGTCCCAACCCCATTTTGTAGGATCTAAGGTGTTGGAGATAAAATATTAATGTTTGCATTGGTTTTCAACATGGGTTTTATTGATAATTATCCAAATGGGCTATGGAATGCATAATTTAGGAAATTAGGTGTACAATTAGGTCCATGTACCTAGCAAGAGCAAAAAAAGTGTGAAATTTTCAAGGGTGAAAATTTATGATGCTACATTTAGCCCCCACTTTAGTGAGAGTATGATTATGCGCAAACTCACACTAAAGTAGAAAAGTATGTCGAGGGGGGTCTGAATGTCCAAATGTTGAAGATATGGGATGAAAATGAATATAGTGGGAGTGCACAAGCCCCTAAGATTCAAGATCCCTTGGAAAACCAACATAAGCACAATGGAACACACATGTATGTAATGCTGCAAGATAACATACACATACACAATGTCAACATAAAATTCAAAGGAAGGGTATGCATACTCATGAACTAGCAAGTTGTATTATGCTAAGATCCACACCCAAAGACATTCATGACTCATGGGCTAGAACAAAGTCCAATATTTGCTAGGTGAATCACAAATTGAAGGCAACACGTGCTAGTGAAGTCTGATATTCACTAGGTGATCCCCATAGACAAAGTAGTGAAATGAGAAACACACAAGGACTAGTGAAGTCTGGTTTTCACTACGTGTGTACCCATTTTCAACCATATCAAGAATTATACTCCCTGATAATTCTGATAAGGTGATACAAAGATGATAAAAATGATATGCCAATGTATCACTAAGTCCAACTCATGTGAACAAAGTGAAGAAAAAATGCTATGTCAACACATCACTAAGTCCAAGGTGTGTGAATAAAGTGAAGTACATAATGAAATGTATGCCCCCACCTTAAATAAATTGCTAAACACCATGTTTCAATAAATTTATTTAAGGTAGAAAAATGATAAATACCATGCGATAAAGACATGAGAGCTTATTTGGAAAGCCTTATGCCAATGATATGTTTCCAAATAAATTTTCCTCATGATAAGGGGTTGCTCCTAAGAAAATGAAAAAAATAAAAGATGAACACATAAGGGATCCACAGATACATGGTCAATATACATCTTTTCTATCATAATAGAAATGAGCTGAAAACTAACATCATTCTCCAAATACTCATGGAACAACAAACACAATAGAAGAATTACACATAGAGGAGACAAACAAACTTTTGGTTCAACATGGAAGAGACCTAAATGTCTCAACACCTTGAAGAGACCTAAAAGTCTCAACACCTTGCATCATCCCTAAAAAAAAATAAAAGAAAAAGTTTACAACATAAAGAAGAATGGAGATACAAATATATGAATGTTACGACAGGTTTCTTTCCTTTGTATCCTTGCACCAACAGAGCAACAAGGGTCCTCCAAAGAAAACTCACAATTATAAAGAAACACCAAGAAACACAACATAGGAGATCACATAATGTGCAGGAAAACATAAAACATAAAGAAAATGCAAAAGGGTACCACACATTTGATCCGAACTAAAGAAAATCATCTACATCCCAATCTTGCTCATCATTTATGAAAGGTAGATAACTAGCCAAAGGGACTGCAACAAGTATCATACTATGAGCATCACTAGGTTCAACACATGGTGAATCACTCTTGTCAGGAGGATCATCACGGTTTCCCCAATATAAATCCATAGACCTTGAAAACAACAAAGATAATTCATGATGTACTTGTTCATCAATTTTAACATTTTCATCCTCATCATCCAAATTTATCACCATCAGAAGTTTAATGACAATATATGTTGTATTTCCTTGTTTTAGTTTTAGTTTTGGTTGGGACATGTAAGGTTCAATTTCATATTTTGGTGAAATTTGTAATTCATCTTGATTTGTTAGCATAGGTGTTTGGTTCTCGGGTAATGTTTTATTATTTTCACCCAACTAGCAAGAAATAGCACAATGTCTATGCCTACACTCTTTAGTATTTCTATTTCTTCTTGTTCTGTTTTCAATTTGTGAAGGTGTAAGAGTGGGCTTCTCTACCATTGGTCTCTTTTCTTCCCTTAGGGGAGGAATTGAAGGGACTACTGAGGGTTGGGAAACCACTATCTCCTTAGGTTTATACACTTTTTTTTTCCTTTGAAGGCGCAAAGGGAATCATGTGATTATCTCTTGGTCTTTTGTACGATATGGGTGGATGAACAGTAGCATATTTACCTTGTTTACTTGGGACAATGTTTTCTTTGGGCATGGGTTCATACACAACTGGTGGGGTGGGATGAACAACCATAGCTCTATCAGTTTTAGGAATATTTCTAATGGATAACTTTGTTATTCACTATGCCTTAAATTTTTTATATGACCTAAAAAATAAGTCCTCATGAGGCTTGACAGGTTCAATGGGTTGAGGCCAAAAATAGTCCAATGAAAATTTTCCACGAGAAGACAAAGGATTAAACCCACTATTATGCACTAAGTATATTTGATCTTCAAATGGGAACTTTATACACTTATGGATAATTGATGGGACAACATTTATGGAGTGTAGCCATGGATAGCCTAGCTTCACATGAATTTTTCTAACATTGATATGATAGAGAAAGATAATCTAGTTGATTTGGTCCAACTTTAAGAGGTAGAGTGATCAAACCTATCATAGAGCAAGCAAAACCATCATAAGTTTTCAACCATGCTTTCAATTGTTCATAAGAATCTTGATAAATCTCATGCACATACATGAATTCCTCAGTGATCACATTCTCTAAGCACACGATATTAATGAGTATCCCTTGTGTAGGTTTACTATTGATACATCTGATCATATAGAGAGGACCATCAGGTGAATGTATAGATACACCAATATGTGTGAAAGCAATATTGGGTAACAAAGTGGTTTGGCCCTTACAAGGTTGAACATCTATTGCATTAATCATATTATTTAGATCATCCCCATCATCATTCTTATCATCATCCTTATCATCATTCTTATAATCATCACAAGCTTGCACAAAGTTGGATGTATGATTTGGCATGTGATTTGTGAAAATTTGAAAATTTTGATTTAGTGGGGCAATAGACTTGTTTCCTTTATCATTAACATCGGTCAACTAGATCTTATTAGAATCAATGAGGTCTTGCACTTGATTTTTAAGATGCATACATCATTTTGTGTCATGTCCATGTGTACGATGATATTGACAAAAAGATTTTGGGTTGAAATTTGGAGATAAAGGATTTGTTGTATCCATAGGTCTAATTGGAGGTAATTGGATTAAGTTATTGCTTAAAAGTTGTAACATGATTGAATGAAGGGAGTTAGATAGTTGGGTAAATTATCTATCTCTCAGCCTAAATTGATAGGGAGTTGAACTTATGGTTGTGACTTGTGGCTCAATGTGGTTGGTTGTTTGAGGTGTGATTATCTTGATAAATTTCCTTTTTTGCTTCTTGAATGGTTGATAGTAGTTTTGAGGTATGGATTCAGATCGCTCAGTAGGAGTTGATGAAGATGTTTCTTCTTATTGACTAACAAAATTTTTTGAATCATGAAGAGTCATAAAAAAGTGTGTAAAGGATGGATATTTCATTAACATGATATTATCCCTAATTCTAGGTTGCAAATTTCTTATGAAAATTCTTTGAAAATTAGGATCAGGAAGAGTGTAATTGATTTGTGAGTATAGTAATGGATATTGTCTTATAAGTCTGTTACTTTTTTATTTTTTCCTTTTTTGCATCACACTAAATTGGTTAATGTAATTTGAGGACCAATGTTCTCTTGGAAGTGTTGGATGAATGCATCAAAAAGTTCATCGAATGAATGTATCAAGTTATTTGGTAATGAAAAAAACCATTCCAAGGTCATGTATTTTAATGACCTAGGAAATTTTTTAGCTAGGATCTTATCTTCAAAGATGAATATAAGCTGATATATGACTATTAGTTACCATTGTACTTCTCAAATCAAGGAATATCTATGTTTTTTGGCATGGGTGTTTTCAAGATTTCAAGTGACAATGAGCTCGTTTTAACATATTGTTGTGGTTTTTCATTTTGAGCTTGATTCAATGTGGAGATTTGTTGTAGAAGTGAGGTTATGTTTTGTAACAGTTGGTTTATGATGGAATCATTGGTTGAGATGTTTTGAGAATGTGGTGAATATGGTGGTATTGTGTAAGTGCTTGGTGGACTACTATGTTGCAAGTTTATAAGAGGTGATAAATATTGAGATGTCACATGTGATGTCTTGAAACTATAGGGGTTCCCACTAGAAATTCCTAAGCTTGGAGTTATGCCATTGGTTTGTTGTATCATTGAAGCTATAGTTGTTAATGTGAATGTAGGAATAGAGGTTATAGTTATGGGGAGGGAGATTTGGCTTCCTCCTTGGCTTTGAGTGTGTCTTAATACTTGAGCAAAACTAGCCATCGTAGGGATATTAGCATCAACTATATGGGCTAGACTTCACAAAACCTCTAATCCTTGAGTATTATTGATAAATTTTCTTAAGTTGTCCACAATAGGCACTATTTGTCCCACTAAGAATGTTACAAGAATGGAGAAAGGAATTAAGGTGTTTTCATTGATTTCAATTGGTCAACTGGTTATCTACTAGTTGCTGTTGGTTGTATGTGTTGAGGATATTGAGAAAATTGTATTAAAGATAGTTTACAGGTATTCAGTTGTTGCTTCGGGTGATGATATGATATTTTCCCCTATGTTTGTGTGGTTTAGATATGTTGGTCATGGTTTTTGAAGGTTGCTATAGCTAGATGTTTGGCTATTGGTTCATTGTGAAGTTCGAGTTTTGTTCACCAGTTGTGAACTATGTTTTTTTTTTGTTTTGGTTGAGGTCCGAGAGAAAAGTTGCTAGTCCAGATTTCTCTTTGATGAAGTATTTTGACTTGCAATTCTAGAGTTAAGATGTTCTAATTGCATTGAAGATATTTTTGGTTTCTAGAAGTTTCAAGCTTAATTGATCTATGTGTTTTACACTGGTTTGGCCGACCTTGTGTTAAGCCCTATCTTCAAAGTTGTTGAAGCATGTTGGATCTATTTTGGGTCCTAGTGAAGTGTGTGTTTGGGTCACCCTCATTCTAATTCCACCCTAGGATGTTTTGGAATTGACCTAATTGTTGGCCCCACAGTTGTTGTTGCACCAAAAGGTCGACCTATTAATGTCTGATACACTGCCAGAGTTAACAAATCCATAGGAAGCGGATAGTCCATGTCACAAATCCCGAGGGGGAGTACTGACCATTTGTCAAAAATCTCCCCCTCAGCGCAAGTCAAGGGGATTTGAACCCAACACCTTTGGCTTTGATACCATTTGTTGGAGTGAAGAAGACACTGAGAGGCGGGGTGAATCAATGTCTTAGACAAATTTTAATTTTTTCTTTGAAAAAGAATTGAATAATTTATGCTCTTAATATTTCGATTATAGATACATTCATGAATTTAATGCAATAATTAAAAGAAACTCAAAGATCATCACAATCATGAAACATTATCACATCAAAACAATGAGACCATAAGACAAATATTTGATGAGTGGAAAACCCTCTAGGGATAAAAAGCAACTCTAGAAATAATGCCTCACTGGCTTAATCTAAAAAATTTCTATTTACAATGCCTCACTAGCTATACTATCTCACTGATAGATTTCAAATGCCTCACTGGAAATACTATCTCACTGATAGATTTCAAATGCCTCACTGGTAATACTATCTCATTGATAGATTTCAAATGCCTCATTGGCTATATATCAACATTTTCAAATCACTGTTTTAATGATACACAGAGTATCACCTTTGTTTCTTTTCACAACACCTTATGATCTCACATCACTTGAGATTCATAAGCATAAGTACAACCAATTCTTAATGCACTATAAGTGCTCTCAAGCTTTTGATAATGCTTTCAAGTACAAAATAGAAAATCTCATAAGATACAATACTTTTTACATCACTGTGAAAAATAACTCTTAACAAAGTATGGAACAATGGAGAATAATTTTTCTTTCTATTCAACAGAAGCTCTTGAATGTCTTCAATATAGGACATATAATGTTCTCTGTCTTGAAAACAACCTGTCAACTTCATAACTGCCTTATAGTTGCAAACTACCCGTGTACATTGACAAGTAAAAAGAATGATCACAATAATATGTTATAACAAAATGACATTGCCATTTACCCATTGTCAAGAACAAAAACCTTTACCCACATGGAAAATGCAAACCACAACCCAGAGAACCCATACAAGGGTATCAACATATTAGGCAACATTAATCACAAAAAACAAATGCTTATCTTCCCTTAAGAAATACAAACTGAAGGTCCAAAGATCTCGACATTTTAGGTACCATTATTCATAGAAAAAAAACATCCATTTTCTCTTAACAAATGTAAACACAATACTCAAGAAACCCTTAACAATAAACCACAAAAACAAACCCTCAAATGAAAATAATATCACTTGAATAGTACCAAAAAATGAAGTCTTTGAGACCAAAAACTAACTGTCAAGTTGAAGCTCACTGTTGCTTTGTCAAATCTCGGAGACCATCCTCATCATCACAACTGAATCTTGAGATACCTTGCATAAAACTATAACCCTAAGTCAAGAGAAACATGTTACAAAGTTTAACCTTACAAAACGAGCTTCCAAAAACAAGCTTTCCACCATATACATCTCTTGACTTCCTGTCCTGGTGTGCCCTAAAGGACCCGGTGACCAATAGACTAAAACCATCAACATTTACCTTCTTCTCAAACCCAAAACCTGTTGGGTAAGTTCATGACTTAAGTGGCCCGAAAATAGATTTATTTCCCTTTCTTTTATTTCCAATGCTTTAGGACAAAAAATGTGTATTTGGTGCCAATGACAAGGTCAATATCACAACCATGTATTAGAAAATACCTTTCCAAGAATCACTTTTAGGAATATAAGAGACAAACCTTTATCACCACATGAAAAATCTTTTGAAGACTTGGGATTTTCATATGCAAATGATATATATTATTACCCACATAATATTCCAAGGAGAGTACTGCTACAAGATCACCTTAACATCTTATTGCTTTTGACATTAATGCCAAAAACATACCAGAGGGGACAACAAAAATACCCCTTTGGCATTGATGTCAAACTCAATAAGATAAAAACATCAAAGCCAAATGTCAACTAAAGATAATATACCTATATTGAAATGTCACTGAGTTGTGCACGTAACCTGCCTTTCCATAAGCCATAGAAACTGTCAAATCAAACTATGGATCTCAAAGACCAAGAAACAAATAAATAATTCCAATATATCATTGTTCAAAATATACCACTATCACTATTCAAAATATACCAATGTTCAAACTATACTGCCACTGTCACAAAATGTATCACTGTAATACCACTACCACAACAACCATGATTCAAAAATACCATTGTGATGTATGCCACTCAAAATTTACCACTGTAATACCACTACCACAACAACCATGATGTGAACATGTCATTTTGATGTATGTCACTCAAAAGTACATCATTTCTCCCCCTTTTGACAACAATGCCAAAGGAGAGACAACTGAGATGCTGTAAGAGAACCAAAAGTAAATAGATAGTGCATAAAGGAACAATGTACAATCATGCATCACAAAATCCACTATAGAAAGCCAATAATGCCAACACTGCCAACATGGGTAAAAATAAGCATGAAAAGCTCCCCCTAACTCCATGACCAGGAGTAAATCACTGAAGAGAACTGAGAGAGAAGACACCAAGTCTATCCCTCAAGGATTCAAAAACTGCTTTAGGTAAGGGCTTGGTAAAAATATCAGACACTTGTTCATTTGAAGCCACATATTCCAGAATCACGTCATTTTCCAATACTTTTTCTCAAAGAAAATGATATTTGATATCTATGTGTTTAGTACGGGAATGCATAATAGGATTTTTAGAAATATTAATTGCACTTGTATTGTCACACAAGATAGAAATAGGTTTTCATACCTCAAATTTTATGTCTTTCAAGGTTTGAACCATCCACAACACTTGTGTGCAACAAGTAGCTGTTGTAGTGTATTCTACCTTATCAGTAGACAATGAGACAAATTCCTATGTTTTGCTAAGCCAAGCAACAAGTCTACCACCCAGAAAGAATGCTCCACCTAATGTGATTTTCTTGTCATCTAGACAACTAGCCCAATCAACATGAGTGTAAGAAAATAAAGTGAATATATCATGCCTGGGGTATCGAAGATCATAATCAATAGTGCCATTAATATATCTTAAAATTATTTTCACAGTAATCAAATGAGATTGTTTAGGTGAACCTTGAAACCTTGCAACCAAACAAACAACTTACATTATATCAGGTTGAGATGTTGTTAAGTAAAGTAAACTACCAATCATGGGCCTCTATAGAGTTTGATCCACACTAGGTGAATCCTCATCTTTACCAATTTTACAACTAGTTTCCATTGGTGTAATAACTGGCCTACTACCATCCATCTGAAACCTTTTTAACAGTTCCTTTGCATATTTCATTTGAGAGAAAAAAAAATCCCTTTGGAAGCTAGGAAACTTGTAATCCTAAAAAGAATGAAAGTTCCCCTATCATGGACATTTCAAGTTCTAATCTCATAACATCAGGAAATGAGTGAGATAGTTTTTCATTATTACTTCGAAAAATGATACCATCAACATACACTACTACAAACAAAATATTATCATTTTTAGTTATGAAATAAATATTGATGTCAACTCCACCCTTAGTGAAACCTTAACTCTGCAAGTGCTTGTCTAGTATGGAGTACCAAGCTCTAGGAGCTTGTTTTAGACCATACAAGGTCTTTTTCAACCTGTATACATGATCTTCCTTACCTACACAAGACAATCCTTCTGGCTGCTCCATGTACACCTCTTCCTCAAGATCACCATTGAGGAAGGAATATTTAACATCCATCTGAAAGACCTTAAAGTTCTTATAAACATAAAAGGAAAGAAACATCCTGATAGCTTGTAATCTAGCTACAAGAGCAAAAGTTTCATCAAAATCTATGCCTTCAACCTATGAATAACCCTTACACACCAATATAGCCTTGTTTCTAATCACATTCCCTTTTTCATCATGTTTATTTTTGAACACCCATTTAGCCCCAATGATGTTTTTATCTTTTAGTCTTGGTACAAGTTCCCAAGTTTTATTCTTTTCTATCTAATCTAATTCTTCCTGCATAGCCTTTATCCAAAGATCATCTTGGCTAGCCTCTAAATAAGTTTTAGGTTCTAATTGAGATATCAAACATATGTGAACCTGTTCATTTTCCTGAGATACTTTTCTTCTAGTCTGAATTCTTGAATCTAAATCACTAATGATGTGTTCATGTGGGTGATTCTTTTGTAACAAATTTTTAGGAGTTTAGGAAAGAGTTTTAGAAGGTGTCAGAGTTTTAGAAGTTACTAGAATTTCTTGAGGAACTTCAAAATCTAGTCCTTCTTTAGATTTTTTAGATTCTGATTTAACTTCATTTTCAGGCAGAGTATCTCCTTCTTCTATCTGTTGATCACAAGGCTGTTGTTCACCTTGCTACATATTCTCAACAATTTTGACATTAGCACTTTCAATAACCCTTTTTAGCCTCTTATTGTAACATTTATATTCCTTAGAATGTGTTGAATAACCAAGAAATATACCATTACCACAACATGATTCAAAACTTCCTAGATTACCTTCATCTCTTTTTATATAGCACTTATTGCCAAAGATTTTAAAATAAGATACATTTGCAGATTTTCCAAACCATAGTTCATAAGATGTATACCTAGTTCTTACCCTTAATTGCACCCTGTTCAATATGTCAAATGGCAACCATGGGGCCAACACTAATTTGAATTTGAATTTGGATGGCCGAATTTGTAGACATAACATTGATGCTATTCAGAAAGTGTGTGTGAGTTGTGTGTGGCAAATTAGTGTGAAGCTTAATGCTAAGTTACCAGGTGCAGTGAGAAAAAGGAAAACTCTATCATTCATGCAAGTTGATCAAGTGACTATGGTGGAATCTTTTGTTGAATTGGGATTGTAGTCTCTCTATAACAAGTCTTCTTTTTCTTCTTTGTATCTCTTTGGTAGTGAGCCCTCAGGGTTGTAGCCCTTTTGGATAGCGAGTCCTTATTTTAGGCAGTGAGCCTTATCTCAGGTAGTGAGCCTTTTTTCAGGTAGTGAGCCTTTTGTAATCAATTTTGATATTCTTAATAGTGTGAGATAATCCTCACTATGTTTTTTCCCTCATTGGGTTTTCCACGTAAATCTGGTGTTATTGTGTTTATGTATTGGATTTGAGTTTCTACATTGGCATTTGATGATTAATCATTTAAGCAGTTTTAAGTATTAGTTTTGGTGATTGATTTGAAGGTTAAAATATGTGACAACTAATTCACCCCCCCTCTTAGTTTTCCTATTCAATAATTGGTATTAGAGCTTGGTTCCTCGATGAAGAGCTTAACCGCTTGAGGAAGGTCTAGGATGGCTAGCAAAATGGTCTTTGATTATCCGAGGTTGGATGGAATTAATTATGATATATGGAAATTATTAATGGAAGAATATCTTGAGTATTGTGGATATGATGTGGAGAAAGCTTACAAGAATCCTTACACTCCTCTTGCTAATGGTCCAAGTACACCTAAAGAGATCATAGCACATGAAGTGAACAATAAGGTGAAGTTCATCTTGAAGAATAGTCTGGTACATTCCGAGTTGATTAAGGTTCAAAATCTGAAGACAACTAGGGAAGTATGGGATGCTTTAGAAAGAGTGCATGATGGTGATGAAAGAGTTAAAGAGGAAAATTTGTAGAATTTGGAAACACAGTTTGATCTTATACATATGTCTGAAGATGAAAATGTTAAAGCTTATGTACAAAGATTGGATGTGGTAGTGGTTGGAATACAATCACTTGGCGCTACTATAGATGAAACCAGGATTGTAAAGAAGATTCTCAGAACTCTTCTTGATGCTTACAGTGAGAAGGTGGGTGCTATTGAGTAGACAATATATTATAAGACTTGTACTAAGGATCTACTGTTAGGATTTTTGACATCTTATGGAAGTCGAGTCTAAGAAATGGAGGCAAATCAGAGACTGCCTTTAAAACTACAAATGATGATGATCCAGATGAAGAAAAATTTGATGAAATAGAAGTTAACTTTGTAAGAAGAATGAGGAAAGGATCTGGTAAGTATGAAGGTATGTTTCCCTTTAAATGCTTTAGTTGTGGAGAAATAGGTCATTATGCTGCAAAATATCTAGAAAGAGCTAAAAGGAATAAACAAAGATATGAGAAAGAAAAGAAGGGAAAGAAGATTAACAGAGCTTACTATGTGAATGAGAATGCTAGTATTTTAGATGAAGATTCAAAATATGAAGATCTAGATGACAATGAATGCTTGTTCTTAGCGATTAAGGATGAACCTACTTCTACTAATTCAGAAAAATAGGTAAAGGAAAGCCCTCCAGAGAAGGAAAAGGAGAAAAATGGAGGTACGATTATCTTTGCCCTGCATGCTAAACAAGAAAAGAATTTTTGGGTAGTTGATAGTGGCTGCTCACATCACATTTGGTCATAAGAGTAAGTTTTTTAAACTTGAGAAATATGATGGAGGCTTGGTTATGTTTGGAGATGATACTAGTGCAAAAATATGTGGGATAGGTTCAATAAGTTTTGATGGCAAGTATCATACCGACAATGTTTACTATGTTAAGGGTTTGAGGCATAATTTTTTGAGCATTGGTTAGATGTACATAAAATGATATTATCTTGTGTTTAAGGATGAGAAATGTGAGATCTTGAAAGGATCTAGAACTTTGATTGCTACAGGAAAGAAATATGAAGGGAATATTTATCAACTTAAGGGTGTTGATAGACGACGCTTTATGACTTAGATAAATAACAACTAGTTATGGCATAGGAGAATGTGTCAAATGAATTTTGATAACTTGGCAAGGATTAGTGTTGTTCAGGCCACGAGAGATTTACCAAGAATTGCAAAGCTTGTTAATGCTATTTGGGAATTGTCAGTTTGGGAAGCAAGCAAGAAATCATTACAGATCAAAGGAACAATCTACTATCAGACTATTGGATTTAGTTCATACAGATCTTTGTGGTCCTATGAGAGTGAGAAGTCTACTTGGTGAAAGGTACTTTATGCTTTTAATTGATGATTATTCTAGATATACATGGGTTACATTTATTAGAGAGAAATCAGATGCATTAGATAGATTCAAGGCATTCAAGGCTATGGTTGAAAATGAAGTGAATCTGAAGATAAAATGATTAAGATATGAAAGAGGTGGAGAATTCACCTCCCATTAGTTCAATATGTTTTGTGAAGTGCATGGAATAAAGAGACAGTTATCTACTCCAAGAACTCTTCAAGAGAATGGAGTTGTTGAAAGGAAAAATAGAACAATTCAAGAGGCTACTAGATCAATGATCATTGAAGTTGGTTTACCAGAATTTTACTAGAAATAAGCTATTTATACTATTTTTTATGTGTTCAATCAAGTTCAAGAAAGAACAAATAGTAAAAAGACTCCCTATGACCTATGGCAAGGAAGAATTCCTACAATTAAATATTTCAAGGTATTCGGAAGCAAATGCTATATCAGAAGAGATGAGGAAACTTTGGGAATGTTTGATGCAAGAAGTGATGAAGGAATATTCCTTGGATACCCTACTAAAAGAAAGGTGTACAAATGTTTCAATAAAAGACTGAGAAAGATTGTAGAGAGCTTGAATATGAAGGTTGATGAGACAATGAAGAACTCTATTGATATTGATTGTGCAAGAATACAAAAAAAATATGGAAGAATAGGATAAATATGAGTGGAAGAAGCTGGATGAATAGAATGAAAGAGAAGAAGATGCTCTGGTGATGTCCCCTAGGACATCAAAATATGTACAGAGGAATCATTCAAAAAATCATATTATTGGAGACAAGGCAAAAGGCGTGTTAACCAGAAGCAAAGTTGTTGCTGAAGTAAATTTGTGTTTATTCTTTGGGATTGAGCATGTTGGCCTCCTACAATGATCTAACAACTAAGCCCTTATAGCTGTGATTTAGAGATTGAACATTTGATCTGAATATCTATCTCAATCATCATGAAGGTGCATTTAACTTGTCAACCCAGGGATGTAAACTTGAAATGGGTCAGCACAATATGTGCATTAGGAATCCAAAGTAACCATCTTCATTATATAGCCAAGAAAAACATAATAATGAAAGAAAATTTCTTGGAAATAAATAACATCAGTGTTGAACATCAACCAACAACTATCCTAAGCTGAAATGCATGACAGGAATGAAAATATGAGCAAACAAATAGGAAACTACTCTATCTACTTTGGTTGTAGGAACAGTCACAAAATGGAATTCTAGTGGCTGCAGGAATAGACCGTGCTAGATTCTTAACTAATTGTTGAATATAAAGTAATAACTAAGCTAAAGGATGGAATTCTCACCAAGTGGGCCCCCTTGGTTGAGTATCCATTAAGACAAGTGTAAACTCAGATGCACAAACTTATAACTTCATTTTATTCATTGGAGAACAAAAGTACAATAGAGAAACATAACTATATTACTTGAAAAACTAAGCATGTGAGTACATCATCAGATTAATCAACCTCCTGAGAAGGAGCATTTGAGTCTTATTTATAGGAAGAAGACTACTAACTAACTACCTAGCATGGTGGTCAACTCCAACAGATTAGGAGGACTCCACTTTAGGGAAAGCATGAAAAGTGGAGAGGAGGTTATCCATGCGTGGAATTTGGTCAAGCATGTTTTCCTTAACACAGATCTAGCACAACAATAACTCCTATATTCACTCAACAAACAATTACGATCATTTACAAGGTGGTTACAATCCTTCGATTTAAACTAGGAATTTCTCTATCGTTGAGAGTCATCCCTCCATTAACCTTTGATGTTGACCTTCATGGCGAATGACCAACTGGTAGAATCTTCCTCAATTTTGTAGGCTTTAATTATCTGCATAACAATATTAGTATGCACAACAATTGCATATTCATAACTATCTTAAAGTAGCATTCATTAATCCACATGTAAAATTAACATAGATAGTTCATATAGCATGTCAATGTCATTTAAAGGTTACAAAAATAGCTTATGCCCAATGTCTATGGTTTTGAGGAAATATCATAAAAAGGTCAGCATCCAAGTATCGAAGTCTATGACAACTATAGAAAATAGATACTAAACACTATCAAAATTGAGTCATAAACCGGACTCATCACTCCCCCCAACCTAAGAGTTTTTTGGGCCTCCAACAAAAGTAGAAGGGTTGTTCTTTTCCTTAGTTAATGCCTTGAAGTTTGCAACTGCCAATTGTCCTACATCAGTTCTTGCAGTGCGTGAATTAGGGTCCCAATAGAACCCTTTTCATTTGTCCAATCTGCTCCATCTTTGTTTCTCTGTAGCTATATGATACTGATAATACCTAAAATTTGGCACAAGCCATAATAGGATAGGTGGCTGAAATGTTAATGGAAGCCAAAATTGCCCCTTTGTCCTTCCAATATGTATATATCTATCAACCATCTTCAATGCTGCAACATAGTTCTGCAAAGAGTGAGGCTCAGATTGTTTTAACTTATCAGTCAGACTGTTCCACCTTTGTGACAAATTTCCCATTATGGCTTCCCTTGTGGTTTTTCCCATCTTCTCATACTCTTTATAAACTACTTCTCTCTTAGGTAGGATTCTACTACCATAGCTTGGTCTGTAAAGAATTATGTGCCAATCCCAAAAAATTTCTCCTGGATTTCTAGATTCAACCCTGATGGGCAAGGGAGTGTTGGATTCTATTTTCCTATAAGTCCTGAACTGTTGTCCCCAACTAGTCTCATTTTGTATCCAAGACATAAATTCCCTTAATTGGACATCCCCAACATACAAAAATGGATTCCAATCATGGTCTTGGGTCACATCATAATTATTCAAATAGAATTCACATAATAAATTCTTCATTTCAAGAGGAGCAATCTTATAAGTATTGAAAAATTCAAGAGGAGTCTCAATGGAAGGATTCAAACCTGAGATAACCCTTTCTAGTTTAAAAGAAAGATGCTTCTCCTTAAAATACAAAGCATAGATCCTTGGAGGAGTCTTGCATTCTAATATCTGAGGTACTAAGGCTGCAATTTTCCACCTTTTCTTTTAAAGCAACCATTTATGCATTCTTATCCTCAATCTCTTCATCTCTCTTTTGAATTTTCTTCTTTAGCTTGTGTTTCTCCTCTTTCCATTCCTCTTCCCTCATTTGCATCTCTCTCCATAAGTTCATGGCTACCATATGCATTGAAAAATTAGAGGGCCTATGTATTCCTACCAAAATTTTCCTGGCACTCATGCTTGCTCTTCCTATAGCACTGGCTGTAGGGATTCTGACTATTCTCCTAGTTTTGGCTGCAGAGACTCTTTCTCTAGCTCTTGCTGTAGGAACTCTTGCTTCTGCCCTTGCTGCAGGAGCTCCTAATTTTCCTCACACTTTTGACTCTCAACTTGTTCTACAATGGAAGCAAGGTCTACCAATGTTACATTTGCCACTTCCTCAAATATATCCTTTTCCTCAACATTCACCTACCCCATTGGGGCTTCTATACCCTCTTGTGACATTTCTCTAGTCCTAGGGATTCCTTCCAGAGATACACCAAAGGTTAGCCCAGCTGGTCTTGGTTTTCTAGGAGGGCTCTCTTGTTTTTCTTTGGTTGCAGGAAGAATAGTTTCAGCCTTTTGTTTCCTAGAGCTTGGCACTTTCTTTTCTTCCGCTTTCTTTTTAGCTTTTCCCTTCTTTATTTCTACCTCTTTCTTCTATGCCCTAGTTCAAATTAGGATGCCAAGAGGAACATCATCATTAGAATCTGAAGAGGAACTTTCTTTGTCTGAATGCTCTTCCTCAGAGGAACTAATCTCTATGGTTTGTTCAGCTGCATTTGGGTTTACACTAGGGCCTACACCAAAAGTTGAGGCACCAGGAGTGGCTTCAACTATGCTCAATCTCCTACTAGCCCTACGAGGTTGAGGAAAAACCCTAGGTTGCAAATACTTTGGTCTAATTTGATCAATTTTTAAGAATTCTTCCCAAGTCATTTAAGACACATCATGCAGAGATTTTTCTACCAGTAATTTGATCAGACAATGGTGGGAAATGAAATTATCCCTACCTTTTTGGGTCTTGGTCACCATGATTGAAAGAAGATGATATAGTACATTTGGTACGTTCATTCTCCTCCCATGCCTCATATGATTCAAAAGTTTGAAGTGCACAAAATGTAGATTTGACTGACGACATTTGTAGGTAATGTACTTTACAACATAAACAACTACTTGCTTCCATGGCTCAAGTAGAGAGGTTCTCTTTGCACCTTACTTGTCCACACTCAATGGAGGGTCACGAGGTTGTGTAAATTCAGCCCTTGTTGACCTAATGTCTCTGGAAGCAGGGTAATTCTCACCATCGGCAGGCAACCCTATAACTTTTGAAATCCTTTCTTCAGTAGCCATTACTTCCAACCCTTTTATCGTGGCCTTTCCTTCAAACAATGTCTAGGAAAATTCCAATGCAACGTCTTCATCAAAACCATTAAGCTTTAGGAAATAATCTAACTGTCCACAATTTTTGAACTCGGCCTGGAAAGGTGCATCTTATAGTAATACATCATGAACCATGGGTTCATTTCGAATTAACCCACCTCCCATTGTTTAGCTTCCTACAAATAAACAATCACTCTGCAAGGTTTCCCTTCCTGCAATCTTTGTCTGAAAGCTAAACTTCTCTTTCCTACAACGCTGCTAAATTTTCAATGCCAGTGTCATCTGAATTTTACCTTTTTGGTGACTTAGGATTATGACAGGACCAATAAAGGTGGTAAAGGAGTAATAAATGAAGGTTATGATCGAGAAAAATGGTGGTGGTCAATGTCATCTTGCACATGGGAGTCGTCATCTCACTCATAATTCAAATTGGCTCAATTTAAACTTTGCTGACGTGAACCAACATGGACTAACACATGGAAATGGTATTCACACTCCCTCCCAACCTAAATTTGAGCATGTGTCCTCACATATGCAGCAATAATGATGATTTGGTAGGGTAGGGAATAATGACATGCTATAGAGAACATCTACATTAATTTATAACAATTAAATGAATGTACTAAAAGACAATTAAGAAATAACAAATTGATGCGCACGTACCTGAATTTGTGGAAGATCTATTGCAAAGACTATGGAGAAAGTACCGGTCACCTTTTAAAAATTTAGTTGAGCAATTAATGAGAATGGAGCAGAATGAAGTGAAGTTATGGCGGTGTGATGGAAGAGAGAGAAAGGTGGATATGGATGGGCAGATGGGAGAATGAATGAAGAAGTGGACTCCCACAAAAGTGGAATTCTTTATTATGACAAGTGACATACCTTAATTATCCAGAAGGAGGGACACTAGGTCCGCTTCCTTCGGTTGCAGGAAGTTCGGGTGTTGCATGCTAAGTGAATTGCTGCAGGAATTCCTCCTTGGAAGTTGGCTTGTTATATAACCTGAGGCGATGACCATTAACAAGTAGCTTAAATTTTACTGGGTCAATAGTAGTGAGTTGAACAACACCATTGGGGAAGACTTCAACAACCTCATATGGTCCTAGCCACCTTGTCTACAATTTTCCTGCATTATCCTGATACCTTGAATTGTAGAGCAGTGCCCAGTCACCCGGCTGGAATTTCTTGTCCTTGATGAATTTTTCATGCCACTTTATTCTCTAATTCTACACTACCTCTGTGTGATGCAAGGATTCCTTCCTCATTTCATCCAAAGCATTGAGCTACATGATTATGTCCCTTTGTGCTATAGAGATATCCATCCCAAAGTCTATTGCATTCCAAAGAGTCTTATGCTCAAATTCAATGGGCATCATAGTTGTCTTTCCATACAACAACTCAAAAGGAGTGAAGCCTGTTGTTGTTTTCCAAGTTGTCCTATAATCCTAGAAAGCTTCTGGTAGCCTATTTTCCCAATCCTTCCTATGAACAACCACTGTTTTGGTCAGAATGGCTTCAATTTCCCTGTTAGTCACCTCAACTTGGCCATTGGCCTAATGGCCTGAGGGTGATAAGGATTAAACTTCCTGTGTCTTATGTTGTATTTGTTGACCAGTGTTGTAACAAGGGTTAAGGTGAATTGAGTCCCTTGATCAGTCACTATTTCTCTTGGAACCCCATACTGTGTGAAAATCTCCTCATAAAGAAATTTAACAACCTTATTATCTCTTGCATGCTTCATGGCCTTAACTTCTACCCACTTGGTTACATAATCAATGCATACTAAGATATAGGATTTACCATTTGATGGAGGATCAATTGGTCCTACAAAGTCCAATCCCCATTTTTCAAATGGAGTGATTACTACCTGAGGGTAAAGGGGTATCTCATCAGATTTGGTTGGTCTTCCCGTCCTCTGGCATCTATCACACTTTCTTGTATATCTCCCTGCATCCTTTTGGAGTGTTGGCCAATAATATCCTGTATTCAAAATTTTTATTGCTGTCCTCTTGGCTGCAAAATGTCCTCCACACAGTTCATTGTGGCATGCATGCAAAATATCATATGTCTCATCTTGCCTCACACATCTCCTCATGATGTGATCTGGCCCAATGTAAAACAAACATCCAACAATCCATGAAAAAGGAAAATATTTTTCAATGAGCGCCCTTCTCTCTTTTGGAGAGAAGTGAGGAGGAACTCTCCCTGTGACTAGATAGTTAGCTATGTCAGCATACCTAGTTGTATGCACACTGATGGAGAATAGATGTTTGTTAGGGAAAGAGTCATCAATGACTTAATTATCCTTTGATGTAGTCAACCTTGAAAGAAAGTTTGCAACAACATTGGCCTTCCCTAGCTTATCCAAAATGGTTATGTCAAACTCTTGCATCAACAAAAACCACCTTGCTAACCTACCTGATATCAGGGGTTTATTCATGAGATACCTAATGGCTGCATGATCTGTGTGCACAAAGATCTGATAGCCCATTATGTAGTGCCTGAATTTATTGAGGGCATAGATTACTACTAGCATTTCCTTTTCTGTCATTGTATAATTGAATTCAAATCCTTGCAAGTTTTTGCTAACAAAATAAATAGCATTTTCAATAGCTCCTTCTTTTTGTCCCAAGACTAATCCTATGGCATAGTCTGATGCATTTGTATGGATGTGGAAGGGAATCTCCCAATTGGGCCCTTTGAGTACAGGAGCATGAGTCAAAGTTGGCTTCAAATCAGAAAATGTCTTATTATAGTCTTCATTTCACTGAAAGTCAACATCTTTAGTGAGAAGAGTGTACAATGGTGCTGCTATTTTGCTGAAATACTTGATGAAATGCCTATAATATCTTGCATGTCCCAAGAAAATTCTAACATCTCTTTTTTTTTGCAGGTGTAGGAAGATTTGTGATCACCTCAATCTTTGCATGATCTACTTGAATTCCTTTGTGAGAGATGTAGTGGCCAAGGACTACACCTTCCTACATAATCATGAAGCACTTTTCACTATTTAGAGATAGATTGTGGTCTTCACATCTCTGTAGGACTTTCTTGAGATTCTCTAATGCTTCATTGAAATCAACACCATAGGTGGTAAAATCATCCATATAAATTTCCATGCAATCATGAGATATGTTAAATATGCTAATGACTGCCCTCTGAAATGTTGTAGGTGCATTGCATAAGCCAAATGGAAGGACTGAGTAAGCATAAGTCCCCCATGGATAAGTAAAGGTGGTCTTCTCCTAGTCCTCAAGTGCAATTTGGATCTTGTTATAACTGCTAAATCCATCTAGAAAAGAAAAGTATTGCTTTCCTGTAAGTGAATCTAGAACTTGATCTATGGAAGGTAGAGGAAAATGGTCCTTTTTGATGGTAGCATTGAGTTCCCTGTAATCAACAAAAACTCGCCACTTCCCTCCCTTTTTTGGCACAATCACTAATGGAGACACCCACTGGCTATCTGAAATAGGGTAGATAAATCCTGCATCCAACAATTTATGCAGTTCTCCTTTTACAATTTCTCTCAATGTAGGGTTAATTCTTCTTTGTGGCTTCCTCACTAGTGTACAATCATCTCTGATGTATATCCTATGAGTGCAAAGCTTAGGGTCCAATCCCTTCATATCATGATATTCCCACGCAAATGCATGTTGGCGGGTCTTCAGTAAGTTTTTTAATGACAACTGTTGTTCTTCACTTAATTTGTTGTTAATGTTTAGATATTTTCCTTCTGACACTTGCACTTGTGTAGTTATCTTTACCATAGTTTCTTCACTAATTCTTGGTACCTTGAGTTTATGTGGAAGTAATGTATGAGACATACTTTTTGTTGTAGGAAGTTCTGCTACAGGAAGAGTGGGCAGAAGTTTTTTTACTGGATCAACAGAATGAGAGGATGATGCTTCCTCTACTTCACAATGATTCTGAATTATGTTAGACAATACTTCATCTTCCTCTTGAAGTTGCATGAAAAAGCTTCTACCTAACATCATAAGTTGTGCCACAAAATTAACTTCCTTGGCCTCTTCACCAACATGTGGCCATATGAGATTATCCATTTCATGAGATGGTTGAGCAGGAGGGTAGAGAACAAGCTTTTTGGTGCTCTTTCAATTAGAAATGGTCATGTCTCTTTTCCTGCATCCAATATAGGCATTTTTTGTTGCCAACCATAGCCTTCCTAGAATGATAGGGTACCCACCTAGTGTAGCTTTAGGAGAAGGAATCATGAAATCGACTAGGTACTCCCATGAGTCTAGAGTTACCACAAGGTCCTCCAATATACCATCAGGTTTAACAGTTGAACTATCAACAAGCTATAGGACAGTAGGAGTGGGTCTCATGCTTGCAACATTTAGTTCCTGTATGATATCTTTGGTCATTACATTTATTGTTACTCCCAAAACAATCAGAGCATTCTTTATTTGGATGCCATTGATAATAACTCCTACCACAAGACTCCATAGATCATTATATTTGGGAACAGTCACTCTCCCAAGCATGATGTCAGCTAGCTATCCCACCACATGAACCTTAATGGGGTCTTTCTTCTTCCTACCTGGCTTCTTAAGGAATACTTCCTTAATTTCCTTTCCATAGATTGGGACATCTTTTATGGCTTGAAATGGAGGGATCTTGACACATACATACTTCAACTAGTCTAGAATGTCAAAGGATGGTTCTTCCTTCTCTTCTTTTTCTTTAGTTATTTCCAACCTCTGAGGAAATGGTGGTTCTTGTTCAATCTACTTAACTAGGACTGGTTCAAGATTTTCAAGTACATTTGGCTGAATGGGGGTATTCAAAATCTCCTCTTCATCCACAGGAAGCTGAGTGATAATGGGTGTGGAAGGAGCTGGCAAGGTAGTTCTTGAATGCATGTGGATGTCACTTACAATCATAGCATATGCAGGGAATTGGTTTGGATTAGCAGAGTATACTAGCTATTGTTGTGGTTTGTTATTTGTGGGCTAAGCTGGTAGCTAAGTAGGTTTAGGTGTATTTGAACTTTAGCTAGCAAGAGGAGGCATTATAGCAGGTTGTTGAGGCTGAGAAGGTGGTTGCATGTAGCTAGTTGTCTGGTTTGGCCATTGCTTCCCTCCTCTCCATTGAGATGTTTGTTGCGAATTTCCTGGGGGTGGCTGCCAATTTCCTTGAAACTGTTTCCAATTCCCTTGAGGTTGCCACCACTAAGGTGGAGAGTTTTGGTGGTTGGGCTAGACATTTGAAGGGTTATTCCAAGGTTGTGGTGGATATCCTTCATAATTGGATGGATATAGGGGTTTCCATTGGTTACTTGATGCATAAGAATTAAAATAAGTCCTAGCAAAAGATAGTGGATCTGATGGTATACCTTGTCTTGGAGCCCATGGCCTCCTTTGTGCAATGTAGTAGACTTGGTCATCTTCACCCTAGATTGGATTGAACTTAGATGGAATCTAATTACTTTCAATATTAGCTACCATCTTGCACTACCAATCCTTCTTCTTTTGTCTACAATAGGGGCAATACTCTACCAACATTGCCTTTGCCTCCTCTTGTTTCTTCTTGGCCTGAAGTGTATCCAATTGAGTAGCTAGATTTTTTATGATGTCTTGCTTGAAGTCTGCTAGCAAGTGAGTAATCTCCATTCTTGAAACTCCATTAGTAGATGACTTACCCATAGAGGATTGGTAAGCTCTCCCTTTCTTTGAAGCTGCCCTGGAGTAGTTTTGACATATCTTATTGATGTCCTCCCAAGGAACTTGGGTGATATCTCCTCCTCTCATTAGGTCCAAGGCATTAGTGTAGTTTTCATTAATTCCTCATAGGAAAAAAATATTTTTTGATTCTTCATTGAGTGTATGGTGTGGAGATTTCTGCAGAAAAAAAAAAAAAACTTGTAATGTAATCCTCCAGACTCTCATCTTCCTTTTGTTGCATCCTAAAAATGTCATCTCCCCTCTTGGCACTACCCTGACAATATTTCTTATACTTGTGAAGGAAATTTGTCTTCATGTCCTCCCAAGTCTCCACAGTATTTTTGGCTAGGCTCATGAACCATCTCAATGCAGCTTCTTTCAAAGTGGTAGGGAATACCTTAAGCCTATGGGCATCAGTGGTATAGTCATAACTCCTGCAGAATATGTCAAACTCAAATAAGAAAGTATCAGGAGCTTTTGTAAAAAGTCCATAGAACTTAGGAAGGAATAAAGTAGGGATATTTTTGAGGTTGTTAGCTTTGTTCTAATGAGCAATGGGAAAAGGAAAAGCTAGTTTATTAAGTTTGTTTCTATTTGCATCACCCATGGCTGCCTGATGTAGTTCCAAACCAAAAGGGTTCTCAAGCTGATTTTGGTCTTCAGAAGAGGTTTCAGAACTACTCAAATTGGGGAATGCATCAGCAAAGGGGTGTGGCTCTTCTTCTCCTTCTTCTCTTGGTAGATTCAAATGCTCATCTAGTTGGAATGGATCAGGGTTATTAGGAAGGAATCTCCCATGAGCATCTCTCCTTCCTCAATGCATACAATATCAACTCACTATCAGCCAAATCACACAAAGAATTGGAAAAATAATGGTGGATCATTACTTTCCTAAATGAGGGGGGTATACTAAGAAAAAACTTTCAGAAATACTACATCAAGAAAAAATATCAATGACTCCAAAGAACTCCCTAGTTTGACACCATCCCCGGTAATGGTGCCAAAAATGTTGGCCTCCTAAAATGATCTAACAACTAAGCCCTTACAACTGTGATTTAGAGATTGGACATCTGATCTAAATAGCTATCTCAATCATCATGAAGGTGCATTTAACTTGTCAACCCAAGGATGTAAACTTGAAATGGGTCAACATAATATGTGTACTAGGAATCCAAAGTAGCCATCTTCATTCTACAACTAAGAAAAACATAATGCTAAAAGAAAATTGCTTGGAAAGAAATAACATAAGTGTTGAACATCAACCAACAACTATCCTAAGCTGAAATGAATGACAAGAATAAAAATATGAGCAAACAAATAGGAAACTACTCTTTCTGCTTTGGCTACAGGAATAGTCATAGAATGGAATTCTACTAGTTGCAGGAACAGACCGTGCCAAATTCTTAACTAATTGTTGAACATAAAGTAATAAGTAAGCTAAAGGATGGAATACTCACCAAGTGGCCCCCCTTAGATGAGTATCCCTTAAGACAAGTGTAAACTCAAATGCACAAACTTATAACTTCATTTTATTATTGGAGAACAAAAGTACAATAGAGCAACATAACTGTATTACTTGAAAAACTAAGAATATGAGTACATCATCAGATTAATCAACCTCCTGAGAAGGAGCATTTGAGTCTTATTTATAGGAAGAAGACTACTAACTAACTACCTAGCAAGGTGGTCAACTCCAACAGATTAGGAGGATGCCACTTTAGGAAAAGCATGAAAAGTGGATAGGAGGTTATGCATGTGTGGAATCTAGTCAAGTATGTTTTCCTTCACGCAGATCTAGCACAACAGTAACTCCTATATTCACTCAAAAAATAATTAAGATCATTTACAAGGTGGTTACAATCCTTCAATTTAAACTAGGAATTTCCCTCTCGCTGAGAATCATCCCTCCATTGACCTTTGAACAATCACATTGTTGACCCTCATGGCGAATGACCAGCTGGTAGAATCTTCCTCAATTTTGTAGGCTTTAATTATCTGCATAACAATATTAGTATGCACAACAATTGCATATATGTAACTATCTTAAAGTAGCACTCATTAATCCACATGTAAAATTAACATATATAGTTCATATAGCATGTCAATTTCATTTAAAGGTTACAAAAATAGCTTATGCCTAATGTCTATGGTTTTGAGGAAATATCATAAAGAGGTCAACATCCAAGTATCAAATTCTATGGAAACTATAGCAAATAAATACTAAACACTATCAAAATTGAGTCATAAACTAGACTCATCAGAGTTGAAGGCAGTAAGTGAAGCCTCTAAAGATGAACATTGGAAGCAATGAAAGAAATTTTGCAGATTGAGAAGAATCAGACTTGGGAATTGGTCCCAATACCAACAAATACAAAATATCATTGGATCAAAATGGGTATTCAGAAATAAAATGAATGAGAATGGGGAAGTTGTCAAAAATAAAGAGAGGCTTGTGTGTAAAGGCTAATCACAAGTAGAAGGCATAGATTTTCAGGAGACTTTTGCCTCGGTAGCAAGAATGGAAGCTATAAGGATGTTCTTGGCATTGGTTGCTCATAAATATTTCAAATTCTATCAGATGGATGTCAAGTCAAAAATTTTGAATGGTGAGCTAGAAGAAGAAGTTTAGATGGAACAACTAGAAGGATTTTAGTTAACAAATCAATTGGATATGGTGTGCAGATTGAAGAAAGCTTTATATGGATTGAAGCAAGCTCCTAGAGCTTGGTATGTGAGGTTAGGCAGGTATTTGATTCAACAAGGATTTAGCAAAGGTGCGATAGACAATAATTTGTACTTTAAGATTGAAAATGACAAAATCTTGATTATAGTTGTATATGTTGATAACATTATCTTTGGAGGAAATGAAAATATGTGCAAGATGTTTGCAGAAGAGATGCAGAAAGAATTTGAAATGTCTATGTTTGGGGAGATGAATTTCTTTCTTGGGCTACAGATTAATCAAACAGAGAAAGGAATTTTTATTTCATAGTCTAAGTATGTGAGAGAGATGTTGAAGCAGTTTGCGATGGATGTTTCTAAACTGGTAAGTACTCCTATGGTGACTGGTTGAAAATTGGGTAAGGATGGTGATTCACCTAAGGTTGATCAAAGCAAGTATAGATCTATTATTGATGGGTTACTGTATTTGACTACTACTAGACCGAATATTATGCATGCAGTTTGTCTTGTGGGTAGATTTCAAGAAGATCTGAAGGAAAAAAATGTTGTTGCAATTAAAAGAATATTCAAATACTTGAATGGCACTCCATATTATTGATTGTGGTATCCTAAAGACATTGAATTTACACTTAGTGCCTATATAGATGTATATTGGGTTGGATGTGTAGATGACATAAAGAGTACAAGTGGTGGTGCATTCTTTCTTAGATGCAAATTGGTGGCATGGTTGAGTAAGAAGCAAGATTCAGTCTCTTTGTCTACTACTAAAATTGAGTATATTGCTACTACATCTTGCTATACACAAGTTTTATGGATGAAACAAACATTGAAAGATATCACAGTGCTATATGATGATCCCATTTCTATTTTTTGTGATAATACTAGTGCAATTAACATTTTGAAGAATCCTATGATGCACTTGAGAATGAAGCATATATCTATCAAATATCATTTCTTGAGAGAGAAGGTCATGGAGAATGAAGTCAAGCTTGAGTATGTTCTGACAAAGGATCAGATTGTTGATATATTTACAAAGGCTCTTCCTAAAGATACTTTTGAGTATCTTTGGGAGAAGCTAGGGGTTATTGCACCTCTTTTCATAAAATAAGATGCATTTGGAGATGCATCAGTCTGGTGGATTCATGGTTCTACCTTTTTGGACTGATTTTTTGGTGGCTACCTCTTAAGGGGAGCAGGTAGTTTCAAGTGTTGTCATTGTGAGCATTTTGTTTTCATATCAAAGGAAGATTCAATGAACATATATTTTTCCTTTTCCATTGATGTCAAAGCGAGAGGGATAGCATGTGAAAAGGAAAGAAAGCCAATGAGAGAAAGTAGGTAATGAGGAAGATGATCTTCTGAGGGGGAGAAGCAAAAAGAAAAAATCTTGAGAAGTATATTTAGAACTGGTATGATGTCTTTGATGGTTTTTCACATCATATGTTTCCATCAATGACAAAGGGGGAGATTGTTGCAAGAATGGAGAAAGGAATGAAGGTGTTGTCATTGATGTCAACTGGTTATCTACTAGTTGTTGTTGGTTGTATCTGTTGAGGATATTGAGAAAATTGTATTAAAGAAAGTTTACAGGTATTCAGTTATTGCTCTGGGTGATGATCCAGTATTTTCCCCTATGTTCATGCAGTTCAAATATGTTGGTCATGGTTGTTGAAGGTTTCTATATCCAGATCTTTGGCTGTTGGTTTGTTGTGAAGTTCAAGTTGTGTTCACTAGTTGTGAACTATGTTTTTTTGTGTTCTTTGTGGCAATGAGCCCTCCGAGTTGTATCCCTATTGGAAAATGAGTCCTTGTTCTAGATAGTGAGTCCTTGTTTCAGGTAGTGAGTCTTATCTCAGGCAGTGAGCCTTGTTTTAGGTAGTGAGCCTTTTGTAATTGGTTTTGATATTCTCCATAGTGTGAGTTAATCCTCACTGTGGTTTTTCCCTCATTGGGTTTTCCACTTAAATCTGGTGTTATTGTATTTATGTGTTGGATTTGAGTTTTTGCATTGGAATTTGATAATTAATCATTTAAGTAGTTTTAAGTATTAGTTCTAGTGATTGATTTGAAGGTTAAAATCTATGACAACTGATTCACCCCCCCTCTCAATTGTCCTATTCAACAAAGGATTTAGTGCTTAAATAGTTTTGCAATCCCTCTACTTCTTTGTCTAATTATTTCAATTTGTCTTTGGGAACATGGGAAACAATAGTCTCAACATCCATAAAGGTTCTTGTTTGTGATGTTGTCATGGGTATGGTATGTTTAGGGATTGAGTCCAAAATGGGTGGGGTATTGACAATACCTTGCGTGAAAGAGTTGGACTCAAGATCCACAATGAATGTAACAACAACGTGGGATACCATAAGTTTGCAACTACATCTCACTGAAGTATTAGCAATAGAACACCAGGTCATGAAGCTCATGTGAGTTTAAAAACACTAGGTGTGTCCACTATGAATAGTAAATTTCCAAACAGTCACAATAAAACACTTAGAAGCAAAAATAAAAAAGTAGATGCAAACAAAAAACACAAAAACATAGTTCTGACAAAAATATGAGCTAAAAATAGCTAGAACAAGTTTCCTAGGGTGACCATGTCCTACATATGTTGGTATAGATTTAAAATTTTGATTTTTTATTATCTTGTTTAAGATTCTCAGGTCTCTATGTGTACAGGTCTAATAGTGAATTGTTTTCTATAATTTTCCCAATTTATGATTATGCAATTCAAGATGCAAGTGTACAATAAATGACAACTATAAATGCAATTTCTAGATCTAAGATGCAATAATTGACTGATTTTAATATGCCAAAATCTGAAAAATGATGATGTTGATGCCTTTTTGAAACAAAACAATGCAATTTTTCACTTTTTGAGCTATATGCAAGATGCCTAAATAAATGCAATGAACACTTTCAAATTTGATTTCAGACTTAAATGACCAGAATGTAGATTTTTAAATGTAATTTGGAATACAGATTTTAACTAAGATGACTAAAAATAACCTTATTGAAACCTATAATACAATGTTGTATGCAAATTTTTGAATTTTTATGCCTTTCATGATGCAAAAAAAATGCCTAAATAAACAATGCAATGCTAAACCTAGATAAAGGATGAATTTAAAAATGTTTATAATGCAAATACATTAGGTTTACCAAAATGAATGAGGAAAAAGTGAAACCCTAGGGATACTCTCACCCTAGGACTTCAATGGTTTTTTCTGTGGGGGGGATTTTTCCTAACATTTCATTTAAGGATTGAGGTAGCGGGGGTTTGATGAATTTGGAAAAAGTATAAGATTGACTTACAACCTGAAAGCTAAGTTAACCTACACTTGACCAAACTTGGAATGGGTTTTAGAATGAAATGCAATGATTTAACTAGGCTAATGATGAAAATAACTATTTTGATGCAAAAATAGAAAATTTGAAAAGTCACAAACAAATTCAAACTTTAGAAATAGACTAAGTAGAGTTTTTTGCACCTATGGTTTGAATTTGGGGCTAAAAATGGAGGACTAATTCACCCAAGGTTACAATGTTTGTTTGAATAAAATTTAGATCTAATTTCATAGTCCTCTAGAGTCAGATCAGAGCTTTCTTTCCCTAGTTGTCGTACTGTCAGATCTTCATCAGGTGCTAAGATAACTAAATTTTTGTATGCTATCAAGGTGTAGGATTTGAATGTAATAATGAATAATTAAACTTCAAACTTCTCCCAATATTCTTTAGATATGAAACCTACACATTCAAAGAGAAAGTAAGGGTTGTTCCATATAGGAGCTTACCTCAGTCAAACCCCATGTTGGTGTTTCCAACACCATAATGGAAATGCCAATGACATATAGCTAAATGACAAATGAATGATGAATCGACAATAATCTACAATTCACCACTCAAAAATGGCTTCCTTGAAGGATTGAAGTCATGCACATCTCCTCAAGGCTTGATTGTTGTTTGCTTGATTTTCTTGAAGACCTACAAGGGTTATATCTCACAAACAATATGATAACATAAGCATGAAAAAAATCACATACACTTTGACATGATGCTTTGATATTGAATTTCTACAATAAATCTACTCTTGACTACTTTTGACTTTCTTGATAATGCTCTTGACAATTATTCTTGCTTAGTTCTTCCACTTCTTGCTAGATATCTCATGTTAGCTTTTGAATGGTGAAATGACTAGGTATTTATATGTAATTATTCTAATTTTTGGAAAATTAAATCTCGATAACCGAAATTTCACATTTGAAATTCAAATAATTAAATACTAACTCTAAAATATTAAATTTTGGAGGAAAAATAGGGGGACTAAGTCGCCTAGGGTGACTAGGTCCCATCCATATTTTTGGGGATCTAAGGTGTCAAGAATAAAATATTAAATGTTTTCATTGGTTTTCAACATGGGTTCTATTGATAGTTGTCTACATGGGCTATGAAATACATAATTTAGGAAATTAGGTATACAATTAGGTCCATGCACTTAGGGGGAGCAAAAGATAGTGTGAAATTGTTAAGGATGATAATTTACGATGCTACACTTCTACATCAAAGGGAAATTATTTTTTCAAGGATAGAATTTTATGCTGCTATTGCAAGAAAAAGGGACACATTATTATGAATTGCATTCAACATGCCAAGGATCTCATCAATGGAAAGATAAATACAGATAAAAAATTAGCTAAATAAAATGATGAAGAAAGTATTTTTGAAATAGCTATTGAAGACCCTCCACATGAGAATAGTGAGGAGGAATATATTTTCCAAATCAATAGTTTGTATTTATGATTGAATTATTTGTTCCCAATCATAATTGTTGGTTGTTTGTGAATGGATGTGTTTGTCCCCATTCACAAGATGTTGTATGTGATTGGAAGTGTTTGTCCCAACTCACAAGATGTCCTATGTGATTGAAAGTGTTTTTACTCAAGCACATTTTTATTGAGTAATTATGATTAGATGTGTGCATCCCCATTCATACTTGTTGTGAGAAAAAGTGTATATCCATGTTCATAACCTTGATGTTGGATAGATGTGTTTTACCTATCTAAACTTGTTGTAAGACCTTGGATAGATGTGTTAGTCCCCATCCTTGGTTTCATGAGTAGATGTGTTTGTCCCCATCCTTGGATGAAAGTACAATGAGTGTAGTAAGGCTAGTTCCACTATTACTTGTGACAAGTAGATGTGTATGTCCCTACTCATACCTTATGATGAATAATCAAATGTGGTCATCAAGTATTTTTGGTTCACTTATACCCATTTGGAGAATGATACAATACGGGGGTGTTAGGAATATTACATCATAGGATGCATATAATAATTATTTATTAGGTTTGTTATAGTTTGTTAAATAGGATAATATAATAGTGGTACAAATGTTTGTTTGTATTGAGTTGTTAAAACAACCCAATATATTTAGGGAGGTTGTTTATGGAGTTTCCTATACTATGGGATATGAGAATACTATAAACATTTAATATGATTGAATAATTATTTAATTAATTTCTTATTTTCTTCCATCCATATTAATTAAATAATTAAATTAATTAATTAATTCCTTATTTTCTTCCATCCATATTAATTAAATATTTTTTATTATTTAATTAATTCATGCATTAATTCTTATTATCCACTACAAGTAAATAATTTTAATTATTTAATTAACTAACTTCTCCTCTATTATTAAATTAATTAATTTAATTATTTTTCTATCTTACTTCTAAAAATAAATAAAATTAGCATCTATTTATTTTTAATTATATCTTCCCCTCATTCACATGAATTAAATAAATTCATTTATTTAATTCTATTTATATTCTTCTAAGTGAGTCAACCAAAAAATAAAGCACTCATGTTCACTCTCACTAACTTTCACTTTACTCATCCATATAGTCAATCAAGTCACTCGTGCAATTAGTAAACTGATTAATCAAACCATTCATCATGACATATATCACGTGTACATTCATCATGATATCTCAATCAATCTCATCCATCGATCTTTCAAATCATCCTCCACCGTTGATCGACGTCAATTGAAAGTTATAAATATACCATCATTCAAGCCCTCAAACAATCCACAATCTTGAGAGAATTCACAATCTTACATTCAAGCTATCATATTACATCTATTTTGCTATTACACTTTATGCTTATGTTTGAAGAGCAATCAAAATCAATAATTTTACAACATATCATATACAATGGAGTAAGATGAGGTATTTTGTGGAGGTAATATAGTCCATTATTGCTTTTGATTTGATTTATTATACTCATGCTCTATTGAAGATGATTATTGAATGATGAAATAGTTTACTTTGATTTTATTCTCCTTATTTTTAGTTTTATCATTCAATCTCATTCACATTTCGGCATGCTTGGTGGGACCCATGTCCCTAAATTTAATTGTTTTATTTGAGAATTTGTGATTTTAAAATGTATAGGCACAAACTGATGCTTTTGTTTGGTAAAATGACATTATTGTTCAATAAATTGGTGCTTTTTTTGGGTAAATCAATGCTTTTGATAAACAAAATGATGCATTTGATCTTCATTTCATCACATTTGATACTTTTTTGATGCATCTAACCTTTGTTTGCAAGATTGAATAATTGATTGAATTTGATATGTTTTACTTCAAAATAATGTTTTCTAAGATATGGAAATATTGATTTACAACTAACCCTTGTAATATTTTAAATTGACTAATTATTCACCTTTGTAGTTAATAGGCTATTTTTTATTGCAAGAATAAGTTGGAATATCTGATCAATCCTTTGGTGCATCTTTTCTCTCTGTGTAGGTTCTTTATTTACAAAAACATCTTGATGCTTCTGATAGATAGATCAATGCTTTTGACAGGTAAAATGGTGTTTCTGAAAGGTATTATTGTGCTTCTTTCATTTATTTTATCATATTTGCTGGCTTTTTTGGTGTATTTGACATTTATTTTGGCACATATTACCTTAATTTGGTGCTTCTATTTTTAGAATTGATTTGATTTTTCAGCTAATTTTTTTATGATTTTAGAAACTAATTTAAGTGGTGCAAATTGTTAATTGTTGGGAGAAGAATTGAAACTGCGGGCTAGTAACATAATTTGGTGTAACAAGCTTGCTAAAGTTATCTTTTTTTATTTATCACTTGATTAGTTGCACAATTCAATTTCTTAAGGGACAATAAACTTGTTTGTTGTGTTTGTGTGAGCTAGTGGGTGTGTGTGCTCTCTCCTTGTGCTACTTGCAAGCCTAGAGAAAAAAACCCTTCTAGTTTACTTTATTGTTTTATGTTCAAACCCAAGGTTGAGCTAGCTTGTGTATGCTCTCCCCTTGTGCTTCATGAAAATATGGGGATCAAAAGAACTAGCTTCAATCTTTTCCTTTAGGAGGCTTTTTTGTGGATTTCATCACCCCAAGGGATGACTTTGACCATTTTTTCTAGTGGGGTATATAAAGGGGGGAGAGAAATTTTTTTACCTCAAGAGTGAGCTATCATTGTGTCTAGCTAAGCCACAAGACCCTTGGTCCATTAAGATTTGTTTGGTAAAGAGGATAGGAGAGAACCTCCTAGACTCAAGTATTTTTAGACGGGCCCTTAATTCATAAAAAATCCCTAACACACCTTTTTTTTATAATTATAAGACCATTGGTCATTAATATAGTGTGGTGCAATGCTCAATATCAAGTGTGAAATTACTAAAAATGTACCTCTTTGAGTAGAGATATAAATTCTTTGGACTAAAGGTGTCAAAAACCTCCAAAGTAAGGGGAAAGGTGAGCCCTTGTGCCACTATACCCCTACCTATCGACTCCTTGAGGTATTTTTATTGCTTGGGCCCGCACTAGTGTGATAGACCTACTTGAATAATTATAGAGTTCTTAATGTTCTTGGAATGTCTTCTTATGAAAAACAATAAAAGATATTCAACCATAATACCTTGAAGTCATCAACCATCTTTTTTGCTATCGTCTCTCACTAAAGAAAATAAAGTATCCAAAATAGTCATCCACCTATAAAAACACACTTTTTACACAAACATGCACATACAAGTCTTAAAAATATGCTTTTAAGTCATTAAACTACACTTTTGAGCTATTATGTAGCATTTTTTTAATCTATCTACCAATGCATCTTTCTAACAAAGTTATGCTTTTGTGTACCAAACCTACACTTTTGAGATATTCCATGGCATTTTTGAGCTATCCTACTATGCATCTATCTGACACAACTGCACTTTTGATCTATATAGTTACACTTCTAATTCCTTCTATGTTTTTTTGACCTGTTGTCTTGTGCATCTCTTTGACAGAGCTACACTTTTGAGTCCTTGTAGTACGCTTTTGAGTAATCTTGTAGTTTATATGATTAGTATAGTGATGCTTTTGAAAAATTCTTGAGTTTCCAAAATATTGCAAAAAATATAATTTTATACCTTTTGACCAAGAAAACCTAGAACAAGACCTAAAACATCTAGTTGATTCTACCATCTTCATCCATTAATGAAATTTTGAGTCAAATCACATCCATCAAAAATATCATTTTGTGTTTTTGGACTTTATAGCTATTATCCTAGACTTGGAAAAAAAATCTTTCTCATCATAATAATCCATCCAATCTTACATCCAACACCCAAAATAGTTAGAGTCTAATCTATATCTTCATTTATCTAGCTTGCCTTTTTGATTGAAAAATTGCCTATTTCAAGTAGAGAGTTGAGTTAGCCCCTATCATTAGTGTATAAATTAGATTAGGATCTTTGGTTACTCTTGAGTTGGTAAACTCCAATCCTTATCCTTTTGCTTGGAATCACAATTTTAGTTCAAGTAAAATCATCCATATCCTAGAAATTATCATCATTGAGGATCTAGAATAATTTTGGTCTATTGTGGTTTTACCCAACATCATCCTTTTATCAATCAAAAACATCAAAAACAACAATCCAAAATTATCATATCTTTTTCCAAGTCCAAATTATCTCTTTAGGAATTCAAAAAGCCACATATCCATACCAATCATTCACTTTTCATCTCACACAAGGTTTTGAAACTTGTATTCCTATCACAAGGTCTCAACATAAGAAGCTCATGGACTCTAATCGATTTGATTGAAACATAACAAAAACCATGGGTGATAATCAAATATGATTTTGGCATGCCTCCTCATTTATTCACTCCAAATATTTACCAAACACCACAACCATATTCTTTAGGGGTTCTTCCTACTCTAGAGGGAAACACACAAGATACTTATAAATTATCACCATTGAAACTATAAAAAATGTAGCAAGATATCAATATAATGAAATCCATAGATAGTCTGATTTCTTTAGATCCCAATAGATATTTTCTTTTTCTAGCTCAAAAAGGTGCCAAGCTACCTTCAAATTTTAACATTTCACTTCTTAGGTACAAGTCCCTACAACTTTTGCTTCATCACATACCTGAGAGGGAACAAATTTATCCAATATACCAATCACAAACATCCCCATGTGATAATTATTCAATTTCTACATACCTCAAATCTCCATTCCAATTGCTTCAAAATAATCTTCCATACCTTCAATTGACACCAACTCAACAACATTTTTTAAACAATGTTTTAATCCATTCTATCAAGGAACCATCGCATCTAGTCATATCACTACATCTATCCCCATGATTAACCAAAAAACTTCATCACATGTCCCACAAACCTTTCAATCTTCCGCATCCAACATATGTACAAAAAACACATCCTATATGCCTCACAAACTTCCACATCCAACATATCTACAAACACATATATCCCAAATCATTCACAATATTCCAAAACCAACATATCCACAAACACAAACATATCGTAAAATTTTCAATCTTCTACATCCAACATATCTACAAACACAAACATACCATACAATTATCAATATTCCACATCCAACATATCTACAAACACATATATATCCCAAATAATTCACAATTTTCCACATTCACCATACCTACAAATACATATATCTCAAATAATTCTTAATATTCTACATTCACCATACCTAGAGACACATATATCCCCCAAAATCATAATATTTCATTCAATTCTTACAAATATTCTATAATATCAATCATATATTCCCTTGAATTTTATCATTCAAACTCCTACCAAAATTTCCATCATCACAACTACAAATGACTTGGCACAACATATTGAAATCTTGCAAAATAAAATAGCTTGCATTGAACTTGGATGCACAAAGAAAAGTTACACACTCGAATACATATGTCCTTATCTATTCAAAAGATAAATCTTTATGATACATTTCCCTCACAAATTTAAAATGCCTAAATTCTACAAGTATAAGGGAAGAGGTGATCCACACAAGCATATAAGGGAATTTTACATAGCTTTCCTAGAGGTTTCTTACAATGACACATACTTAATATGCCTTTTCCCCAAAGTTTAGGAGGTTAAACTATTGAATGGTTCTCTCATCTACCACATGGGATTAAAAAATTTCATGGATTGACAAAAAAAATATTTTCATTTCTCATAGAACATTAAGCATGAAATCTCCATGATTGACCTATGTAATAGACAAAAATGAAGAATCATTCACTTCTTTTCTAAAATAATGGAGGAACACGACAATAAAATTCCCTTTCCCTATTCCTAAAAAAAAATTGTGCATATATTTGTCCAAAATCTAAATCAAGAAATGGGATTTCACTTGCAAGTGAAATGTTCTAATATGTTTGATGAAATCATAGAAAAGGGGTAACTATAGAAAAGGCTCTCATTGCTAAGGGTCTTGTCAAAATATACAAGGAAAGCAAAGATAATGGTTCACATTGTAGCCTATTTCTTGAATGAAACATTTATTAGTTATATCAACTTGCATGAATATAAAATGTTTGAAATTGAATATATTGTAGCCTATTTATAGAGGGCAATGCATGCAAGGCTCCTAAGCTTGTTGAGAATTTGGCAAGTCTTGCTAATGATGACCTATGTTACACTATGAAGACATATGATAATGGAACCACTTTTTCGACACAACTTATAATTAATTTTTTAAAATATTGAAACCATATAATTTGATGATTTCTTGTATAAGAATTTGAGTTGTTTAATGCAAAAGATGACCAAGCATGTGTTTTGGATAGGGATGTATATGAAGCTTTTATTTTTATAGAAGTTTCAACTATTGATTTTTATGAAGATACTAACACATCTAATTTATTTACTTATCCACCTAAATACAAGGTTTTTCTTGAAAATTTTAATTTTGTATCAAAGGAAAAGTTATTTTGCTTTCAGTATCAATTTGACTCAATGTGCACATTCCACATCAATAATATGATTAATCCATATTATTCCAACCAAAAGGAGAATTATAATCACATCATGATTAATGCAATGGGCCCCCAAGTATTTCTCCATAAATCCAATAAAGATATATATTTTTAATTTGGTATGGTACTTTCAAACGGGGCTAATACTCAAGATTTTTTTATTCAATAGAATATGAGTGTTTTGATTTTTTAGTCCATTTTGAAAAACCAATGATAATGTATAGATCTAATACCTTTGATGTAAAATCTTATAAATAAAAGGGACGATGCATATAAATAATAGTGCGTACATGCCTTATCATAAAATATTTCATTTGATAGTGAAGTGCAAAGTCCAAGTACAAATTGTGCATATCCTAATAATGGAAAGATTAGGTGTCTAGTGGGATGTATCAATATAATCATTATGTATTTGGGTAGAAAATTTATATTCATACTATACTTAAGGAAATCATTAGAAAATATGGTTTACGATAGAGGTGTGCATTGGCCTCACATTTTTGGTGGCATTGGGCCATCACAAGATTATCATAGAGTGAGATATTTAGAATTTTGCAAGCTAATCAATTTATGCACATTCATGGTTATACCTTGGTTTTTCCCTTGGAGATTTTTTTTAGAATCTTCCTATGCACAAAAGTAGCATACATACTCGAACATGAGCCAATTTTGGCTCTAATTCCATACCATATTTTTTTTAGATATCAATCATTTGGTGTGTTGTGATAGTCACATTATTGTACTTTGGGGTGACATACTAGTCAAAACATTTTATCTACAAACAACTTCGGTTTAATTATCATGATTTAAATTTTTGGCAATGAAAAATATTTTGGTAATTTAGCATCTACTCTAGTTTATGGTCTCATGATTCTTAGGTGAGATTTGAGCCCAAAATTGGTGATTTGGTGATTGAGAGCACCTCTTAAGAATATGAGAAAAAGGGAAAAAATGTTCTAACAATTGAACTAGTTTATATAATTCATAATGAGTCTCAAGTTTACATTTCTGTTCTTTCAAGAAAAAAATTGAGCTAGTGGAAAACTCTCTATTAACTACCTAAAATTGGTAGTATTCGCAAGCATCTCATGCTCAATGACTCAATTTTTGAATTCTAGCATTTGGAAAAGGAGTAAAAACATAGCTTACATCTCCCTACTAGATTTCAAGGCTCAAACATATTTTATGTTTGTGATAATGATCCTGTCATATTTAAATTTAACCATTTAATAGTCAACTTTATCTTCAAGAAAAAAATAAATAGTATGATATTTTTTAATTCAAACTATGGACCCAAAATATAAAATTTCATATACATTAGTATATTTATAGATGAAAATAATGAAGGAAATTCTATATCATGAATTTGGTAAATAAAATAACAATACATATGATTATTTAGAGTGGAAAGGGGCAATTCAGTATTTTATTAAATTCACTAATGTTGCATTCTCCTCGCTCAAAAACATAGTGAAATGGATAAGGTGGGAATAAAACTATCTTTTAAATATTTGTATCTTTAAAAATTAGACTTTAAGCATACTAGCAATCACACCTTGGTGTGCAATGGGTACGCCGAAGAGGCTTGGAAGATCAAGTAAAAAATTTAGTCTATTTTTCGCATACATTTGTGTAGTACATAAGTTCAAATGGTGGAACATTTAGCAAATGATGTTTTTTGTGCAATAATGGTCTCAATGGAGAAGTGATAACTTCAAATAAACTATCCATCCACTTATAGGGATCCAAAAAGGACTAAAAAAAAAACCTCTAAATCAAGAAGATAATTAGGCCCTCCATTACCCACAAGGTCATGTTATGTTTCTAATAAGGAGATAAGGAGAGAGTGATAGAGAGAGAGAGATGGAAAATATAGATATATAGAAGGAGACAAAAGGAGAGAATGAGAGAGGGAGAGAGAGGGAGAGAGATGGATAAATAAAGAGAGAGGGGGAGACATGTCTAGAGATAGTGGTGCAGGAGCACCTACCAAAAAAACAAGCATATTTTTTTATGTTTGCTTTTAAATCTTTTCCTTTTTTTTTTTTTTGGTCTTTTAACACTTTTAGCAGGTGTAAAGGGACCTTTTAGAGTTTAGGTTTAAATTTGAATGAGGTGGGAATCGTTATGTGATGGATTCCTAAGTTTTTGTGAAAATATGGAAAACACGCTGTGTTTTCAAACAGTGAATTTTTAGCTATTTTTGGGCATTTTGAGCTCGGTTTTTTTTACCTAACCAACTCTTGGTGTTGGAAAAGCTCTTTCTCGACCTTTTGTTGAGTGGAGGTGCTTTGTGAGTTGGCAGTTTTAGAAAATGTGCATGAAACAGTGATTTGGTGGAATAAAAAGATAATTTTCTGTTTTGTTTCCTGAAAACAGCGCTTATATGAATTGAGTTAGGCGTTGAACTTTTATTACAGCATGTAGGAAAGGCGTTTGGATTGTTCTTGTGACTGTACAGTCAGCTTATTCTATCGCTTCTCTTTTTCCTTGTATACACACCGTGTTTTCTGATTTTTTTGTTTGGACTGTAAATCTGCTAAAATGAGGTCTTAGGCCGCATTTCCTCCTGTGCCAGCAAACATGGACGCGTTGGGAATGTGGCCAACCTTTTTGTCTGTACATATTTTAGTTTTAGAAGATTTTAAGAATTCTGGAAACATGGAAAAGCTCTTTCCCTAGGCGAGTTAAGTAACAACCGGTTAGGGAAAGATAGAGAATGTCCTGTTTCTAACGTGGCAGGGGTGGCATCATTAAAATCTAATGTGTATTGTGGTTCCAAGCAGCTCTGAGAATGTGTAGAACAGTAAATTGAGGACTCTTTAATGCATTTGTGGTTAGTAAAGGTGGAACAAACAAAGAAGAAGCCTTGAGAAACCCTAGTTTCCACCAATGTTGAGTTGGAACCCTGTACGTGCAGGAAGGGTATTAAATACCAGAAAATCTGTCTGAGTTTGAGAAAAGAGCCAGGAAGACAACAAAATATTGGCATAAGCAATTGGGAGAGGAGAGTTTTAACTTTCTTTCTTTGAATTAAGAAGGCTAAAAAGAGGTTTTTTTGAGGCTTGTAGCCTATCCAAGAACCAAGCACATTATTTTCAGAAAAAAACGTTGGAGAGCTACAGCTTGGTATTGTTGAAACACTTGGAAAAGATGACCTTGGAGGTTTTGGAAGGTGCCACACACCCCTGCAACAAGGTTGGCAGTATGGAAAGGTGACTAGTCTTTAGAAGATTAAGGGCTAGTTTGTGCATGTGGAGAAAGACCATCAAGAAATGCTTGGTTAAGACATTATGCATGTTTTGGTATATTGATAGCAGGGTTGGCAGCAAAGACCAGGGGTGCCAAATTGATTTGGAACCTAAGGTTTGGTGGACCAACAGAGGAACATCGGAGATAGAGGGGGAGAGAGGAAGATAGAGGATGAGAGGAAGAGGGAGAGAAATAGATAGAAAGATAGAGAGAATTAGAGGGAGAGAAAATAGAGAGATAGGGAGATAGTGAGGGAGAGATAACAAGATATAGAGGAAGATGGAGAGGGATAGACAAAGAGAGATGTATATTGTAAAATAGAGTGATAGAGATATAAAGAGAGGGTGAGGGGGAGAGAGACAAAGAGAATAAAAATAGAGATAATTAGAGATAAACTAATGGAGATGGAGAGAGAGAGGGAGAGAGAAATAGGGAGAGGTAGAGATATATGGGAAGAGAAAGAGAGATATATAGAGATATATTGATGCAGGAGAATCCAGGGTGTGAGAGAAATCTTACATCAACCAAAAATAGTAGTGTTGTTTCTTTTGGAATAAGAGATGAATCAACTTGAATTCATTGAGTATGGAGGTCTGCAAGAGTTTGAGCTTTTGGAGTAAGTGACATGGAGGAACAAATATCCAGTTTTTGGTCAACAAACTCATCAGAGTGACATGAGGATTTCAAAGAAACCCTATTTCATATCCCTTCAACATGGTGATAATAGAAGGTGTTGGCAGCGATGAATGGTTGCAAAGGCTTCACATCGAAGGGAGATGCATATATCAACATTATGAGTTGATCAGTCTCTCTAACATGGAGATATTGAGGAGATAGGTGTGTATCAGTAGGACATTTTATGGAGTCTATTTGACACTCTGATGGTGTAAGACAAAGTATTTTCAATGAGACTTTTCAATATCGATGTGAGTTGCTTCGAAGTCTCTTCAACATGTCAATAAGTGGGACCAAGCTAAGTGATGATGAAAAAGAATGACGATGTCATGAATGACAGGTGGCAACGAATGACTAAGTGGGGATGATGTGAAGGGATATATGGATATCAATGGGATGGAAATGAAAGTCCTAATGACATTTCGATAAAGCTTCATCAAGGAGACCTTCTTGTATTGGAGTGAGTTGTTTCGAAGTCTCTTTGATGACCTGATGGGAACTTAATCGGTGAGACTTCCAAATTTTGGGGAGAGTTGCTATGGTTTCCTCTCGACACAGTGAAGACATAGCAATAACGAAGTGTGATGGTTAAGTTTTAATGCCAGTCATGATGTGAAACACTTGAGGTGATAGTTCCATGAGATGATGGTGTAGAAATGGTGTAACCGTCTCAATGACACTAATATTTTAGGGAAGTGGATGGCAACGCGGAGGAAATCATGGATGCCAGACTTTAATATAGATTCCATCTACAGGAAAAAATGGAAAATAATGCATGGAATGATGACAAGAAACCCTTTTTTTGATTAGAGGTAAAAAATGGGTTTTGAAGGGGCCCGAAACCCTTTACAAAAAGGAACAGCTGAATCAAAAAAGGAACAACATTAAACAACCATTAGCCCAAAGTCAGCAAACCACCAGCCAAAAACAACTAGAAACTGGCATACATCACTACATATTGTTCAGAATTTCAACAGCTTCCATCTCACTAGCAGCAAGCTTATGTCCCTTAACCCCAGTATCAGAAACCTCAATACTTGAGGCCCCAACTTGATTTTTTAGTCTATTTCTATTCCTAACCCTAGGCCCACCAGTTTTTACCTCACAATTCAAAACAAAACCTTTAGCAACACCCATAATAGCAGCATAATCCTCCCCCATCAGCTTACCCTCAATAGCCATAACATCAGTAGACAAAATTTCCTTTCTCTTTTTATAGGAGAGAACCATCGCAAAGTCTAACCTAGTCAAGACTTTAGGAGCTTCTCCACTCTTCATAACCACATTCCAAATTTTTTCAATTTTCTCCTCAAGGGATAACATTCTTCCCTCCATACTCTTTTTGAGATCAACGATTTCCTCCGCCACAGTGTCAGCAATAGTATTAAGACCAACCATTAAATTATCAAATTGGCTTTGGAATGAAGGGTCCTCAGCCTTGCAAGGAATACTTCTAATACAAACATTAGTCCTATTGATCTCATGAAAGAACCATTTAAACGGTTTAAAAAGCACATTGGCACTGTCACGGGCTGATCCCAACACATCAGAAAGATCCTCCCTATCAAAATTTTCAATGTGATTTCCCATAGCAACGTCCTCTTCAAAAGATCTCTCATGAACCTTATCATCAGAAGCATCCTTACCTTTACTAGCAGTGACAGGAGACTTCATTCTTCGAATGGAATTGGCAATTTGCTCCGCAGTAGCCATCCTCTTTTGAATCCTCTTCGCATCTGCTTTCTTAGCTCCCATAGCCTGTTCACCACCCATAGCTCTAACCTTCTCCTGCTTCGGCAACCTAATGACAGTGCTCAGAACATCCTCACCATGGAATTAACCAGCCATAGAGAGAGGGACATTCTTCTCTAGGTGTTGGTCAGGCTTCAAAACCCTTCTCTTCTGACTTCCCTCCTCAGGTTCCTGCACATGTCTAGACACAGGGGGAGGAGAAGAAGCTTCCCCAAAAAGATCCTTTTTTTCTCTACCCCCTTCGAAGGAACAATCACGTCCGCATCATCATTGCAAGTCGTATAACCTGCTTCCTCATCCATTTTCCTTTTCCCAGATTTACCCTGAATAGGGGATATGGGGCCCTCCTCCAAAGAGGCATACGAATCTGGGACATAGTCAACATCATCATCCCGATTCGACTTAGAATCTTTATTTAAAATAAGCCTCCTCTTCCTCAATTTCTTAGAATCCCTTTCCTCACCCGACTCAGTTTCATAACCCTCCCGAGCTTTAGCAGAAATATCCTTTGGAGTGATAAGAGTTTTATGGACATCATGAGCTTTCACATGTTCATAGATTAAAAGAATCAACCCTGAATGCAGGACAGGGTTTTTGGGATTCTTCATATGCTCTTTAATCCCACAGTCCATCGACACTAGCAAATAATAGGGAAATGACACCCATTTCTTGTGCCTAAAATGGTTAAGCAATAGAAAATGGTAATTGTTAATGGTCGTGTACCTTCCTTCCAGGGTTACATACCTCATGATTTATTCAACAACATCCTGCCAAAGAGCTTTCAAGGAACTCCTCAGATACCCACCACTCTTCACAGGCTTCAAGTCATCACTCTCATTCTTCTTAAATAAAAGGGACATCATGGCCTATGATTCTTTCTTATCCCTGTACACTTTCATACCCTTAATTGCTAGGCCAATAATTTGGGCTATGAATTCCTCATCCAAAACAATTTCCCTACCACCCAAGTCCAAGATTCTCCCTTTCCACCCTTTCTCAACCAATTCAGTAACCTGAGGATTATTGCCATGCAATTTCTCCATGAAGGGAGTTAGACCACCCTTATCTAAAATCTCCCACACTTCCTTTCTTTGCTTAGCAGCATCATAGGATTTGGGCTCAACACAATTTTTTTCCCCACCCATGACGATGGAAAACAAAGACCAAGCACTCAACAGGAAACTCAGAAGGAAGCAACAAACACCACTCAGAACTGAATTATCCAACAGAAGACTCTAGAAGCTTATGTGGCTAACACCCACAATCCATGCGAAGGAAACCATAGGACATACATACCATAATTAATTTGAACTCCATGCCATATGACATCCTTTCCTCAAGATCATAGCCATAACATCCTTACTAATGACATTCAACCACGTGACCAAGGACGTGCACACCTTAATGAATAAATTAACTTTCATTTATAAAAATAGTCGCGGCCTCATAAGGGATGGGGTCATTCAAATCCCACACCTTACTATCTCTAACACCAAAGCTAGCAAAGAAATCAGCTAACTTATTTACCTCTCAAAATATGGGTAATATAAACATTATCAAAGGATTTAATAATTTCAATGGAATCCTTGATCAAGGCCTCAATTGTCCAAGACAGGGGATATATATTCTTCAAATTATTAATAATGTTGAGAGAATCACCCTCCAACCAAATCTTCCTGTACCCTCTTCTCTGAGCCAAAAAAAGACTATGATAGGCAGTCACTGCCTCCACAAAGTGGTTTGTCTGGGTTCCCAAAGGGAGTGCCACAGCAGAGACAAGCCTACCATTAGAATTTCTAATCACTCCCCATCATCCAGTAGGTCCTGGATTACCTTTAGCAGCACCATCAAAGTTGATCTTAACCAAACCATCTGGTGGCACCTTCCAAGCAACACCATCTCTTGAAGATTTCCCTTTAGAGACCAGGAGAGATATATCACAGGGAAAATTCCACTTTTGATCAATTGAAATATCATAGGACCAAAGATTAATCTTTTGAACATTATAGAAGGAGATCCCAGAAAGAAAATTTTCCTTTATACCAGTACAAATCTTGTGGGCCACGGATAAAGTTGGAAGAGCAGAGTTTCTGAAAATTATGTTGTTACGATCCAACCACACCCCCCAAGTCAAATGAGGCAGAGAGAGGGACCACAAAATATTCAAGGCCAGATTGGATGAAGGGCACACCTATTGGAACCATAAGTCTTTAATAGAGCCAGGAAACACCCATCTAATATTCCAAAGCGAAAGAACATGATTCCATATCACACCAACAAATATGCACCCAAACAACAAATGACAAGTATTTTTCGCTTCCTCTTCACAAAGAAAGCATCTATTGGGCATAAAAAAACCTCTTTTTATCAGATTATCAGTAGTAAGAATTTTATTCTGACATAATAGCTAAAAGAAAATATTAATCTTAGGAATCAGTCTAGAGGACCAAACAGAAGCCCAAAAAGGAGGTGGACTCGTAAATGAATCATTAAGAGAAAAAGTTGAAGCAACAGAAAAGTTACCCTCAGAAGATGGCTTCCAAACAAACCTATCAGGAGAAGGACTGATTGGAATGTGAACTCTTGAAATAGCCTTATAAATAATTTCAAGACCAGGGTCCAACTTATACAATTTCCTCCAACAACCGCCATCAATATAATCAACAAAAAATATGCCAACCATACGCAAACCAAGGTCCATAAAGGGATGAGCCCAAGGTTGATCCTTTAAAGGTCCATTACCAATCCAATTATCATCCTAGAATAAAATACTCCTCCCATTCCCCAACTGTCAGGAGAGACCCTTAGCAACAAGCCTACGAGCCTTCAACATAGAATTCCACAACGAACCATTCAGAGGATTAAACTCATGAGAAATCACATCTCTGATCCCATCAGCACCATGTAAGTATTTACTCCAAGCAATTTTTTCCCACTCACTTTTGGCTAACAGAAGATTCCACAGCTATTTCCCCAAGAGGGCAATGTTAAACGGTCTAATTTTGTGAATACCTAGCCCCCAAGCCTTTTTTGGCCGACACACATCATCCCAAGCAACCAAATGAGTTCTTTTTTTATCTTCAACCCCCGTCCATAAGAATTTTTTTTGAATGCCTTCCAAGATATCCACAAATTTCCTCGGCATATGAAATAGACTAAGAGCATATACCAGAATATTCTGAAAGGTAGATTTAATCAGCTGAACTTTACCCGCTTGGCTCAATAAGCCCCCCTTCCACCCAGCCAACTTGGAATTGAATTTGTCTATCAGCCCCCTCCATAAAGAATCATGGGCCTTAGAACATAAGGGGAGTCTCAGGTAAGAAGTAGGAAATTCACCAATTTGACACTGCAGGATTCTAGCAATCCTAATCTGTCTTTGAATTAGAGTGTTGAAGAAGAAAATAACACTCTTCTGTAAGCTAACTTTCTGCCCAGATGCAACCTCACATATATATAAAATTCATTTAATAGCCTTAGCTTCCTTAATAGACGTCTACCCAAGAAAAAGGGAATCATCCACAAATTGTTGATGGGAGCACACAAGATTAGCAGAAGAGGGGGCTAACCTAGACATAAGACCAGAATTAACAAATATTTGGATAAGACAACCCAAAGACTCCACCATTATGATAAAAAGGAAAGGAGAAATAGGGTTCACTTGTCACAAACCCCTAGAGCAATCAAAAAGAGGAGAGGGAGACCCATTGATGAGCACAGAGAATCGAGGAGTCGAAATAAGTTGAAACACCAAAGCCACCAACTTGTCCCCAAAACCAAAGGAGAGAAGGATCTTAGACAAAAAACCCCAATCCACCCTATCATAAGCTTTGAGTAATTCAAATTTAAGGATAAAACTAGCTTGTTTATTAACAAAAAGAGAGTGAATATTCTCATGCACAGAAAGAATGGAATCCAAAATTTTCCTACCAGCCACAAAACTGTTCTGTTGAGGGGATATGATAAGAGGCAAAATCTTTTGCAACCTCAATGCCAAAACCTTAGATAGAATCTTATAGATAGAGTTGCACAAACCGATAGGACAAAATTCCTCAAAGAAGCAACATCGAGATTTTTGGGAATAAAAAACAATAAAAGAGTTCATTTCCTTTAAAAGATAACCCAATCTAAAAAACTCCTTAGTAGCCGCAACCACATCTTTCGTAATAATTTCCCAGAAGGACTGAAAAAAGAACATAGGGAAGCCATCAGGGCTCTGAGCCTTATTACCTTCAAAGGAGAACACAACACCCTAAACTTCCTTTGCCGAAGGAATACAAACTAACTACCTATTGGTTTCACCATCCACCAGCTGGGGTATATCCCTTAGAATATCCTATTGGCAAGCCACATCAAGCACACCCTCCACAGAAAGCAACTGAGAGAAGTAAGAAGCCACAACAATCTGGAGATCAACATCCTTTTCCAGAGCTTGATTATTATAGTTAATCAAATTAATACAGTTCGAAGCTCTATTTTTCAGAGTAGAAATATGAAAAAACTTAGTGTTTCTATCACCACTCTTTAGCCACATAATCCTCAAACACTACTTCCAAAATTCCTCCTCCTTCGCAATAATATTATGCAATTTGGAAAGCAAAACATTTTCCTTCATAATCAAATCCTGATTATACCTAGATGATTGAATAACTTGCTGAACTATGTGAAACTGCTTAGACACCCCATCTTTCTCCTAAAAAATATGACCAAAGGAAGTACGATTCCATTTTCAAATATTAAGCTTAACATTAGCCAACTTTTTCACAACTCTATACATAGCTGACCCATCCAAATTGATACTCTACTAGTCCTTAACCAAACTACCCAAATCAAGATGGCGAGTCTACATTTTCTCAAACCGAAAAGGAAAATTCTTCTTACCACCCAGCAAATCCACAAACAGAGCCAAAGGGAAGTGATCCAAACCCAATCTAGTCAAAGTTGAAAGAGAACAAGAATAGTGGACTAACCACTCATGGTTTAAAAGGGCGCGATCCAGCTTGACTTGGATAAGGGCATCACCCACACACCTATTCAACTAGGTAAAGGAAGCCCCTTTCAAATCAAGATCAAGAAGAGCCGAATCATTTATGAACTACATAAGGTCAGACCTACTATCATCCACATTTTGCAATCCACCCATCTTAGCAACATCATGTAGAGGAGTATTAAAGTCACTAATAACTAGCCAGTTATCAATATTATGACAATCTTTAAAAGAGGCAAGATTCACCCAAAGCCTTTTTCTAGCACTTTTACAATTAGGAGAATAAATATTAGATAGAGTCCAGGAAAACTTATCATGAAGGTGGAAGAAAGAAGTTGCCACATGATTACTGTCATTGAAAACCTCCACATCTCTAATCACCCGAAGATTCCAAAAAGTAACAATCCCACCAGAGGCACCCACCGCCTCAGAACAATGCATACCACAATCTTTAAACAACTTCAATTTCAATCTAGAAAGTTTATCCACGCCCATTTTCATTTCTTGAATTAAAACAATATCAGGATGATGATCTCTTACCAGATTAACCAAGAGATCATGTTTATGAGGGTGATTCAGACCCCTCATATTCTAGGAAATAATCTTCATGTAAGTTTATGGGAAGTGCTCTTAGAGCACATATCCAGCAGAGTTATCTACATACCATCAACAATATCCATTTGACTCTCTTTATCGCTAGTGACATTAGCTAGGGGCCTACCCCTACCACATGGTTTAGAACCACAATCTGATCTCTACCTGTTCCTTGTCACGATGCCTGGAGAAGGAGAATACTTCTTCCTATTGCGGCCACGTACCATAAGAAAAGGTGGGTTATCCACATCCTCTGACTCCTCAGACTCCTTAACATCAGGTTTCATCTCTAACCCCTCATCTTTCAACACCACATTTTGAGGAATCCTTCCCCCAAGAGGAGAACCAGATTCAACCATCACAAAAGAAATACTATGAGGAATCCCCCCCATGGGGGGAACTAGATTCAAGAACCACAGAAGAATTATTTTCCTCCAATAGTACTAAACTATCCATATTGGGTGCCTTTTCAACCTGAAGCTCTTGATTCACTTCCCCCTGAGCTGGTTGACAATCAACCACCTTCTCTAACTCATTCAGATATTTATCTTGACTAACCTCCAAGGGAGGCTCACCTCCCAACTCCATCTTTGGAGCTTGAGGTATTATAGAGTCCACCTCCTGAGCTAGCGGTTTCTCTTTTTCTCTCCACTATTTAGTCATTTTCTTAGAAACTTTGAGAGGAAATTTCTTGTCCCAATGGCCAACTTTTTTACAATGGAAGCATGCAAAGGGGTTTGATTCAAATTCAACCATCTTCTCCCACACTCCAAGTTTGGAGTTAATCTTCACCATGAAAGGAAGATCAATAGATTGCTCCACATTCACACAAAATATGTCATACACTAGCCGCTTCCTTGATGTTGTCATTTGGTCGATTGACAACAAACAACCAAATGTGCTAGCAATCCCCTTAAACACCTAAAAGAAACCCTAGTTAGTGGATGCTCAAAAAGGAAAATTGCATCAAGCTAGGGGTAAGGATAGTAGGAAAAATAATTGAGAAGGTTTCTTATTGTGAAGGCACGAATTGAAGGAGAGTTAGCTCTGAGTTAAAGATGGGAAAACTAGGAAAAAGAGAAGGCCCATATGAGGGAGAATGTAGCAATGTAGTGGCATTTTGATTACAGTAATAAACAAAGACTCATTCTCTCTTACATTCTTGTTTGGTGTTTCTTGTTGTAGTTGTGAGTTTGAGTTTTGAAAGGGGAGTAACCCGCATCATATATGGAAAGAGAAAGGGAGAGAGATAGATAGAGATAGAGAGATAGATAAGAGGATAGGGAGGGAGAGATGGGGAGAGAGAGAGATAGCTTAATATATAGAGAGGGAGGGAGGGATTGATACAAAGGGAAATAAAGAGAGATAATGAGGGATAGGAAAAGAGAAAGAGAGATAGAGATAGAGAAAGATATGGATAGAAAGAGATAGAGGAGCGAGAGGGAGATAAATATATATAGAGAGAGATGGAGAAAGAGAGAGAGCTCAATAGATAGATGGAGAGAGGGAGTGATATAGATAGAGGGATATAGAGAGCGATAATGGTAATTAGCCACTTGACACTGTATTGATATTACTTAAGAACATAAAGATCAATTATAATAGGGCATATTAAATTAATATTTTTTTAAAACAAAGCTCAACATTGGAATGAAACTAAGACTTTAAATAAGAGACTTCAATTATAAAACAAAGTACAAGCTCACAAACTTGGATAGATAATGTACTTCAACATCTATTGAATAAATCTACCCTTTATATTACCAATTTTTTAAAAATCTAGTAAATGAATAAATACAACCTTATTAAACTAAGATATACAATGAAAAAATCTATTTTTTAATGTAGATATCTAAATCATTTGAGTAAATTAATTACAATTTTTAAAAATATTAAGTATATCAATCAATATTATCTAATTATATTTAATGATAAAAACTAATTATTAAGAAACCTTTGTTTTTTATTAGGAGAAAACAAGTTTTGAAGGGGCCTTGAAGCCCTATACAAAAGACCACAGTGGGTCCAAATCAAAAATTATTCAAGGGACTTGAAACCCTATAACAAAATGCTTCCTAGAGAGAGAACAAAGCCAACTAGCAGCTAAACAAAATCAGTCTAAAAGGAGCTAAACAAAAGAAACCCAACTAGTACAATACTAAGGCCACACCCACAAAAAAAACCTACTTAGAAAACCAACAATCCTAAGACTAGAAACCCTACAAGTGAGATATTTCAATAGAATAAAAAAAATTTGATCGCTACCTTTTGATGTAGATACATGATCGACTCACCAACCTTAATCTCTTCCTTAATAGGAGAAAGAGGATAACAATATGAAATAAGGGCAATAAAATCCTTCTTGCAGCAACTCCCAACCTGATCTCCAGTAAAAAAAATCTCCACCTCAATAGGAGAAGTTAGAGAAGAAGCCTTCTAAAGAAGATACAAACTCCAACCTTGCTTGCAAGAACAATCTCCACCTCAAAGGTAGAAGCAGGAGAAGAAGCCAGGGAAAGAACGACCTAAGCCCTTTTATGGCATCAAAAAACTTGGGTAGACAAAACCTCATCATCACCCACAAGACAATATTCTCTTCAAGATTGGAAGCCTCAAGGTTAGCCTGCATTGTCTTGGGGAAACCCACCAAAAACTAGTCTAGTAACAACACTAACTAAGATAGTGTACTAACTGCTCCAATCTAGCACTTTGGAAGAAGAACCCAAGACATGCCTCAATAAAAGAGGCAAGGGAGAAGGGACCCTCTACTAGGGGGAAGCCTACTGAAGCCTCCCTAGAACCCAACAAGCAATAAATCCTCCAAAATTGGGCATCAGGCATCCTATCCATTAAGAACCCCCACTCAGGCCAAAACATTCGAGCTAGGCAACCTTTTTATTTAATTATTATTATTATTATATAGGTGGGATTCAAGTAGTTGGAGAGGATTTTAGTTTGGAGAGAGAACATATGTTTCCAAAAAAAGTAGTATTAGTTAGCACACATTTGGTCGAAAAAGGTTTCTCCAAAATAAAAAGTGTTTGAAGGAATGTGAAAACATGCAACTAACCAAAATCTAAATTGCTATGTTTGACCATGGTGATGAAAGTGATAGATATCGCTTGTCTCCCAAGCAATTATTACACTTTTTTTTAACGTTAAAATATAAATATATTAAATCTATAATTAATTATTAATATATTAATATTAACTTTTTAATATATCTTTAAATTAGGGTGTGGGGGCTAGCTCAATTGGCTAAAGCATATTGTTGTAGGCAAGAGGTCACGAGGTCTAGTATCCCCCCAAGCCTGTGGTACTGGAGGGTGTGTCATACCAGCGCCATCAGTCATGTGAATTTTTTTTTACCAAGCACACTATAATTTATAGGAGGCAGATACCCAACCGATTCCTGTAATCTAAAAAAAACTTTCATATTTCTTTTTTTAAATTTAAATTTGATCTTTCTTAATTCTTATAGACAACCTTTTAATTTATTATTGTTTTATAATTGATTATAAAAATGTCTACAAATTTTATTTTTATTTTTTTATATTTAAGTTATTATCTAATATATGATTTGAATTCTTATAATTTAAATATATTATTTTAAATATTTAGACATATATAAAAAATTAAAATATTACAATTTTTTTCTACCTTAAAAAAGAAAATATCATACCTTACTTATATTAAAACTTACCACAATGGACCTATTTTATGTTTATTCTCCTTGTACTTAAAGAAAACTAATTTATAAGGTTTACCTTATAATGTTTGCATTGAAATGTATGTTGTCTACTATGCTTGAATAAGTGAGATTAATATGAGATAAATCAATATGACTAAGATTTATAATATTTAAATAAATAAGAGTTACACAATTTATTGATCTTAGCTAAATATTTATTTCTTGCTATTATAGATTATCATAGGGGAATAATGGGTAATGGTTAGAAAATATAATCAAAGCAATTAGAGTACATAAACACTAAAATCCCAAGAAAGAATGATCAATTACATCCATACTCAATGAAATTAGAATGTCAATACTTTAAAGATTCAAAATAAAAGATATGAAAACCAATTCAAACATAATTAAATCAAAGAAGCATGCAAACCTTCAATTCCAATGTGGATTTATGACAATTTGTGATGTGGATTTATCAAATTGTGCACAACCCATGATTTGAAAAAGCTAAGATGATGAATGCGACTCACAATTGATGCTCAAATGGCTTAAGAACAATGAATGCTCAAACTCATGAAAATTGTGAATGTTTTTTAAGAAGAAATTACTTGTTTTATAGATTTTTAGGATGTCTAATCAATGGTGGAGATTGAAGATGAAGATTGATGGATGGGAGGAAATCAAGGAGATCAAGGGTGGAAGATGAATGAGAGTCCAAAATATCCCTATTTTTATGAAAAATTGGTTAAAGATATTTTCGAGGGAAAATAGTTCTTCAAATTTGAATTTGAATTATGGAATATTCATTTTGGAAGGAATATGTCATTTAGATATTTTGGAGGGAATTAGATATATTGAGAAGGGGATATTATTTTTTTGAAAAAGGAATATTCTTTGTGCAAGTTGGAGGAAAATTATGAATTAAATATTTAAAAAAATTATTTAATTATGAGGATGAGAGAAAATTAATATTTTAATTAAATAATTGTAAACTATTTAATTAGGTAGAATTGAAGAAAAATAGAATTTAATTAAGGTGGAAAGAGGGAAATTAAATTTAATTAAATAATCCTTAATTATTTAATTAAGGGAAATTAGTGAGAAATGATGAAAAATGATGAATCAATCAAATAATGTTAATTATTCAATTAATAGAAAAAATAATGAATTTAATCAAATAATTGAAAATTATTTAATTAAAATTAAGAAATTAGGGGATAATGAGGAAAATGATGTTGAAAGGTGAAATCGATTGTTTGATGCATTCAACCAATTTTAGGTATCTATAATTTTCCCCTCTTTGAGACAATGTACTTGTTGTGAATTGTTTCAAAGACATGCTACTAATTGGAAATTTTTTTTAAAATTATCTAGTGCCCCACTATGCTCCAATAGATGAAGGACGGTAGGTTGTCCCCTTGAGAGATTAGCCAAAAAAATTAATTTTTAGGTCAAGATCATGACAAGATGATAGGATTGGTTCCACAGAGAGGAGGATGAAAAATCAAGTTCTAGGGGTCCTAGAGATTGACTAGGATAGATAGCAAAGGATGAAAAATAAGCTAAAGATGGATAGAGGGCCAAACCCTAGGTTTTGGGGACCATATATATGCCTTTGGAAATATTTTATTTTTATTTACACACTTATAGTTTAAGATTTTAGAGCTATGAGAACTCCAACTTCCTAGACATGTTACAGAGAACTTGACTATATGGCACACACAATTTGCACCCCGCATTGTGCAAACAAAATCTATCAATTCCATCAGCCCGTCAGAGCAGACCCCTAGTACATGTCTAACCGATGTGACACTTTTTTCAAAATGTCACACTTCTATAAAAGAATTGGGTAAAGAAAACTACAACACTTACGACTATGGTAGCATGATGAATTTGCTAAAATTCTCACTTTTGTAATGATAAAGTGATCACTTTTAACAATGATAAAGTGACACTTTTGAAAAAAAACTCACTTTTGCTATAAGGATAATTAGACATTTTCTTACAAATTTTTGACAAAATTGATGTGGTGGGCATTATGCTTTCATGCTATACTAAAGGTTATTCTATCACAAGAGAAACTTCGTCAAGTTTTGGAAAGGATGACACACTTTACATAGGTCAAGGTAAATTTCCTTGAAGCTATGGGGTTGTATTATATTGTATTCATGCTAAAGATTAGGGCTCACCATGCTTTTATGATTGTGTTGGTTAAGAGATGGTGTTCTGAGACATATTTCTTCCTTCCAACTGGAGAGGCCACCATTGTTGGAACATAAGAATCTACCAAGAGGGGGGGTAAATTAGTAGATATTAACATTTTAACTCTTTAACCTTTAGAGCAAACCGACTCTTTAAACACTTAGTGTGAAAATTGAAACATGAAATACATAAGTTTAAACAAGCACACAATCTAAAACTCATAACACAAAATGTACGTGGAAAACCAAATATGGGAAAAACCATGGTGAGAAAATGCTACTAGGAGCTACTGTCCTAATCCAGCCTCACAAAAAAACCTTCTATTACAACTTTTAAGGGCACCAACCCTAAGGAGACATCAATCCCCTAAAATGAGCACCAACTTAGTTATCTGATGGCACCAACCTATCAAATTTACAACATAAATGATTATTACAATTTGTTCATTAAGAACACAATTCAATGTTACAACTTACTCTACAATTGCTCAAGTTTCTATTGCTTTCACAACAACTCTCTTCTCTAATCTACACCCCTCTATTTTTCTTTGTTCTTCTTCTTTTTCCCTAGTGCATTCTTTTTCTACCTTAATGTGTCCTCAAAAACCTTCTGCAGCTCTTACTTTTCTTTTTAATGTATTCTTTGTCTACCTCAGGAGCCCTAAATTCATTCTACACTATGCACTATCTATTTTTCTCTTTGCTCACATAGTTGCGCTACCTAGAAAATATTCTCATCATCTAATTTGTGTAGTTGCTAACCGATGATAATTTCCTCAGGATTCTCCACCATAATTAGATGTTTTGTTAGGGTTCTAGGATATCTTCTTCACTTTCATACTCCTCCATTGAGCCGCACAACATTAAATTCTAGTGTAGAGATTTTTTCCCTAATTCACTCTCCATCAAACCCTAGGATCAGATATGCATTTAATGCATCCTTTTGATTATCTGATTTGATCTCAATCCCAAGCTCTGTAGCAATCTACGCCACCGATCTGTACATCAAATCTTTATTACATTTTTTGTTGATGCAAGTAGAGCATTTAATTTTTACCTCTATGTTAGTTTGCAGGTGAAACCCTATTTACATGGACTTAGCCATTTGTGATCTTCATGTTCAAATCTGGGCCATCGATCACCTATCTTCGTACCACGATCCAAAATCCTTTGTTTATCATCTTATCTTTAAAACCTGACCATCAGATAATTGATCTTTAAATCTCCATCGTTGATCTCCTTCATCGAGCATCGTAGTGTAGTTCATTTAACTTCATGTGTCATTCTCACGATGTGAATACATTCAACAATAACCATTGGATCAACAACCATTCAATTGACACCATCCCCCACTATCCCACTGGCTAAAGGCATGGGTCCACAAAGTCTTAGCAAGCTGGCAAGCAACTACCATCTATCCATCTTTGATGTCATTCTCCATTATTGCTCAAGACACAATCGATCATTTCTGAAAGCTTTGTATCTCAAAGGTGTATAAGTGTGATGCACTAACATGCAGCAATGCAATAATATTTTTCCACTTGTACATGATGATGTCATAATCTACTTCCATTGCACATCGTACAAATCATCCAAACACTTCACTTCACAACAACAATGTGAAGCGACTAGGCAATATTTTTCCACGTGTTTGTTGGACCCACCGTCGACTTCTTCCATCGCCGATCAAAAACCTATTTGATCACAACCATTCCTTTCTCCCCTGCAAGGCATGGATGGGGTCCCACCACTGTTCCATGGGCTAGCGGGCATCGTTATATCTTTTTTATTGCCATCATTGATCATACACCATCACATATCGTTGAATTATAAGTTAGATTCAGAGAACCTTCAGTGATGCAAGGGACCTTAGTGATAGCTGTCGGATATGAAAGCATTGAGCGTACACTGTCTAATCTTCTCAAAGGATACATAAGTGACACCAACTGGAAGACTAAGTAAAGGGTTTGGTCATGGAATGAACTTAATGGCATAAGTTTATGAATTATGTGACCTGCAACCTCCAACAAGTAGTTAACTTCAAAACATAAATTTTATTCATTGCCATGTGTGCAACACTTAGGGTTTAATTTCAAAACCCTACTTCTGTCTAAGAGGAAACATAATTCATTTCTAGGTGCATACTTCAACTTCTAGACCTACAGAGCACATCTCTGGAATGCTCTCAAAAAAACCCACATCAAATTTGGCCTTTGATTTTCCTTCAGAAACTAGGAAGCCACTATTGCAGAAAGATGACAATATTTTGTCAACATTGCAACTTACACTACATCTTCTAGAACTAGATCCTCAACATACCATTTCTCTTAGAAATTAATGACAACATTTTGACATTAGTCCCAAAACACACTCCATATAGGATCAGTTCCATCTCACCTCGGATGCCCTTTTTGACATCAATGACAATAATATGCTAACAATCTCCCCTTTATCATTGATGCAAAAACTAAATGTTCATACCAATTAACTAAATGATCTGATACCAATTGAAACCTATAACATTAAATCTTTGTACCAACTAAATCATTTACACAACAATTCACTCACCTGTGCTCACCATGCTCCTATTTTGAGCATTTTCTCACATTTCTCCCCCTTTGACATCAATGGAAAATGGCAGACTCCCCCTAAAAATATACTCCTCTTTGGACAAGCAATTCAAAGAGAAGGTGGGAATCTTGGATTATGCAACCATCAAGTTGACATTAGAAATTTGTAAAACCCTTGTTAGTTGATTTGATTTATCCTTTCTATTTCCAGGGAAGAATGAAGTGACAATGAGACTCCCCTTGGACACATGTTCTATCGCTAGAATCTAGTGATATGATGTGGAAGAAATTACTCCCAATTTCTACCTTAGATATTCAAATTGGTCCTTGGGAAGAGGCTTGGTGAAAATTCCAGCTACCTGTTCTTTAGTAGGAACATATTCCATGTTGACCTCCTTGTCTACAACCTTCTCTCTTATTAAGTGATACTTAATAGATATGTGTTTTGTTCTAGTGTGCATCACTGGATTCTTTGATATGTTAATAGCACTTGAATTATCACAAAGAATTGAGATAGGTTCTTTGTACTCAACCTTGATGTCCTTAAGTGTCTTCTTCATCCATAGGACTTAAGTACATGTTGCTGCCACTACATATTTTTCTTTTGTAGTGGATAAAGTGACTAATTCTTGCTTCTTGCTCATCCAGGAAACTAACTTGTTTCCCAAGAAGAATGCTCCTCCACTTGTGCTTTTCTTGTCATCTACACTTCCTGCCTAGTTTGCATCTATATATGTTGTTAAGGAAAAATCCTTGCTCTTGGGATACCACAACCCATAATCAACAATAATTTTGATGTATTTGAATATCATTTTCATTGCATTGACATGAGATTCTTTTGGTGTAGCCTGAAACCTTGCAACTAAGCATACTACTTGCATAATATCTGGCCTTGATGCAGTTAAGTACAACAAGCTACCTATCATTGACCTATACATTGTCTGGTTTGCCTTTCGGGATCCATTTGATTTACTCAACTTGTAGCCAGTTATCATGGGGGTATTGACTGGTCTACTATCTTCCATGCCAAATTTCTTGAGCATTTCCTTAGCATATTTGGTTTGAGATATAAATATCCCATTCTCATTTTGTACATTTTGTAAACCAAGGAAAAATGATAACTCTCCTAGCATTGACATCTCAAATTCATCTTGCATATGTGTAGCAAATATTTTACACATTTTAGCATTTCTATCACCAAAAATGATGTCATATACATATACAATAATAATAATCATGTTCTCACCTTCAAATTTGAAGTATAGATTGCTATCCACACATCCTTTCTTGAATCCTTGTTATAGCAGGTATTGATCTAATCTTGAATACCATGCTTTGGGTGCTTGCTTAATACCATACAATGCTTTCCTTAATCTGTAAACATAATCCTCTTCTTCTGAAAGCTAAAAACCTTTTGGTTGTTTAATGTATACTTCCTCTTCAAGGTTTCCATTAAGAAATGTAGATTTAACATCCATCTGATATACTTTAAGCTCTTTATAAACTAAAAATGCAAGAAATATTCTTATTGCTTCTAATCTTTCCACAAGTGCAAATGTTTCTTCAAAATCAATGCCTTCAACTTGTGCATACCCCTTGCACACTAATCTTTCCTAATTTCTTACTACAACTCCATCTTCATTCAACTTGTTTCTAAACACCCATTTTGTGCCAATGAAGTTTTTGCTTGGGGGTCTAGGTGAACCAATACAATGAGTACATATAGCCACTGAATATGACTTGTCATGAACACATGATATTGCTATGGGTTCTTTCTATTCATGAATATGAACTGTTTGCTTTGATTCTATGAAATCATTAGTTGTTGATATTGCTTTAAAAGATGTTGATGATGCACAATCACTATAAGAATCAAGAGTCTTGACCATTTCTTTCTCTTGTGTAGGTATATCAAGAGGGGGAAACTCTTGTTTTGGATGAAGAATGTCTATATGTCCATCAAAAAGAAACATCTCAGGGGTGATATTGGGGACATCTTTGGAGTTTAAAATGGTTTGGAATATGTCCCTTAGCTCTTGGTGAAACTTTGGGGATAGGGATTCTTGATCTTGACTTGATTTGGAGTTTCTTTGATTATCCTCAGGAGCCTCCTCTTGACATGATCCTTGGGTGGAAGATATATCATCGATAAAAGAATCTTCAAAATAGTCAGTAGGTATGGGTGTAACAAGGGATATTTTTGGCTCATTTAGAATTTCTTCAACATTCCCAATCATAATATAAGTTAACTACACTCGATCCATAAAAATTTGAGGCATATTAAACCCACTAAGAATCAATCCCAGTAAGATCATTCACTGTAAACAAAGACAAAGAAGCCATTAAAACTAACATTCCAAATCATGAAAGATTGAAAAAAATATAATCTAAGACATTGAAACTTATCCTATTGGGGGAGTGGTGTCACATTGATGTGGAATGGTGACCCTTTCCCAATCCCTTGGATAATGAAATTGATTCAATCGATTCTATTGAAGAGAATTTATGAAACCGATGAGAGATATGTGATAAAACATGATTTAAATGTTAAATTAACATGATATATGCTAAGATGAACGATATGGGTGTATGTAAATCTACTCTAAATGTATGAAATCTTTAAAAGATTAAAATCCTAATTAAAAAATAAGCTAAATGTATGCATCTATGTTATCATGGAAGCCATTAATGGAAGCTAAGCTAATATGGTGCAATTAATATAAGCTAAAATTATGCTAAATGTGAGTGCAAGTAAGAGTGATTTTAACAACATAAGTTTGATGTTAAAAGATGGATCCATTTGTCTCAAAATAGTGCTTTATTTATAGGAAAGCAAATGAGAAATGAAGGGTTAAGATCAAAAAGGCTAATCAATGGTCAAGGATGGAAGAAGTTGGAGGCATGGATCATAGATTCTCATCAAGGGTTGAAAATGCAAGTTGATATTTAATCAAGGGCTTACATTCATCCAAACAAACACACTTTTAACCTATACAAAAGGTCACAAGTTAACTTGCACAAGAAGTTTTGAGTTAACTTACACATGAAGTTTTGAGTTAACTTGCACATAAATTTTTGTAAGAATATTCCCTTTTTCAAATGAGTGAGGAGAAAGAATATTCTTTGAAATATTATCATGGGTAAGGGAAATAGATATTTAGTAAATTAAAAGAAAGTTTTAATTGTGCAAAAGCAGAAGGAATAATCCATGGGAATATTCCTTTTGGAGGAATGTGGAAAGGAGGAATATTCCCTTGGAATATTCCTTTGCAAGTGGGGAGGAATTAGATTTATTAGTAATTTGATAGTTAAATAAAGTTCCAATTACGCAAATTAGGGGAATTAGGATATTCATTAAACAATTTATTTATTTAATGGAAAGGGGGAGTGATATGATATTTAATTAAATAAGAGGACTTTAGGGATTAAATTAAATAATTTGATTTATTCAATTTAATGAGATGGAATGTTAGCATGAAAGGGGGTGAATTAACTTGATTAGATTAATTAGGTTAATAGATGAAAATGATATAATTAATTAAATAGCTAGGCTAATTTAATTAATTAATAAAAAAGAGGATGGGTTTTAGGATGAAATGATGTTAGTTATCCAATGTGATCCATCAAGACATTTTTAAGTGTCTACACTAGGAACCAATTCCCATGTTTTATTCTTCTCAATCTGATTTAACTCTTCCTCAATGGCCTTCATCTAATTCTCATCCTTACTAGCTTCATAGAATATTTTTGGCTCAATCTATGACAGGAGAGAAAAATTTAGTTGTTCCTTATTCTTTGCAAGTTTTATCTTGGTCAAAACCCCTTCATTTTTGTCACCAATTATTTGTTTTGTTGGATGATCCTTCTACACATACTTTGCAGGTGCTCGTTCAATCTCTGGTTCACATACTTCTTCCTCATTTTCTTGATCAACAAAAACCTCTTCTTCATATTTTGATTCAATATCAAGGTTAGTTCTGCTAGGCTTAACCTGATTTATATCCTCATCAATCTTGACATTGATACTTTCCACCATCTTGTGCAGCCTCTGGTTGTAACACTTGTAAGCTTTGTTTTGAGTGGAATATCCTAAAAATATGCCTTCATCACATCTCGATTCAAAGTTTCCCAAATTTTCATTTCCCTTTTTATGTAGAATTTTCATCCAAATACTTTTGAAATGCTTGATAGATGCAAGTATGCCATACCACTGTTCATATGAAGTCTTGCCACTGTTTTCTCTTAGAAGAGCTCTATTCTAAATGTACAATGCAGTGTGAACTACCTCTTTCCAAAAAGTATTTTTCAACTTGGGCTCACTCAACATTGCTCTTGCCATATCTTTAACTATTATGTTTCTTCTCTCTACAACTCCATTTTTTTGTGGAGTTCTTGGTGTAGAATATCGCCTCTTGATTCCATGGTCTTCACAATACCTACTGAATTCACTTGATGTGAATTCTCCTTCTCTATATACTATTAATCAAATGATACTCCTATGGTTTCCTTCTCAACAAGCTTCTTGAATATCTTAAACTTCTCAAATTCCTCATCCTTCTACTTTAGAAATGTTACCCATGCCATTCTAGTATAATCATCAATTAGTAGTATGAAATACCTCTCACCTTGCAACTACCTTATCCCTATGGGACCACACATATCAGTATGAACTATTTGCAAGGGTTTTGTGGTTGAATAATCCTTTGTTGGAAACTTAATCCTTGTTTTCTTTCCTTGCTAGCATCCTTTATAGGTAGTGTTTGTAGGCTTGGTTATTTTTGGAAAGTTTCTTACTAGCCCTTTTGAGCTTATTTTGACTAGATTGTCAAAATTGACATGCCCCAATCTTCTATGCCACAACCAACTCTCATCTGCATGACTTATTAGAAAATTTTGGCCTTTTACTTCACAAATCTTGTAGAGATTGCTATCAGTCCTTACTCCTTGTGTAATTGTCTTACCATTCTTTCTTATCTTGTAGCCACCATAATTAAATACAACTTTGTATCCATTATCACACATTTGGCTAACACTTAGAAGGTTATGTTTCAACCCTTCAACATAAAGGACATCTTTTTTTTATTATTCCCGTCTAGACTCAAGATCCCTTTACCACAAATATTGAAAACAATATTATCACCTAAGCTTACTAATCCTTCTTTACACTTCTTGAGTTCAATGAATTCGATTTTATCTCTAGTCATATGCTTGGAGCAGCCACTATCAATTACCCATTGTAGACACCTAAAAATGACCTAGGCCTGCAAGCTTCATTTTTACCACTTTCGTCCTAGCATAATTAATACATTTAATTATGTCCTTGGTCCACATTTGACAATTAATTAAATAATTCATAATTATTTAAATTAATTCATGTCTCTTGCATTCTTCATGATTATTAAATAAATAAATCATATTTATTTATTCAATACATCACTAAAGGTCTATTGTCCTCTTGCAATTAAATAAATTTAGTAATTTATTTAAACACCTTCAATCATTTATTCTTCCTGATTATTAAATAAATGAATTTCATTTATTTATTTGATATGTCACTAATTGTCACAATTAAATAAATTTATTAATTTATTTAATTATTCAGTCTTATCTCCTAAATTAAATAATTATCTTTAATTATTTAATTACTAATTTCACTTTTTCTCATTTTAAATAAATGAAAATATTTAAAATGATTTCATTTCATTAATTCCCACTCTTTTTAGTAAATAATCTGAAAAAGATTATTTACTTGTCACACAAAATCATCATTTTGAATCAATTAAATTCAAAAAGATATTATTCTTCCAAAAATCAAGTAATTTTATTTAATTCTTGATTTTTCCAAATATGATCTTCAGTCCAATCAGGCAATCCTTATCTTCTTGATTTTCAAATATCTTTTATTTCTTCTAATTAATTACCTCATTTATTCTCCACCGTTGATGTGATTTTCTCAAATTGCATCTTGGCCTCTCATTTAAGGGTTTCTCCCTAACCCTAATTAGGGATTATTTTACAGAATCTTGGCCATTGATTCTAGGGTATTTGTCATCTTCTCATCCTGGCCACACATGCAAAATTGCAGTTTCTATAAAATGGCAATTTTGTTCTTATTTCAGACCTCATGCTCATTCTGTCAACTTAGATTATTATTATTGTCATTTGCAGTCATTGTCATTTTCAGTCTATTGTGAAGTCATTTTTTTTATACAAATCCTTCAACATTTGCATAGGGCTTTGGCATTAGTTTAGGTGCTCATTTGAAATCTGAGGGCCTCATTCAATTTGCTGCAGACTAGAAGGTGTAACAAAGGTGAATCATGGAAGATGAAGATTTATGGTAACATTGTTCCTTTTATTTTCATGTTTATTTCCTTTGTGCTTTGTTACTTCATTGGATTTTGATGTTTATTGTTTAATAAGCTAACAATCTAAAATTTTCATAGAAACACCCATAAATTTTGTTTCTTTGCATGCAATGTTGTTTGGACAATCATAGATTGAGTAGGACTATTCTCTTTTTCTTGCCACATTTTCTTAGGTTTCTTTTCAATCTTCTCTCCCTCTTCCTTAGGAACCTTAGATTCCTTTTTCATTTTGGGGTATGTGTTTTTATTCTTCTTTGATTGAACATTCTGTCTTATAAACTTTGTCCTACAATTTCTAGCTACATGACCAAAATTGTTGCAGTTGTAACAGATTACATTCATATCAACTAAGGGAGAAAATGGATTTTTTCTTTAAAAAATTGTATTCTTCTTAGGAGTGACTCTGCATTCTCTAGCCCTATGACCAAATTTATTACAAGTATAACAATATCCATGAAAGTATGATGAATAACTATTCATAGCATTTCCTTGAGTTGGATGAGGTGGTCTTCTTTGTCTTGGCCTCCTTAAATCATGTACTCTTGTAAAACCATCAACATCAATTCTTTTCATGTTCTACTTCTTCTTGACTATAACTAGATTCTCTACTTCATCTGATTTCTTCATCTTGGCATTCTTCTTCTCTCCTCCAACAACACCTTCCTCACATGGTTTCTCTCCATTTGAACTTAACTTTTCTTCTTCCCTAAATCTTTTGTAAAGTTTTGCAGACTCATGAGCGAAGGAACTCTTTCCTTTCTCCAGCCCTAAACCATATTCTCTTTGTTAGAGGGCTTTTGAGTACTCAATAGCTCATCCAAAAAAAATGATCCATCTTTTAGCTTTAGTCCTTTTTCAACTTGCTCTTTAGCTTTCTATAAATCCTTTCTTAAGGTAACTACTTCTATCTCAAGCTTCATGCATCTGTCTATTTCAGATCCTTCTTTGGATTTCATTACCTCTTCCATTCTTTTTCCTTCCTCCACTTGAAGATTCAAAATTACTACCATCTAATTAGATTCCTCAAGCTCTTTAGATAGCTTCATATTCTCCTTTTTCAGTCCTTTAGCTTCATCTCTCGGAATGTCAAGATCTTCTAAGACAAAAATAAGTTCTCCTTCTAGATTAATTTTAGGTTCTTCTTCACCAAGATGTTTTCCCACACCATAATTTTGTTTCACCGAGTCCTTGGCCATTAAGAGAAATTCTTCCTTTTCTTCTTCCATTACAAGAGCATGATCAAAATTATCATCTGAACTATCATTAGCATCAGATGAATCACTTTCTTCTTGAATATATAGGATCTTTTTTTTCTTTCCAAAACTCTTCTTTTTAGGATAATAGGTTTTCTTCATCTTATGATCTTCTTGTTAAGGGTTATCCTTCTTGTAGGGGAATTTAGAAGAAAAATTTCCTATTTTACCACAATCAAAGCATTTGAAAGGTAACTTACCTTTGTACTTGTCATATCCTCTCCTTAATATCCTGATGAAGTTTGCTTCTTCCTCATTAGTCTATCCTTGTTTAGATGTGGTGGTTTCAACTTTATCTTTCTTAGGTGCTTCATCCTTCACTTTGTAATTGGCAACCTTGAAGGAAATTTTTTTTGGATGGTTCTGCATCTTCCATCCTCATCTCATATGTAATGAATATACCATGCAACTCATTAAGAGTAAGTTTGTCTATTTCTCTTCCTTCCTCTATTGCTGAGATCTTAGAGCCATACTTGCATGTCATTAAACTAAGAACTTTTAGTATGATGACTTCTTATTTTACTTCTTCTGCATATCCTCTAATGGAATTTACTAAATCATTAACTCTCTGAAGATAGTCTATAGTCTTCTCTTCTTTTGTCATCTTTAGGCCCTCAAATCTAGCCCTCAGTACTTGAATCTTAGCTAGTTTTATCTTTTCATGTCCTTTGTAGATCTTCTTCAATGTATCCCAGACATCTTGTGCTTTCTTACAATACATAACTTTTCTATGCACATATCTAGACAAGTTGTTTGTAATAGCAAACCATTATTTTTCATTGTTCTCATAATCTCTTTTTCCTACAAAATCAGTAGGGGTTGTGGTCAGTGGTATGTATCCATTCACAACAAACATCCACACATCAAACCCTAAAGATCCCAAGTATCTCTTCATCAATGAACTCCAAAAAGTATAATCTATTCCATTGAACTGGTGTGACTTGTTAGTGGAAGAACTTTCTTGACTAGCCATTGTGTTCACAAATCCAAGAATCTACTCAAGCTAGTTAAGCTTCTCCCAGGGAACCTAGGGATCTGATACCAATTTTTGTAACAGGGTGCTGTCATAATAGTGGTTTACAATTCCTGAGAGGAACGAATTTTAGCTGAAATCACATATTTTCAGAAAATATAATGATTTAAGCCTTAAAAAGTTCCATTTTAAGGATTCCAATTGAAGAGGGTTTGATCAAATCACCTTAGATCAAACTCCCTTGGATAGAACCTCGCTAGTTTTAAACCATACCTATAAATGCGTCTCCTTTACACCTATCAAAATGCTGATAAAAATCACTTTTGATTTAGCTTTTGGGGATCAAATGAATTCATTTAAAATTTATTTCAAATGATTATGGTATTCCAGAACAAGCTATCCAATGAATATAATTTTAATATGTTTTGGTTTTGTTATGTATTTGTTTTTAAGTTTTATTAAACATAGGTTTTCATCGAAAATGAATTTCTTTGTTCTTCACATGTGGAAAAATAGAATATTATCAAAAAAAATGAAAAATATAAGTGCACCAGATATTAAAGTCCTTGATCCAACAAAAAAATTAAATTAAATTTACATACAAAAAAACGCCGGTCGCGTTATGTCCGAATTGTAATTTGTTTGACTTTGAAAGTTGATTAAGGAAAAAATAAAACTAAAAAACCAAATGGAAGTGGAAGCACTAGAATCAAATTAAAATCTAAATTTGAAATTTTTCCCATGGAAAAAACACAAACGCCACTTTTAAAAATGTTTTTTCTAAAAAATCAATTTTCGTGGAGATGGAAAAAGAAGTGCAATTTGATTCCAAAAATTTTGAAAAAAATATTTTTAGAATCTATAGACAAAATTTGATGAGACTCTAGTTTGCACCATCTTCAAATTCCTCACAATTTAGCTGCTATAGGTGCCCGAATGTGAAGATTTAGTTAAAAATAATAATTTCAGTGTCCAGTTTGGCCAAAAATTGTAAACCACTATTATGGGATCACCCAACACAACAATCTACCAAGAGGGGGGTGAATGAGTAGATAATAAAATTTTAACTCTTAAACCTTTAGAGCAAACTAACTCTTTAAACACTTAGTGTGTAGATTGAAACATGAAATACAAAAAATTAAACAAGCACACAATCTAACAACTCATAACACAAGATGTACGTGGAAAAACCAAGATGGGAAAAACCACTGTGAGAAAATTCTGCTAGGAGCTACTATCCTAATCTAGCCTCACAAAGAAACCTTTTGTTACAACTTTTAGGGGAACTAACCCTAATGAGACATCAATCCCCTAAACTGAGCACCAACTTAGTTATCTGATGATACCAACCTATCATATTTACAACATAAATGATTATTATAATTTCTTCATTAAGAACATAATTCAATGTTACAGCTTACTTTACAACTGCTCAAGTTTTTGTTGCTTTCACAAGAACTCTCTTCTCTGCTCTATACCCCTCTATTATGCTTTGTTCTTCTTTTCCCTTAGTGCATTCTTTGTTTGCCTCAAGAGCCCTAAATTATTTCTACACTATGCACTATCTATTTTTCTCTCTACTCACACCGTTGCATTTCCTAGACATTATTCTCATTATCTAATTTGTGTAGTTGCTAACTGATGATAATTTCCTTGAGATTATCCACCATAATTAGATCTTTTGTTAGTGTTCTAAGATATCTTCTTCACTATCATACTCCTGCATTGGGCTGCACAATATTAAATTCTGGTGTAATTTTTTTCCCTCATTATCTCTGTCAAACCCTAGGATTAGATATGCATTTAATGCATCATTCTAATTATTTGATTTGATCTCGATCCTAACCTCTATAACAATCTGTGCCATTGGTCTGTTGATGTAGACCCAGGTGACCCAAACTCACTCAAAGTGCCAACCTACCTTCAAGATGCATCTAACAAGATTAAAATGGCCTAATAGACCAATCCCAACAATTCCCAAAGTTTGACAACAAATAGAAGTATAATTTCCCACTTTTACCCTTGTACCCTAGTAGCAGTGCAAACCTATTTTTGGCCCTTAACTCCAACACTTTCCAAAACACCTAAAAAATAGAAGGTGGACTCAAATATCCATTTTAGAGTTATAAAACATATCTCTTAACCAAACACAAGTCCTTTGGACCAAACCCCTGAAATCTCCACTCCTACATTGACCCAATTAGGTTAATTAGGCCTAAATTACAAAGCAACCCACCTTTAAACTTGGCACAAACAACTAAAACTTTGGATCAGAATTTCCCATGCCCTCAAACCACTAAATCCACAATAGGCTTCCATATTTGACCCCTCTAACATAGCAAACTATGAAACCCTTGATTTCTAGCCAAACCAAGAGGGTTTATTGAAAGTCCCACTTGTACAACTTCCCTGACCAGGCCACCGAGTCAGAAAATTCTATTTGACCCCAATATGCTTAAAAGTTGAAGAAATTTCCCCACTCTCAATGATTTTAACAAACCCTAGACACAAACCACCATTTCCATGTATTTTCCTTTACAAAACCAACAAGGCAGTAGACCTATCTCCCTTATTTCTTCTCCACAACCCTAGTCATGCATCCTACCTCCTAATCAGAATCGCTAGGGCCCATTACAATTGTTATAGTGGTCACAATTAGTGTATGGGCCCTTAGTACATGTTCTTGGTTACAAAACCCTCAAATAGTGTGCTCTCAGTCTGCTACAAGAAAACTGAGATTTCTAACACAAAACTTTATTAGATTCCATTAAATTTGATGCAAAAGAATGCTAACACAGGCCTCCACAAAATATGAGTGATTACATAGCAAAGTCAATATGTACGGGTTCATAGAGATCTGCAAAATGACAAGAAAACTTAGAAATGAATGTAAAACACAAAGATTTCTTATTGCCAATCCTTCAAATCTTCAAGCCAACATTACAAACGAGTTTCCATTCCCTTTTGAAGGCTTCTCCACTTCAAAACCAACTACCAACTGCCTCTCAACTGAATTTTAAACTCCTAATGACCATTGGAGACCAAATTACACTTGTTTACATACCTTTGTTAACAACACTTTGATTCCTTTTACATCATTTTACCATTTGACCCTCCTAAACATTTAAAACATTTACGATGGTCTAATTAGACCTTGTTGGACCCAAAAACATGACCTTAAGAATAAAAAGCAACATTAACCTACCTAGACCCCATTTTTCATCATTGAAAATTTCTTCACATGTTTGATCTTGCTTACAATATGGATGAATGAGACACTAAATGGTCTTTTGAGACCTTATTAAAGAAAATAAACATCAAAACAACTTTTCAACCTCCCTAGACACTTCTATGATCAACATCTAATGCTCCAATTGTGAACATAAGGTGTAGGTGCTCCTGCACCATACACTCCCATAGGAAAAAACTCATGCCACATGAGTTGAGGGTGATGTCGACTTGCCCAAGTTGCACTTAGATACCGTTGGTTCATAAACTCTTGCCACTGCATCATGCTTTTCTCTTCATACTACCTTGCACCTCTATCTTTCTTGACTGCTTCTACAAATGCATTTGTCTTTGTCCCAATATGCAAACTTGATGCTTGTCTCCCTTCCATTCTTTGACAAAAATTGGACTGCCTTCCTTCATTTATCCCTGCAATCAAAAATTTGTTTGTGTCTCTTTGGATTGACTTCACCTTTGCCTCACCCTTATGCTTGTAACTATCTTTAATGCTTTTTTCCAATCTACTTATTCATTGCTATCACCCCTTTTTCTGTCTTGTCAACCTTGCACTTTTCTATACCAACAACCTTGTTACCCTCTATCTCATCAACATCATATTGTCTCATCCTCCTATGTTCTGTATTGTTACTTTCACAGACCTCTGCCTTCTCTTTTTTTGTTTTACCAATGCTACCTACTACTACCCCTTCACTCACTATCCAATTAAGTACATTATCCCTTGACTGTGTTTTTGTTCTATTTTGTGTTATAGGGAATTCAACTACCCAACCATGATGCATTCACCTTTTTCATGCCTTTCCAAAAGCTCCACCATCTTACTCTGTATTTCATAAGTCTGAAACTTGCCACCACCAACCTTCTTTTGCCAAAAAAATCACTTTTATCCTTTCTTCCTAGTGACTGCAGGTTAGATTCTCTTCTAACTTCTACTGTCTTATCATCACTAACCTGCTCCATACTTGCAAACATTTTTTTCCAATATCCTCAAGCCTTAAAGGCTCCTTCTTTCCAAAAATCACAACCTTGGTTTTATATTTTTCTTTTGTATTACCTTGCAAAGGAGTTAGTTTAAAACTCTTATCATCCTTCCAAATTGTATAGGTTTTTGCCCAACCATCGTACATGGACCTTCTATCAAATTTCCATGGTCTCCCCAATAGAAAATGGCAACAATCCATTGGAAATATATCACAAAAGACCATATATTTGTACTCCCCAATCTGGAAATCCACATAGGCTTGCTCATTCAACACTAAGGTTTGACTATCATTCACCCAAGAAACTTTGTAGGGTGCTACATGATGTATCTTCTCTAGCTTTAACTTGTCTACCATCTCCCTAGATACCATATTATCTTGAGAACCTAAATCAATAACAACTTGACACACTTTACCTTTGCATTTGCATGAGGTTCTAAGAGACTCCTTCTTTGGCTCATGTCTTCCTCTTTAGGTGCTTGCAACAGAGTTCTTCTCATCATGAGTGCTTCTCCCACCTCTAGATCTGCAGGTCTGCTTGAAATTTCACATTCTTCTTCTTGGATCAATTGTGTTCTTCTTTCACTCCTTCTATCACCACTTGAAGTTGGACTTTGGTTTTGTGGACACTTGAAGGATGGGTGTCCAAACTTATTGCACCTATAACACCTACCTACAAACTCATTGAAATCTTTCCTTTGTTTGAAGTTAGTTCTTCCACCTCTCCATCCTCCTCTTGCTTTAGGTGCTTGGTCTGCCTTGATGTTGAAATGGTGCCTCTAACCCTAGAGGTTTTTCCTCTTCCTCTTGCTGCCTTCTCTTGTCTCCTCTTTAGTGTTTCTTCTGCCCTCATTTCCATTTGAAAGCATTGTTCAACTAATTTAGGTTCCAATAAGTTGATCTCATCTTGAATGTTATACCTCAAGCCATTCAAGTACCTAGTAACCATTTCTTCCTCATATTCTTCATGTTTAGTCCTTATACTTAGCCTATAAATTTTTTTAGTATATGCTTGCACATCTAAATCCTTTTGTCTAAGATTTTGCAACTTCTTAAGTAATTGAACATTATAATCACAAGGAAGGAATTTACCTTTCAGTTTGGTCTTCATCCTCTCCTAGGAAGTGATCTTTCTCTTTCCCTGTCTCTCCCTTTCCTCTTGCACAAAATTCCACCACAATAAAGCATGTCCTTTTAGTTTTGTTTTAGCCTTCTTCACCTTATGCTCTTCATCAATCTCTTCACTCTCAAAGTAGTTCTCCAAAGCCCCTATCCAACCCAAGAGCTCTTCACCATCAAGTTTTCCTCCATACATAGGCACATCCATTTTTCCATGTCGTTCCTTCTTCACAGCCTTTAGAAGATTCACCATTCTCACATCATCTAGATCCATCTATTCCTCTTCACTGGAAGTCTTTTCTTCTTCAATATCACTTTCATCCAAAAGAACCCTACCTTTAGCTTTCATCATAGCAATTTCCTGCTTCAGGGTTTCTATTTTTTTGTCATGGTTGTCAATATTTATTGCAACAACATTCACCTGAGGAGGAATTTTCACAATCCTGCCTCTTCACCTACCTACAAAACCAATTCAAAACAACAACACAAGATCTACTACTACGCTCTGATACCACTTTGATGTAGACCTAGGTGGCCCAAACTCACTCAAAGTGCCAACCTATCTTCAAGAGGAATATAATAAGATTAAAATGGCCTAATAGACCAATCCCAACAATTCCCAAAGTTTGACAACAAACAAAAGTATAATTTTCCACTTTTACCCTTGTACCCTAGTAGTAGTGCAAACCTAGTTTTTGGCCCTTAACTCCAACACTTTCTAAAACACATGATAAAAAAAATGTGGATTCAGATACCCATTTCAAAGTTATAAAACATATCTCTTAACTAGACACAAGTCCTTTGGACCAAACCTTTGAAATCTCCACTCCTACGCTAACCCAATTAGGCTAATTAGGCCTAAATTACAAAGCAACCCACCTTTAAACTTGGCACAAACAACTAAAACTTTGGGGCAGCATTTCCCATGCCCTCAAACCACTAAATCCACAATAGGCTTCTAGAGTTGATCCCTCTAACATAGAAAACTATGAAACCCTTGATTTCTAGCCAAACCAAGAGGGTTTATTGAAAGTCCCACTTGTACAACTTCCCTGACCAGGCCACTGACTCAAAAAATTATATTTTGACCCCAATATGGTTAAAAGTTGAAGAAATTTTCCCACTCTCAATGATTTTAACAAACCCTAGACCCAAACCACCATTTCCATGTATTTTCCTTAACAAAACCAATAAGGCAGCATACCTATCTCCCTTATTTCTTCTCCACAACCATAGTCATGCATCCTACCTCCTACTCAGACTCCCTAGGGCCCATTACACTTGTTATAGTGGTCATAGTCAGTGTATGGGCCCTTAATACATGTTCTTGGTTACAAAACCCTCAAACAGGGTGTTCTCGGTCTGCTATAAGAAAACTGAAATTTCTAACACAAAAATCTATTAGATTCCTTCAAATTTGATGCAAAAGAATGTTAAAACAGGCCTCCACAAAATATGAGTGATTACATAGCAAATTCAGGCTGTACAAGTTTGTATAGATCTGCAAAATGACAAGAAAACTCAGAAATAAATGTAAAACACAGAGATTTCTTATTGCCAATCCTTCAAATCTTCAAGCCAACATTACAAATGAGTTTCCATACCCTTTTGAAGGCTTCTCCACTTCAAAACCAACATCCAACTACCTCTCAACTTAATTTTAAAATCCTAATGACCGTTGGAAGCCAAATTACACTTGTTTACATACCTTTGTTAACAACACTTTGATTCCTTTTACATCATTTTACAATTTGACCCTCCTAAACATCTCAAACATTTATGATGGTCTAATTAGACCTTAATGGACCCAAAAACATGACCTTAAGCATAAAAAGAAACATTAACCTACCTAGACGCCATTTTTCATCATTGACAATTTCTTCACATGTTTGATCTTGTTTACAATATGGATCAATGAGACACCAAATGGTCTTTTTAGACCTTATTAAAGCAAATAAACATCAAAAAAACTTTTCAACCTTCCTAGACACTTCTATGATCAACATCTAATGCTGCAATTGTGAACATAAGGTGTAGGTGTTCCTACACCATCTGTGCATCAAATCTTCATTACATTTGTCATTGATGTAGGTAGAACATTTAATTTTCACCTTTATGTCAGTTTTCAAGCAAAACCCTATTTACACGAATTAGCCATTTGTGATATTCACATTCAAATATGGGTTGTCGATCACCTATCTTCATGCCACAATCCAACATCCTTCATTCATCATCTTATCTTTAAAAACTGACCATTAGATAATCGGTCTTAAAATCTCCATTATTGATCTTCTTCATCAGGCATCAATGTAGTTCATGTGACTTCATGGCTCATTCTCATGATGTGAATACATTCAATGATCACCATTGGATCAACCTCCATTCAATCGACACCATCCCCCACTATCCCGCTAGTTGAAGGCATGGGCCCACAAAGTCTTAACGGGTTGGTGGGAAACTGCCATCTATTCACCTTTAACATCATTCTCCACTATCACTCAAGACACAATTGCTCATCGTTGAAAGCTTTGTATCTCAAAGGTGTATAAGTGTGATGCACTAACACCCAACAATGCAATAATATTCTACCACCTTTACATGTTGATGTCATAATCCACTTCCATTGCTGATGAGGTAAAAATAACCTCATCAACATAATGGGATCAATATGCAAATCTAAACCTTTCAGTCCAAATTACCCTGCCAATTGATTACCTTTAGGAAAAATAATTGCCCTCTTCTATGAATAAACATGCAAACTTTATTTCTTGAAGTTAGGAAAATTAAGCTTAGTTATGTTGATTTAATGGTCTAGTCTTTGAGTATTTCGCAGGTCAAATCCACTTCCAATCACCATAATAGTCAAAATGGAAATGAACGTGGATCTTCATACTTTTGAAAACAAGTGAGCAGGTGCCGAAATTCCAAGAGCACACAATTTTAGGCTGAGTCTTTATAATTCTATTATTTTTCAGTTTCAAAAAATTTATGGCTCATGCGAGCCTCTTTAATATTGTATATCATGGGATTTAAAGTCCCTCTGTTATTGGAAATATTTTAAAAAAGAATCTATCAACTGGAGAATAGGATTCTTGTTAGTCATTTTTCATATAAATATGTAACTATTACTAATGATGAATAGAGAAGAAGATTATCGTTATGCTGCCAATTTGTTTGTTGAGTAAAAACTACCATATAAATATGAGTTTTCCCACCACTCTTTGAATTACTGTGTCATATGAACGAAGACTTTGGAATGAAGTAACTTAGAGATTTCTAGTGCATGTGATTTGATATAGCTGTAGACACACCTGAGAGCTGGCCACTCAAGGGTTATAGATAGATAGATAAGTATTCTATTTCTTATTCTGCATTTTATTTTATTACATAACAGTTGAAGTTGTAATCCATCTTCATGAGTATATGTTGTGCTGTCAGTGTCGATCCTACAAGTTATAGCTAAGCTTGTAGTTTCTGAACTTAACATTTGAATTTCTAGAGCACCTTTCTTCAGTTGATTCTATTAAACTATTTTTGTGTTAGTAGTGGAGTTGTTATCTTTTACATTAGATAAATGTTTCCTAATTTCTTTACATGTTTTAATTCTTCAGCAATTTATGCATTCTTTAGGTTAATCATTTTCATGCTTTCTAGTTTAGTGGTGATGCTTTTGAGATTTATAGTTTTCTACTTTCTGGGTTGAATTATTTTCCACTTTCTAGATAGATGATTCATTGCTTTAGGATTAGAGGCCCTTTAGCTTAGAACTTTTATTTAGTTGGTTAGTGTTTAGGAAACCCAAGAGAGAGAAATTGAGATGTCTTCTATTGCATACAGCCATTGGACACTACCCAGTCGATATATTGATGTGTCTACTCACTAAAGTGTTAGGACCTAATGAAAGCCTACCACTTTTTGGTGCCATTGTCAGGGACTCCTTTTTCTAGTGTTAGCAGGAGATATCTTGAATACCTCTTTTAGGGATAGGAATAGCTCTTTGGCTTCTTTTCTGCATGGTTAGGAAATGAGGCCCCCATGGAAGATTCATACCAAAAACCCCCTCAATTGACGTACCAACAACAAGTAAGGAGGAAGGAAACTCAGATCAAGAACTTACTGAGGAATTGACCGAATGGGGTCAACCAGAGATCTTCCCACATACCCTGGAAAGAGAATGAATAGTGGTCGAGGAGCATATTCTTTCGAAAACTCTTGAACCTCGTGCCACTGAGAAAATTTTGGAAGAGGATCACATCCCCTTCAACATCATGGGTGATCGTAGAAATTTTGCTAATAACAAAAACAATGATAACCCTCCACCAGGCACATTCACTTATCCTATTGCTATTGATGCAGATGATGATACAACAATGAAAAAAATCTCACCTACCTTTTTTCCAACCTTTCAAGGTTTTTCTATAGAGGACCCTGATCAGTTCCTATTTGAGTTTAAAGTCTTGTGTCAAACATATGACTACAAGAATGATAATCAGAAACTAAAGCTTTTCCCTTCCACTTTGAAGGACTTAGCTATGTGTTGGTTTATGGGATTTCCTTCTCAATCGATAACCTCTTGGGATGACATGGAGTCTGTCTTTTTGGAGAAATACCAAATTTACTACAGGGTGAGTGATAGGAAAGAAGAACTATTCAAAATAAGGCAAAATGGGGATGAAAGTCTAGAGGATTACCTAGATAGGTTTATCTTCTTATCTAAACACTGTGATGAAGTTATAAGCCTTGATATTTTTAAGACCTGATTCCTCAAAGGTCTTGATGATGAAGCTCATAGGAGCTTGGATGTAATGGGAAAAGGGGACGTGTCCCAGCTAGGACCAGATGATATTATGGAACTGTGTCGTAATTTCTCTCGAACTCGAGGAGGAATTAGGAAGTCCATCCTTTTTAGAGGTTCCAATGACATTAGAAAACTTCATGAAGAGCTCGCCAACTTCAAGACCGACATTCTTGTCTAGTTAAACACCACTTTAGATGACATCTAGGCTAAAACACGAAACTCTGAAACCTTATCCATCTATTGCCATAGATGTTGAAACAAACATTTGCTAAGAGAATGTCCCTTGGAAAAAGTTGATAAGATTGAATTTTGTCAAGTGTGTGAAAAAAATCACCCCACCGACTAGTGTGAGCGACTGAACACCATAAAAAATTCCAAGAAAAGAACAACTCCAGTCGAGGAAGAAGTGAACGTTGTTAATCAAAGAACTGGAGGCAATTTTTCCTATGGCTAGAATTCCAATCCGAACTAGAGACCCCAACCCAATTGAAACAACAATCAATGGGCAACACCCTAGCCTCAGGCACCACCTCCAGTACCTTCTAATTGGAGAACTTATCCTTGGGGACCACCAGAATGGGAAAATCAATCTTGGGGTAACCCTTAGTGGCCTAATCAGCCTCAACCGCAATGGTACCCTCAAAACCCCATTCCTCAAAGGAATCAACCTTAGCATCAATTTTACACTGGCCCCAGGAGAATTCCTACCTAGCAAAAAAATATTTTACCACCTCCTCAGACCACTCAACAAAATGAACAAGTTAACTAGCCACCACTTCCCACGCAACCAATACCGAACCCAAAGAACAACTACCCAAATACTCTGGTGTATTCCACCGAACAAGACAATGTCACTGGACTTAATGCCATACACTGTGGAAATTTGTAATTGAGGTCTAGAAAAACACTTTCACAATTGACTATTGAAGAAATTATCAACAAACCTGTCAAAAATCCTGTTGAGGAAACCATGATAACACCTACATCTGTGGAACAAATACTAGATGCTACACAATAGCAGCCCAACTTGACATCTTTAGCAAGAGCTTCTGACCTACCTCAGGAGGAGGGGGGTTAGTCTCCAACTAAACACCTAAAGGATCCCACGACTAAGGACCCCACGCCTAAAGGAAAGACCAAGGCACCCTTTTGTGGAGCGTCTAAAATCAATTCCTATGAAAGATGCTCCGGAATCGACCTTATCCACCGAAACTACATTAATACAAGAAATTAAGCAATTAAACATTGAAGTTCCCTTGTTACAAGCGATTAAGGAGATCCTTGAGTTAAACTAGCTGATTAAATAGTTGTGCATCAAGACCCCAGGAAGGAAACCGAAACAAGTCAACACTATTCATATAAATAGGTACCTAGCTGATTTGTTAGCTTGAACAACCACCACTTTGAAATATGATGACCCAGGAAACCCGCTTATAACAATAAGAATTAATGAGGTAGCAATACCTAATGCTTTAGTGGACCTTGGAGCAGCCATTAACGTAATGACTATGGATGTGATGGAAAAATTGGGACTTACTGATCTATGCCCCACAACTACAGTCTTACAATATACACCTAAAAATTGATGGATAATCTAATTAATTAAATATGATTTATTTGATTAATTAACCCTTCTATTTTCATCTACTTATAAATAAATAGAAATATTTATTTATATAATTCATATTTAATTCTTCTATCTTTATTATATTATTTAATTATTATTATTGAATTCTTCTATAATTATCTTTCATCTTAATCACATCATTTCATCTAAATTGAATAAACAAGTTTCATACTTTGTTTTATTTAATTATCATATTTCTTCCATATTTATTTAATAAACATAGACTTCTATAGTTTGTTTTATTAAATAAAATATCTTCTTTTCCTAAATTGAATAAATCTAAATATTCAATTGAAGTATATTTCTACAGCTAATCATATCTACCTACCAAATTATATATTTTATAATTCATCTAAACCTTCACGGGAAAATTTGGACACAAATTGCAGGAAAACTTCTTCATCTTCTTCCATTGATTCTTCCTATCCTTTGGTTGAATGTTTTTGTGGGGAGGAACAATCTCCATAATCATCTCAAGCTTCTTCATCCTTCACCATTCAATCCTTTAGATCAAATCTAGACCTTTGCTCTGCTGCCCCTTCACAAATGTGTTGTCAGGAATCTATAAATACAACTTCTTTCTACAGGAAAAAGATCCCAAATTTGTGCAATCTTACTTTGAAGAAATAGCATTAGATCAATTAAGCATTTGAGCATTGAGAAAACAACAAATAGTGATTAACAATCATATAGCAATCATAATCATGGCTTTTTATTTAGTTGCATCTTAGTTTATAGTAGTTTGTTTTATCAGTTTCATGTCAATTTCAGCTATAGTATCATCATCATATCATTTAGCAATCATCATATAGGATTAGATTCCTGCATTTAACAATGTCTCATTCTCTAGATTGTAATTTTAATAGTCACAGTGCTTACACCATCTAAGAGCCATAGTGATTGAATAAATCTTTGGAGTTAGAGAGAAATGGGATGGCTTTGAGAGATTTCTTGTTTTAATTAGATTAATTGTTGATTGAATCTCTTAATATAATGTCTTATTGATTGTGTTTGTTATTCATTACGTATATTTTACTCACACATAAATTGGCGCCCATCGTGGGGCCCAAAAAACCCCATTTTTAACATCTTTTTTTTTTAAAAGTATGCTTGCAGGCTTCTAACGTGTTTTGTTTTAGCGCGATCGAGAGTTTTTGTGGCGCATATGAAAAATATTCTAGTGCATCTAAGCACTGTTTTGGTGCATTCACATAATACTTTGGTGCATATGATCTTTGTTCCAGTGCATCTGAGTTTCTATTTCATTAGACAGGGGGTTTTCTTTTAGCACATAGACCTTTTATTTTGGTGCATCCATCAATTTCTATAGCGCATAGAACTGTTATTATAGCACATTTACATTATGTTTTGGCGCATCTAATAACTGTTGTGGTGCATCTAAGTATTTTGGTAGAATTTTAAAAATACAAGGACTAATCACTGTTTTTTGTGTTCCAGGTGCAAAATACGCTTGTCAAAGACGATGGTCAAAAACATTTACGCTGGTCAAAGACAAAAACTTGCAAATTACTAATAATGTTTGCAAGAATTTTAATTTGATTATTGTCTTTCCTTTGGTTAAGATAGTGAATCTAGCTTAATTAATCAACTAGTTTGAACCCCATGTTCTTTGTGTTTTGAAAGCAATACACTTATGCTCTCCCCTTAACTAGGTGATCAGAATGCTAGACTTGCTATCCTGCTTTATTAAATCCTTTAGAAGGCTTTCCATAGTGGGAAAAAGTAATCACCCTATGGGATCGACCTAAGTGGGAACAACCAAAGCCAGGTTTTCCAACCCACTCTAATCAAAAGTGAATTTGGTGAAACCCACAATTCAATGAAAGTGTGCAAGATAACCATCCCCAAAATCTTTGTTCTAAAGATTGGGAGGTCTCTTGAGGGAGTTTATCATTTACCGCTTTGAACAGATACCCTATCTATGAACTTTAGTGTAGAATCTAACTGTATCAGTTTCCAGACACTTTTTATATCACGGTGCAAGGGGAGGGAAGAATCTTCCCCCAAGACACTCACCATATAACTATCAAAGAACCTGGCCAAAAGTGGAGGATTCAACTTTGGTTAAGACTCGAGAAAGGAAAAAACATGGCCTCCCTCTAGGGGGTGACAGGGCTGTGTGAGATGGCACAGTTCCAAGCTATGGGTTGTGATATTCTAAGTGACCTTTTGAGATAGAAAAGTGCTTGAACTGTCTTTATTTGTGTCAAACTTGTGGAAATTGAAAGAATCAGACTTGATTCTAGAACACTCACTACATGTTTAATGCATAGAATCTGAAACAACTATTTACAATCTGGCTTTAGTGTGTGAAGTTATTTTCAAAGGTATCATCCAATTAGATCATCAAAATCCAAGATTTACAAGAAGAACACCCCTCCAAAAATTCATTGGTTAGAAAATTACACCCTGGAATTAATCATTTTACTGAGAAAAACTAGAACAAATAGACAAAACTGTGAACATACTGACAACCTCCAGTTTAGCGCAACCAACCTTTGTTTTAGAGCATACACCTAGTATTTTAGCGCATCTGTCATCCAAACAACGTATACAAACTCTGTTTCAGCACATCTGTCTTATCTTACATTGCATCTGCATAGTCTGTCACCATAATTTACCAGTATCTTGGCTTAACCAACCTCTATTTTAGCAAATATTCCCTTTCTAACAGCGCATCCACAGTCTGTTTTAGCACATCTGAGATTTGTTATAGCGCATCTAGAAAATGAAAAACCATAGAGTTATTTTTCCCATTAGTCAGATAGTTAACATCAAAATATGGATTTTTATTAGAATAGAAAAAAATTCTCAATCCAACCAGTTTGTTAAACTTGGAAAAATAGGACCTTGCAAGTCAAATTCTTTCAAATTAAACCAAGATATTACAATTTTAAAGTGCCTAATCACCAAACACAACTCTTGATTATTACATTAAGTTTCATTATTATGATCATCATCCTACAATCACAAAACGAAACACAATAATCATATTTTAACTTGGTCTCATCAATAGAATATATCATTCTATTCGACTTAAGTTAATACCATTGGAACTCATCCAAACAAAAAAATCAAAGTTTAGAGAAAATAACAACACTTGTATGCCAATTTTGACAAGGTTCCAAGGAAAAAAACTTAGAGAAAAAGAAATTGAAACACCAAATACCATGGCTGAAGAAAATCCCTTTCTTAGATTCCACCAAAATGACGCTAATGAAATAAATCAAGAGGATATTCAAACTGCACAACAAGATCCCAATTTCCATAAATTTATGGAAAAAGTTTTAGAACAAGATATGGAAAAATACCTTTTGATGCTAGCTGAACTAGGTGCAAAACTTCCAAAGGACTTTGATATTAATCAACTAAAAGAAGCATCTAAAGCAGTTGAAACTGAACCACAAAACACACAAAACACAGATCAAGTGAATGTCCTAACACATCAAATGCAAAACTTGGAACAACAACTTCAAGATATACAAAGGGGAACCACGAAAAGGTACTCATTATAGGACATTTGTCCCTATCCTTTTGATCCAAGTGTGGATATGATACCATTTCCTAAACATTGTGAATTCCCAAAATATGACAAGTACAATGGTAAAACAGATCCAATTGATCATGTGAGGGAATTTAAAACCATGAGTTTAGAATTTTCACAAGAGGAAACTTATCTAATGAGTTTATTTCCAAGAAGTTTAGGAGGTCAATGTATGGAATGGTTCTCTAAACTACAACCAGTAATTTGATCTTTTGAAGAACTAGTCAACAGGTTTATCTCACAATTCTCCTATAATATTCAACATGAGATAACAATAAAGGACCTTTACAATATGAAACAAAATAAAGGTGAAACATTCCTCTCATTTTTACAATGATGGAAAAGGTTGTTTGCTAGGTATCCTCAATCCATACCTGAAGAGGAAAAGACGGAACTATTTATTGACAACCTAACTGATGACATGAGTTACAGGCTTGAATTACAATGCCCCCCTACATTTGAGAAAGAAATTGAAAATGGGCTCAAGATCGAAGAAGCCTTGGTCAAAAGAGGAGTAATACAACATTACAATGAAGGATCAAACAATACAAACTCCTTGAATCACTACAACAACAATGATAAACCCAAGTTTTTGCAAAAGAATATAAATACTGGTAACAATGATGCTGCAAATGAAACACAAAATGCCAAATCGGTATTTAACTTGATGATAAAAATTGCAAAGACCAATCAAAACAATGACCAAAACATCAATCAAAATGTCAATCAAAACAACAATCTGAACAATGGAGAATCTAAACCACAATCATATCAAAAACCATGAAATCAAAGAAGATTCACACCATTGGGCCAAACACTAGAATCAACAATGAGAGAACTTCTTACACATGGACTTATCACATTACCTGAAGCAAGAAATTGGGAACCAAGAGTCAAGCCATATTGGTGGAATGATGCAGATTTTTGTGACTTTCATAAAAACAAAGGACATAAAACAAATGATTGTATGCAGTTGAAACATCTAGTACAAGATTTGATTGATAACAGGAAGGTATTCATAGAAGGAAATAAAACGAACAATGATCATGGTGCATTTAAAAATCCTTTACCAAATTATGAAAAGGGAGAATCTTCTTCTGCAAACAGTAAAGGTAAAAATATAAATTACATTTATGACAACACTATTCATTGTATTTTTGCAGTTGAGAAGAATGGTGTCGTTGATAATCAAAATGATAACATCAGAATCAATGACATCATGCCACTAAATTTGATCCTGAACATGGATACATCCAATAATTAGATCAATGTCATAAAAATCAGGGAAAACCAAGATCATCAACCAGTCAATGTGACAACAAGGGGGCAATCCAAGGTAATATTGAAAGGAGTTTCATCTAAAACCACTGTTGCCCCATTCAATTAGTATAACATTGTCGATCAATTATAGAAAATACGAGCACAAATATCAATTTTGGAACTCCTTAAAATCTCACCATCTCATAAGGAGGTTTTGGAACAAGCTCATGTGGCCACAACAGTACCCAATAATCTAGATGTTTGTCAATTTCAGGCTATGGTGGGACACTTAACCACGCCTCACTGCCTATCATTTTTTGAACAAGATGATGTATCACTTACTCATCCACACAATGTCGCCCTTCATATTGAAGTCTTAATCCACAAACATTGGGTTAAACGTGTCCTAATAGATGGAGTCAATTTAAACATTTACACTTTGAAACTAATTCGTGCACTAGGATATTTTGATAATGCTATTGATTCCAGAAGGAAAATCACAATAAAAGCCTATGAAAAAGAAGAGAAATCCTCGAAGGGATTGATTGTATTTCCTATTCAAGTGGGACCAATTGTGAAGAATATTGTTTTCCAAGTGTTAGACAAAGAGTTGACTTATAATATACTCTTGGGACATCCCTGGATTCATGAAATGAAAGCAATACCTTCAACTTATCACCAGTGCTTAAAGTTTCCTGTCAATGGACAAGAAATCACTATTTCAGCTGACTAGAACAATCCCCAATATTGTAACACACTTAAAACAGCTTGACACTTTTGCACCCCATAATAGGGAAGCAAACACTTCTAGTTCATCCAATAGTGAAAGACAACTAAATGTTGTATCTAAATGAGTTGAGAAAAAGGACCAATCAAAAGAGACAAGTGTTGTTGAATCCATTCCATCAAACAATGAAGCTCAATTGGATCCTCTATCACAACAATTCAAAGAAAAGATCTAGTTAAAAGACAAAGGCATGGGAGAGTATTCCATTGAACAATCTTTGTGTTTTTCACAGTTGTTGCCATCTTTGAGATCATATGGGCAGCCATCAACATCAACACAACCATCATCATAACCTACTATGATTTTAAATGATAGATTTATAAAGGCAGGTACTTTAGAGGATGAATCTGAAGATAAGGCCATCCTCAATTGGCTCTACAAAGATGAGGAAGCATCTACATCAACAAATATTAGTATAAAGACAAATCAATACAAAAAGGGAAAAATAATATTAGAGAAAATAGGGTATGAGGTACAAGGGCCTATTGGAAAAAGAAAAGAAGGAATTGTAGAACCCATCCAACCTCTCACACTTCAACCAAAGGACAAGACAAGACTAGGTTATACAGGGGAAACAAAAGAAGAAAACACTCATAGAGTTGTAGAAATAATCCTTCAAATGTGAGATAGTTCTGAAACAAATTCCAATGAGTATGTGTGGGATTCTTTATCTGAAGCATCATACAAGGACATACCAATTGATGTCCTAAAAGAGTATGCACCCACAGACAAGGAGGGACAAAGCTCGGGGACTAGACCCCTTGTATTTGGATCACAAAATATTGCTGACTCAAGTGAGGATGAACAAATATCAAGTGAAATAGATGACTTGGAGGAGAGTAATATCATAGACCTTGACATCACCACTAACAATTTTGACAACATTGCAATTGGAACCCTCACTGCCATTGACCTTAGCCAATCTGATGACTTTTTACCCCTAATGCATCCTGAACTTATCGACTGGGAACCAACTGAACCTATTGATGTACCTATCTTTGTGAATGGTGATGCTATCATACATTTCCTTTGTTGTGACAAGCCTAACACAAGTTATAATCATAATTATCATAATGACACTTCAGGTCAGGAGGGTGTCAAATCTTTCAGTTGCAAAATTGAAAACAGGAATAATGGATCTAATGGTGAAAACCATTTAATTTAATGGTAGCATTGATCTCAAAAAAGTAAAAATAAAGAACACATCTGATGGTGAAAACCTCTTTGGGGCACCAAAAGATGGGAGATTTTACACCCTTCCATAACACTATCATGAAAGATCATCAGTGTTGGTGGAGCCTACACAATCTATCAATATTGGCACAACATAAAAAGCAAAGACTCTACATTTGGCAGCATCTATGACTGAACAAGAAGAGCCAGAATTCACCAAGTTCTTCGAAGAAAGACACATTAACTTTGCTTGGTCTTACTCTGATATGCCAGGTTTAGATCTAGATCTTCTAATACATCATTTATCTCTACCATCTGGGATAAACCTATGAAACAAAAACTAAGGAAAATGCATCCGCATATTGCCTTGATGGTAAAGGCTGAGTTGGAAAAGTTGTTAGATGCAGGATTCATCAGATCTATTGATTATGTTGAGTGGATTTCTAATATTGTACCTGTTTCTAATTCAGATAATAGTATCATAATATGTACTGAGTTCAGAGATCTCAACAAGGTATGTCCAAAGGATTATTTTCCTTTGCCAAACATTGACATTATTGTCGACTTAATAGTAGGACATGCCATGTTATCACTAATGGATGTCTTCTCAGGTTACAACCAAATCAAGATAGCACCAGAAGATTAAGAGAAAACAACATTCACGTGTCCATGGGGAACATTCTACTGGAATGTCATGCCTTTTGGTTTGAAAAACGTAGGAGCTACATATCAGCGAGCAATGAGCACCATTTTCCATGACATGATGCATAATTTTATGGAAGATTACATGGATGATATATTAGAAAAGTCATATACAAGAGAAGGACATCTAGAGATCCTAGGAAAAATATTTACTAGACTAGAGAAGTTCAATGCCAGATTAAATCCCAAGAAATGTGTGTTTGGTGTTACATCAGCAAAGCTTCTAGGATACATAGTTTCAGAAAAGGGCATCAAAGTGGATCCCACCAAGGTCAAGGAAATAATGGAAATGTTGCCACCAAAGAATATCAGTCAACTACGATCTCTACAAGGCAGGCTACAATCAATTAGGAGGTTTATCTGCCAATTGGCGGACAATAGTCATCCCTTCAATCATTTGCTACATAAGAATATCTCTTTCAAATGGGATCAAGTATGTGAAACAACTTTCAATCAAATAAATCAATATCTAATGTCACCCCCCATATTGATGCCACCTACAGAAGAGAGACCCTTATTACTATGCATTGCAACAACTGAGATTTCTTTGGGTGCTTTATTAGCACAAGAAGATCCCACAGGAAAGGAACAAACTATCTATTATATCAGTAGGACTCTGAATGGTTATGAGATAAATTACACCTTCATCAAGAAAGCTTGTTTGGCAATGGTATTTGCTACCCAGCAGTTGTGGCATTATATGTTAACCCACATAGTTAAACTCATAGCAAAGATTGATCCATTAAAGTATTTACTTAGTAAGGCTGCCCTAACAAGAAGACGAGCTAAGTGGGTCATGATCTTAAGTGAATTTGACATCTAGTATGTGGATCAAAGAGCCATCAAGGGTCAAGTGATAGTCGATCAGTTAGCTAAAGCTCCATTACTAGATGATGGTCTAATGAACATTTAGTTTCCTAATGCAGACATTCTTACTATCACAGAAAAAAATGGAGGCTTTATTTTGATGGGTCATACACATGTGGGTCAGGTGCAAGAATTTTGTTTGTTACACCTCAAGGAAATACCATCCAAAAGTCCTATAGACTCATGTTTCCATGTACAAATAATGTAGCTGAATATGCAGCATTAATTATTGGCATCAAAGTGGCAGTTGAATGGAAGATCACAGAGCTACAAGTATATGGAGATTCACAACTAGTCATTTATCAGGTAAATGATGAATAGAAAACAAAAGATAAGAAGTTGATGTTGTATAAGAAAATGGTGGATGATCTCAAAAAATAATTTGTGGATATCAAGTTTGACTAGATTCCAAGGGCAAACAATAAAGCTACAGATGCTATGGTGATGATTGCTTCCCTCACAATTGCCAGAAAAGCGAGGTCGTTACGAGTTTATGGTGGAAAAAGTGTCTAACCATGCTTATGATAATTCAAAATCTCAAACCATATGCCAATTAGTTGACATTGAATCCTCAATCTATGGAAAGACCTATGCTTACCTAAAATACAATATCCTTCCTCCCGATCTTTCTAGAAACTAGAAACGCAACTTCATCTGCCAAATCGCATGACATACCTTAATTGCCGAAATACTTTACCGTTGAGGTCTAGATGGTACTCTTCTTCAGTGTCTAGAACATAACAAGTCTGAGACAACTTTACGTGAGGTTCTTGAAGGTATTTGTGGAACTCATTCGAACAGACTAACCCTAGTGAAGAAAATCCTCCATTTGGGGTATTACTGGCCGAATATGGAGAAGGAGTCTTTTCAGTTTGTTAAGAAGTGCAAAAAATTTCAAATACATGGTAACCTAATACATGCACTGGCACAAGAATTGCAACCATTCACTTCAACATGGCCCTTTTGTCAGTGGGGACTGGACCTGGTAGGAAAGATTAATCTGTCAGTATCCAATGGACACAAATTTATAATCACAAAAACAAAGTACTTTACAAAGTGGATAGAAGCTATTCACTTGGGAACAATCACTGGAAAAAAAATTTCTTCTTTCAAACTAAATTACCTCATTTGTTGGAATGGCATTCCATAGTCCATTGTCACAGAAAATGGTAAACCTTTTAAGAATCAGGATGTGCAGGAATTGTGTGAGAGGTTTCATATCCAACATCATTTTTCAACACCATACTATCCTCAAGGAAATGGCCAAGCAGAGGCCTCAAATAAAACTATTCTAAAAATCCTAAAGAAGATTTTCAACGATGTTGGAGGTGATTGGCATGTTCAATTCAACCCTACTCTCTAGGCATACCGAACCAGCATTAGAACACCTACAGGAGCTACACCATATGCCTTGGCATATGGACCAAAATCCATACTACCTATTGAGGTTGAGATACCATCACTCCGCGTGTCACTAAAGGGAATTATTTCAGATGAGGATTATAGAGTGTCTAGACTTCAAGATTTGGAGCTATTGGATGAACATCATCAACAAGTTGTGAACCATTTGAAGGCATATCAATAGAGAATGTCCAGAAGCTACAATCATAGTGTAAAACCTACAACATTTCAGGTTGGTGACTTGGTCCTAAAAGAAAACCCTAAGAATCAACAAGACAGAGAAAAAAAAGGGAAGTTTGAACCTAACTGGCTAGGTTCCTTTGTTATCATATCAGTTTATGGATTTGGAGCCTATCAGTTGTCTACACCTAAAGGGAATTTGTTTGATGAACCTATCAACAGTATCCATATCAGGAAATTCTATACCTGAATCATCTAGTGCATGGGAAAATGGCTGCCTTAATGAAAACCTGGCAAACAAGCATCATGGTGACAAAAAAATACAAAAAATTCATAAAATTTGAAAAAGTGCAATAAAAACACGTAGTGAAAACCTAGAAATAGGCGCTACTTGTGATTTAAACTAGCTTTTCCATCTATTAGATGCATGTATTGGCCATTCACTTCCACCATCATTCTACCTATCATTGAAAAGAGAACCTCATGTACATATCCTAGCAATCGTGGTCATGTCCAACCCTAGCTTGGGGGAAAAATCTTGAACTCACTGGGGGCAATAAACTTGAGCTTAAGACAAATACGCAAAAAATAGTATGAAAGCACAGAAAACACAATGATCATAGTGAAACCCAACATTGAACATATATCAAACATCAGAATATTTTAGAAAATCAACCATCCATATCAAACAGCTGAAATCAAATCAATCAAAACAACTTTAGATGGATGATATTCTTTTGAATCATAATTTTATCACTTTACCTTGAATGTTCAAATGTTGTACTTTGATTTTTGTTATCATTCCTTTGGAGAAACTCGATAATGTATTGAACTAGAGAAGCTAGGAAGGAGAATGGTATTTTATTTGTTTGTTGTCTGTGAGTTGATCATTATTATTGTGTGAATTGTTGTGAGACGTGCTCTACAAAGTATCATTGATGACATTCCAAATTCACATAGAAAAATGATCGATTCTTGTCTATTTACGCAAGAAATGCTCAGGAAATCTTGATTTAATTATACCTAGATGCTTGTGTTAACTTGCTATATCAAAAATCATGAAAGTAGTACTCAGGTCATCATGGTCTAACTCATACCATTGATGCTTGTACTCACTTTCAACATTTTTAAAGCTCAATGATGATAAAAAGCATGATTAATGGACTGTTAAGGTGGCAATGCTTGCATATAGATTTGCATGGTAAAATTAGATTGAATTCATGTTAGTTTTGCATCTACAGAGTATTTTGTTACAAAAGCTGGTGAAGGATTCAAAGACGATGTTATCTTTTCTCATTAATGGATTGAGTATACTTGACATTAAAAAAAAAAACGTCATTATCATATAATTTCATAATCATTTCCATTACATACATTAGAAAGCATTATTATTATATTAAATCATTCATACATTCCATCATATATCACATTTTTCATTGGTGAATCAAATCATCACATCATCTAAATTGCATAAGAAAAATATCAAAAACAAATCATCTACATAATTGAATTTTCATTTAACATTATCATATCATACATCACACATTAGAAGTATCATCATTCAAACATCATTCATCCATTCATTACATCATATAATCACATTTGAAATTTCAAAAATATAGTGCATTATATTCCATTTACAACATTATGTCATATATCATAGAAACATCATATCCAAAATTATGCATATAGTTACATTACCATATCATTTACATATATCCATTATCATACAACTATCATCATGCATCCATACATCATAATTATAAGCATTATCATGTATAACATCATATGTAAATCATAACATGTCATCATGATCATAAATTGCATCTATAACATCATAATATAAATCATCAAATAGCATATAGAAAAAAAAAATTAAATACATCCATCATAGAACCACATAGAACACATATAGACTGATCAATCCACCGCATATCATATAGATCTCAAAAATCATAATGTCAAGTATATAATGATTTCTAAAATGTAAAGAGATACAACATAAAAAATGGTTGTGAATCAAAAAACCGGACTATACATCACGTCTCAAATATATCATAGAATCCAATCATGGAGCTATGTGGTGCTAGATCCAAACGGTGCTAACATCACTGGACTAGTGCCTCCCCCGCCAGATGTCCCAAGATCTCTTGGATCTCTCGGAAGAGGCTATGTCACACCCATGCTAATAGTCCTAGAATGAGTCCTGCCTGATCGAGACTGAGCATAATTGACTCTTTGCTTGGAGGGAACTGCATCATGGTATCAGCCTCTGTAATACTCTACCTCTCTACCCACACGGATAACCTATCTCATGTAATCGGCCATAGAGGTACCACCAACCAATCTCTACAGTCTATTATCTATCAATTGTGCCTACTTTATAGCCCATCTAGCTACATCTCTTTCGACCGTCAAAGAGGCAATCTGTGCATGGGCAGCTGCCAACTGTGCCTATACCTGAGGAAGAGTCTATGCATGAGCCTGTGACTATGATTGCATCTGAGTCTATGTCTGCACTAATAACCCCCAGGCCTAAATTAGCTGACCCTGTAATGTCTTAACCTACACCTATAAAATTGCAATCTGGGTCTACTAATGCTGGGAAGGTACCCCAATATGCACACATTGCTCGGTGGGAGCTACCAGTGATCGCCTCTTACGAGGCACCATGAAGTCTCTAACATCAATAGTTAGACCTCCTCCACCACCTCCTCCATCATCTCCATCATCTCCATCTCCCTCCTCATCACTACTGCTATCCTTGTCACCACTGCTCTCCACATCCTCCTCCTCACCTACCTCATCTCTCCTCCATCGGCGACCGTGTGCAACAACAACCTCCTCCTCACCAGGTAGTGGCACTAGCTCATCAAGAATAGAGATCCATGGAAAAGGATGTAGGTACAGGTACTCTACATAATCTATTGTGATAGGTGCCTCAATAATCTCAGGATGAATATCCCAAACCAAAGGTTGTAGACCCTGGTACTCCTGAACTACAATATCATATGAAAGGCTGTTGGATCTTAGTTATGTTTATGGTTTGTCCTTGATGACAAAATCTCTTTCAGTTGGTTTCCTTGTCAAGATGGTTCTTTTTGCATATCACAGGTATTGGTTGTTTCTCATTCGGGCTTACACATATCGGCATGAGTATGGTAGGGTCTCCCTGATCCACTTTGAAATGTCTGTGTTGCCTATCGACAAGACATTTATGATGTCATGTCGATTGAATTTAACATACAGGCTACTTTCGGTGTAACAATCCTGTTGTCTTGGTGACAGTGGAAAGATCTATCGACATGAGTTGTGTTCACCACTGGGAGGTCTTATCGAATGAGTCGGGTCTCACCGACTAACTCATAAGGTGGTTCATCGATGTAAGAAATCCCTATCGGCATGATTTCTCATCGAGCGTTTTGTGTCTTGGTGACTAGCACAAGAAAGTTTTTTTTTTCAGCAAGACTTGTCTTTTGTTTTGGCAACTGAAAGTGATCTCTATCGACATATGTTATTCCGTCGGTATGTGGTCTCAGGGATATTGGTATGTCACATCGATCGGAGATTTAACGGAAACTCATCGGCAAGAGCTTAAGGCTTCGACATGAGGTTCTAACGAATATGCAATGTCACACCGACTGGTGGTGGATGGATGTGTATCGGAAAGAGTTTTGCTTCGGTGGAATGTCATAGTGAACTCTTTGGTCTTGCTGAGTAAGTCTTATGAAGTGCATTCAGCAAGAGATTGGCATTGTCTCAGTGACTCAGTGAATAAAGTTTCTTTCCGATATGACAGAGTATTCTTCGAGAGGTCTCCCTGAAGGTTGTAGGTTACAGTGACTCATAAGAATTGAAAAGTCTTTTCGGTGAGACTCTTTCATTGATGTGAGGTCATGGCGAGGATGGTGTGTCTTGTCGACAAAGTCAAATGAATGACTTTCAGTATAACAAAGTTGATCTCTATGATGTCTCTCTGATATCAAAAGCTATAGCGATAGTGAATGATGGTTTCATTTCGGTGAGAGAAAATTTTTGTCTCATCAACCAAAAGGATGTTATGAGCTCTCGGCGTGACATTATGTATTCGATATGACTTCTCCCGACCCTGACGGGTCTTGGAAAAAGCAACAAACATAAGGTTGTCTAGCGACGTTAAAGTTGCCTTCGGCATAACGTGTCATCGATGGAAATAAAAAGGGAATAGGGCATACTTTCTGAGTTTATTCTTTTAGCTAGGTATCGAACCCTAGCCTGGCGCCATCATGAGAAAGTTTCATAATCTGTTCTTTTCTATTGTTGCTAACTGTAATGGTTTGTATAGTGGTTTTATGGAAGGTCTATTTGGTGCATGTCTGGCTGGAAGCTTGACAATGGTTGATGGAGCCATGGTAGTTACAGATTTTTTTGGTATTTTATTTATGCGTTTCATGTTGCTCATACTGGTTTATAATCACCATTTTATTCTAACTGCTCTCTACATCTCAGTCAATATGATGCCTTGACTGAGTATTGTCATTCATGCCTTAGAGGTTATTATTTTTTGTGGTGGGTAGTTGTGCTTTTTATGCAATAAAATGAACTCATACATTACAGATTTGTTAAGAACGGCTCCTAGTTGGGTTGGTTGTTCTGCCGTCACTCCTGAAGATAGTTACCTATCTAGCAGATGTATAAATAGAAGCAAAAAACTCTTTTCTGCTGCTGTGGTTGTAATTCTGAGATTATCATTCTTTGGCTATATGAAAATATATGTATAAAACTCTACAATAAAATCTGAATAACAAGATGCAGAGATTATAAATTTCTTCTCTATGAGGTATTTTAGGGATTCAATTGTTGAATATTTAAGGTATTTTGTAGACGAGAAAACAGAGAAATATGTGCTTAACTGAAAAACAGAGAAATCCTCTGAGTTATTATTATTGTTCAAAACATAATTTGAGGGGTTGGTACTCCTTGAGATAGTTATCTCTAAACAAGGGGTTGGTGCTCCTTGAGTGGGTGCTCAAAAATCAGCCTATAAGGCATTGTGAATAGTTGATTAAAAGATTAAGCCTAGAAGGCATTTAGGGAGTGGTTTTTATACCCTAGGAGGGTTTTCCACTCGGCAAATTTTGTGTCACTTTATTCTTCTGTGTTCTCACTGCTTCTGTGTTGTTGTTTTAGTACACTGTTGGGATTATTATTTTTCTCAATTCTGTTTATGAATGATTACATTCAACTCATGAATGCATTAATCAAAATAACATTGAGATCAAATCTAAGTTATATTTTTGAATTTTTAAAATTTGTCAAATCTGTTAAGACACTAATTCACCCCCCCTCTCAGTGTCATTTTAACTCCAACAATTGGTATCAGAGCGTAGGGTCCTCTGATAGGTTTAATTACCTTGGATTGATCTTGGTCTTGGAGTTTATTTTTTAATGGCACATTCTCAAGACGGTGCCTCTGTAATCAGAGCCCCGTTATTTGATGGAACAAATTATGTGTTCTGGAAAATCAGAATGGAAGCTTTTCTTATTTCTTTTGATGTTGATGTTTGGAGCATGGTTATTGTTGATGGTGTTTTCTGCACAACAACAACTCAGACAGAATGCAATATTCTATCTCTCTTGAAAGGTAATTTTCAACAAGTTACTAAAAATCACCCCAAGGTCTCTCGGGTGTCAGGTCATGACAATGCATAAACAACTCAGATAATATGTGAAAATGCTGGTAATCACAATCGGACCTTACTACAAGCAAACTGTATCTTCCCACTTATCAGATTTTGTAATATGATGATCTCAAATCCTAAATCTAACCAGATGATAAAGAAATAGCAAAAGGTAAGGGTGCAAGAATATGATAAGATCTAAACTATTCCTAGAATGAACAATGCAAATAATGGATATCTGCAATGGACCAACCTCAAATAACCAATTCCTGATCAACCCACAATGCAATCTCACAAGAACGGTGCAATCTTCTAAGGTATATAGATTTTCAAATCATAGATATTCATCCACAATCGAACTCAAGCACATATAAATATATGGTCCAGGTTGACTTCACCAGCCTACTACAATTAGATAGTTACTGGGAGTATAGACCAGAGATCGCTACAAACATTCCAAATATGAAATTATGAACATCATTCACCACAATAATCTAATTCTCAACACTAGACCCTAAATATTTAAGCAATTTGAAAGATAAAACAACAGGAACCATGCAAGATGAAATAACACAAGAGATTGCACCAGGAAAACCACAATGTCTTCAATTGTATTAGATCATCAAAATGCTGCAACAATTCCACTGTTCTGTTACAATATTTACCTCAAGAAACTGACTACTACTTCTACTACAAAATACTCTAGCTCTTTTCTGCTCTTACTTATCTCTATTACTTTCTAGCTAACCCTTACAATGAGGCAAGAATGCCCTTTATAGCAAATTCACAAGACATGTTGGCCCAGCCAAACATTTACAAAATAAGAACAACTTCCAAAACAAGTCGGCCTTAGGAATTCACAATAAGGCACACATTAAATGCCGATATATCATCAAGGTTAGCCTAGACACAATCCCCAATGTAGCCCGGATCAATACATGCCCTATAATAATAGGGAAGCACAAATCTCAAGACAAGCATTAGCTACCGCCTCCCTTATCCTTACTCTGGGCCAATGATCCTTGAACCCTCAAAAATATCTTATCCAATTCGGTGACAGGTGGCAAAGGCAAGATCCTAAGCCGACATTCTATGGAGCCAATCTCCTCCTTTGACTGCTTAAGAGTTTTATCCCAATCGTCCTTGTAGGCTTGATACTTATCCATTACTGCCAAATAGGTTGCCGCATCATCTAGCTGATGTCCTGTTATAACACTCTCAGAATCTGGAGCATAAACATCATGCCACCATTCCTTTAGTTGTTCCAGACTTAGGTATTTAGGGGCAATCTTTCTCCTGCCAGTCATGACCTCAAAAAATGCAATGCACCCCTCATAGACCCCAGTCAAGTCACCATCCATCTATTTCTTTCGCTTCTGTATCTTCTTCATGGCCTTCTACTGAATTTGCAGAGCCTCAAACCATTCCCAGGGTTCATTTAGTCTAGAGGAAGGAAGAATCCCACCCGCAACCAATTGATCTTTACCATATCCCATGATGACCTTGGATTTCTGCAGTAGAAGGTCGATGTCCTCCTTGTTTTGAGATAGCACATATTCTAGAAATTCCTTGGCTCTGACTGCATCCTTTGCAACTGAACGGATCTCCTTGATGGCATTATCTCCTTTTACTTGCACATCCTTCAACCAGTCTATTGCAGTTTGAGTAGAAGCCTTCATCTTTTCAATTTTAGAGATGGTTTCCTTGGGCAAGAAACCAGGAGTGGCCAAAGAAGATGGGTGAAGAGACTGTAGGGGTTTCATCATATCTTCTAAGCATTTCCTAAGTCTCTCATTTTCTTTTCTCAGCTCATGCTTGGTCTGGGTCTCCTTCCTTAGTCTGCCAATTATTACAGCACTAGACCCTTCATACTCCTCTATATCCTGCTCCACAAATGCTGGTCCAAGGTTGAAAGTTTGTACATTATAATCTTCACCGGTGACTTCTTCTCTAGTCTTGTCCACGGCAGGGGTGGCAATATGGATGACTCTGTTGTTTAGTTCATCCCTCTCCATCTTTGAAACTACTTTAGCTTCCTTCTTCTTTTTTCCTTTACCGATCTTTGACAGCGTCTCATCCCAATCCAAAGGAGTATCCTCAACAACTACCTGTTTCTTCCTTGTGATCTCCTTTTCAAGCCAATCCGGGACAGTAGGTTCTACCCAGATTTCCTCTATTTTTCCCTCTTCATGTTGTTCAATTGTTTTATCCTCCTCCTTTTCAGGGAGTTGTTCACCTCGATCACCTTTTTCGGTCTCCTCTTCATGCACTGGCGATGGGGTTCTAACCGGGATGCTCTCCTTCTCAGGTGATTCATGGCCTTTCCTAATCTCTGGAGAATCTTCATACATTACTAGAGGAGAAGGATGCTTTTCTTTCTCTTCAGCTTTGAGCTCAGCCACCTCACCAAAGAGCTCTCCCCCTTTGAAAGGTTCTGCCTCTCTGCTAGTCTCATGTTCCTCAAGAGTCTCTTGCTCAGGTACGCTTGGTGGAGGAGAAGCAGCCTTAGATGGCTCCACAGCCGGTAACTTCAGAGAAGAGTCCATCTTTTGCAAAACCTCCTTTGGAGAGGGAGTCCTGGATCTCCTCATATAAACTTTGGTCCTCTCTCCTGAACTCTCCACATCAACAATCGGAGGCTCATCTTTTGAGGTATCCTAACCCTTTTTCTTTGAGACCCTGGTTGTTCTGGTCTTCTTTGGTGGTGGAGGAGCATCCTCCTCTTCTGCTTTTTCCAACTCTTCCTCATCAGAGGACCTGCCTATCTTCAAAGCTCTACTTCTTTTCTTTCCTTTTGGATTTCTTTTTGGTTCCGGCTCACTTTCTCTAGGGCCTCTGATCTTTATTTTGAAAGGTGAGCTCTTTTGAGTTTTCCCTTTGGGGTCATCATCCCCGGATTCCTCTGAAGTAGACATAGGGTTAAGGTTTCCCATCAAATTGAAGGTACAGGGTACCTTCTCACTTTCCAACTCCCAAACCTTATGCTTTAGCCACGAAGTAGTAAATTTCATTACAGGGGCCATTAGGTCTTCCAACTCTATGACCTCATCCTTGTTCCAATTTATTTCCCCGATTGACCTATCCTTAACAGCTTCATAGGCTTGATCTTGTACTAGGTTTCCATCATCCTCCAGTTGGTCTGGGATCAACTTGCCATTGTATTGTCTGATCACATCAACAGGGAGCCTAGAGTACCTCTTCTTTCTTGCTTCAAAATCATCTTTGATGTTGGCCCAATAGTCCTCTAGGTCATCCTTATGATGGTACTCCTTGGTAGCCTTCTTTTGTGCTTCCCCGGTGATATCAAAGTTTGTTCTTTTGGAATGGAAGGAGAAACCATGAGCTGCCAACTCATCACCTGCTGCATGTGCTGATTGGATAGAAGGACACACCTCCGCTACACCAATTCCAAGAGGGAAATCCCCACCAAAACCTGTTTTATGCTTTTCCTTCTTGACAATTGCATCGAACTCGCATATTTGTCTCACCAGTTCCAATAACGCAATATGATCTGTAGGGTACCTGGGTAGCCTGTATGGAGCAGTCGGACATCCATCAATTCTAATGTATGAGAAGGTAGGAAACTGAATGAACCAGGCCCCATATCTCTTTATCAAATCCTTTGCTCCTTCTGACAACCTGACATGTTCAGCATTTTGAAGCATCCGAGTGATATGCATAGTGAATGCATCATTGGCCCTCCGGTAATCCTGGTGTCCTAGGTGCAATTCCGGATAGATCTCATAGACTATGTCCTATCCAAATGCCTCTCGTGGATTCAAACCCATGTATGGGTAGAATCTTGCCAACACATACATGACATAGGAGGACATGGTGAACCTCTTGGTCTCCAGGACGTCCCTCAGCTGCTTGTCAATTATGGTGCTAATAAGACCTGCCCAGTGGTAGTTGGTTCCTTGTTCAACTTTGGTGATCACATGGACCATCCAACTCTCTAACACCCCAGCAGTCTTCAAACCTGACACTCTGCTCAAAAATGTTATAGCATCATAAATGTCTGATCTGAATTTAACCCTGTGCAATTGCTTGGGAAATTTGGAGTAATGTGACTTTGGCTTTTCCAACCAGGAGTTGATCATCTGTTGAGCTTTGGTTGGCTCATTCTCATAATATGTTCTGGCCATGTCCATGTTCAGAGCACATACCGAAGGCAAATCTGGCATGTCAAAGGCTTGGGCAATAGAAACAGGACTGAAATTGGCCAAGACTCTTCCTTCAGTGTTGACAACCCTTTGTGTGTCGAAGTCATATTGCCGGGCACACTCAAGTATCAGCTCATAACACTGGATCACCGGAGGAAACCCTGCCACATGAACAAGTCTGAACTTCATCATTCCCTGCCTTAGGACTGACAGATCCTTTTGAGCTGTTCTCTCTTTGAACTCCCCGTATCTCCAGGCCCCTACATTGGTGTCAGACACTTCGGACCACACGGAAGATATCTTGCTTTCTGGCAACTGACTCTTGATGTCCAATCTTAACCTTTCTGCTTCTGAAATGGAGGACCCCTCCGTGTCACCCTTAGATTTTCCTGCAGCGGCCTTGCTTGACTCAGCCTGCACTCACAAAGGATCGTCATAAGTATTCAATTATCATGCATATTCTGACCAAAGGATTAACATAAAATCATATAAGGCAATTAGAAACTATCACAAATCACCAATCCTTGAAAATCCAGAAAAATAAAGTAGTCCGGGAAAACACTGTAAACTGGGAAAATCTAGTCGGGGCGGAATTTCAGAGAAATCCGACCCAGACAGATTCCTATTGCCAAGACATCACCAGTCAAATAAATCATTAGTACAGACCAAAGATTATGAGATAATCATGAAATTCATTCATTGGCAACAAGAAATTGGCATTTAGCTTTTACTCCATAAATCCTATCTTTGGAAAATCGAAAGAAATAAAACCAGATAGGAAAACCAAAAGAGTCCGGACTAGATGGATTTTCGCAGACAATTCGAATACTCCGGAAATCGTTACGCTCCACGGAATTAGCCGAAACCGGGAAAATCTGGGTGCGCTGGAATTCTGCGGACACCTCGGAAAACCGACGGACGATGACCCACGAACCATTAATCAAACGATCATGCAAACTTTTCTACCTGGATTCTAATGGTCCCAAAATCGACGCTAATCAACAAAATTCGGAATGCACTTGAACTTGGATTTCAAAAGACCTTCGAATAACCAAACTTCATGGCGAAACAATGATGCCCTAAGCCCAATAACCAGACCCCCGCCATTAAAGCTCGGATAAGCTAAAAAAAATTCAAGGAAAACTACATTTGGGCGATCAACCAATGCGCACGAGGATTTCTCAAGGTGTGAGCAGGTTGAGCTGAACATAAATCATGAAATTGTGATAACCCTATTGAACCTTGGCAAATTCAGGTAAATGAACCAAAACCCTAATCTTCACGGAATATGGCAAATGACATGCTTAGGGGAAAAGTCCTATTCAGACGTGGCTACAAAGATGCATCCGACACTCAATTGATGAACAAAACACGCATAGCAGGGATGATGAAAACTGGTGAAGGGAAAAGCCAAACCCCAGCTCTATAAATACGAAATCATAATCAAGGAAAGGCCAACCTAAAATGACCATCAACCAATCTAGAGAAACTCAATCATCGCGTAAACAAATGGAAGGGCCAATGACAACTTACCATGGGATGTCCCAGATGAACTTGAACTCGAGGAAGTAACAGGAAAGAAAAGATGCCCCAGCAACGAAAATTCAGACACTGGTAGCCAAACAATCCACACGCAAGTGATTCAAGATCAATCCTCAAAGCTCGAATGAAGAATGCACTCAGATGCCAGGGTAGAAGACAGGTGAACAATGAAGTCAAATGATGCTTAAAAGGTTTTAAATCCACCCATATACACGTCTGAGCAAAGGTACCTTGGTCATTAATGAGTGACAAGACATGCCTAAAAAATATGGAAACCCGAGCCCAGGACGGAATTTCAAATAATCCCAAGACACGCAGAAAATCCGGATGAACACGAATTCCATAGATATGGCAAAAACCGGGATTTTAATGAAGTTCGGGATTTTAGCACAGTCCGGGAAAATCCACCAGAACCGGAAAATCCCGGAGTCAAGCAGAAACCCGGATTCAGAAAATTCAGCGATGACTAGACAATGAACCAGAGCCCGGGAAAATCCGCCGGAGCTGGAAAATCCCGGATTCAGGTCAAAACCCAAATTTTCACCAAAAGCCAAATTTAAAGCATTCAAGCCTCAAGGCAAGACCAATATCTCAAGACCTTAAAAAGACAAATCCAATAAAACCAAAGGTCAAAAGACATCCCGAAAAGAGGATCCCTACTCCAAGTGGGGCATGTGTGCAAAAACTGCACAACAGTTATAAATGCTTACAATGTACCAGCCTCTATTCCCACTAATCCTGCTGAAAAAAAGAGGTATGAAACAAATTCCAGAGCTAAGCATTCCATCTTGTGTGGGTTAACTAAAGATGTGTTCATTAAAGTCATGCATTGCAAAGTTGCTCATGATATTTGGGAAAAACTTGAAACTATATATCAAAGGAATGAGAAAGTCAAATTGTCAAAAATCATTACACTCAAGCATCAGTTTGAGGAGTTGAAAATGAAGGATGATGAAAAAGTGGCTGAATATTTCCTAAGAGTTGATGAAGTTGTCAATGCAATGAAAGGTCTAGGTCAAGATGTTAATGAGTTTGATGTTGTCACAAAGGTTTTTAGAACCTTACCATCCAAATTTGAATCTAAGGTTTCAGCCCTAGAAGAAAAGAAACACTTTGATCAGCTTACCTTAGATAGCCTGCAAGGAATACTTACTGCCTATGAAATGAGAACTAGCAAAAACAATTCAATAGGAAAAGAAATTGCCTTTAACACTGAAAAGAAAGAAAAAGTCGAAGTCTGTGAATCAGAGTTGTCTGATTCTAAAGAATCCCATTTTGTTAGAAGATTTAAAAAGGGATTAGGAAAATATAAAGGAAAACTTCCCTTTAAATGTTTTAACTGTGGAAAAATAGGTCACTTTGCTGCAAAGTGTCCCTATGATGATCAAATCTGTGACAATGAGACAACTGAAAATTAGCCTAAGAAGAAGGCCTTAAACCTAAACGTAATTTCAACATCATAAAGAAGAAGAGTTTGTTTAGCAAAGATGAAACTGATTTTGAGTCTGAAGATTCATCAGTAGAAGAAGATGAAACCTTGTTCATGACTAAGATTACTCAGCAAGAAGATACAAACACCATTGACATTGAAGAAGGTGAAGTAGATCTTGAAAGTGAGTTGAAATGTGCTTTACAAGAGATTAGAAAACTCAAGAAACAAGTACTTGCTCAAGAACATAAACCCGATCAAGAAATGGTCTCTCTGAAAACTCAGCTTGAAGAAACTAAAAGAGTTGAAGACTGTAAGCTACAAAGATCATGAAATTCAAAAACTGGAACAAGAAGTAGTCTATCTTAGGAAGGAAATTGAAAAATATGAAAGCACTTTAAAACTGAATGAGATGCTCAACAAATAGAAGATGTACAAAGATAAAACTGGTGTTGGTTTTGAAAAGGGTGAATGCTCAATTGACCATGCAAAACAAAACCCCTCTTTTGAATTCAAAGGTTCAGGTTCAAATCACTCAGAATTTGGTAAGGATCATGTTTAGTCTTTAAGAGGTAATAGATCTTCATACAGTGTCAATCCTTTCTTCTATGGTTATTGTTTTTTCTGCAACCAATTTGGTCATAAGGTGAGCACTTGTAGGCTTATGAATTCTAGAATGCCTAGGTTTGGTCTTAAGCAACACCATGGTTTTGTTAGACAGATTAGATGTTTTAAATGCAATACTTTGGGACATTCTGTCAAACAATGCAAAGCTGATCTGCAATCGAAACAACAGAAAATTAAAAAAGTTTGGAAACCTAAGACTGTTAACAACATTGAACAAACTATGTTGGTTCAAACTACTTTTCATTCCAAGAAAAAGGACTTATGGGTCCTAGACAGTGGATGTTCTAACCATATGACTGGCGACAAGGATAAGTTTATAAATATTGAAGATTATGTAGGTGGTTATGTTAAGTTTGGTGATAACTCTGGTATTCAAATTAAAGGTAGAGGTTCACTTCTTCTGAATGAAGACACTCCTATCTATAATGTGTACTATGTGGAAGGTCTCAAACACAATCTTCTAAGTGTTAGTCAAATCTGTGATAGTGGTTATCATGTTCTTTTCACTTTGCAGGGATGTGAGATTAAGAACAAGCTTGGAAAGGTTGTTGCAGCTGGAAGGAGGACAAAAGGAAATGTGTACAATCTTCTTGACTCATCATGCAATGACAATAATCAAGGTATGTGTCTAATGGGCCAAATTGAAGAGAACTGGTTATGGCATAAAAGATTATGACACATAAACTTTGAAAATCTGGTTAGAATTAGTAAAAATCAGAATGTTAGAGGTCTACCAATTCTTAGCAAGCCAGAAAACTCTGTGTGCAAAGAATGCTTAAGTGGTAAACAAACTAAAATCAGCTTCAAAAAAAAAGAACATTCTTCTTCAAAACCTTTACAACTTGTGCACACTGATTTATGTGGACCAACCAGAACAAGGTCTATTAATGGTGAAAGGTACTTTATGTTGTTTGTGGATGATTATACTAGAATGATATGGGTCACATTTCTTAAGCACAAATCAGAAGCCTTTGGAAGGTTCAAAATTTTTCGTAAAATGGCTAAAAAGGAATCTAATTTGAAACTTAAATGTCTGCGATCTGACAAAGGAGGTGAGTTCACTTCTCAAGAGTTTATTGATTACTGTGAACAACATGGAATTAAAAGACAGTATGCTACAACAAAAACACCTCAATAAAACGGGGTAGTTGAACGTAAGAATAGAACTGTAAAAGAAATGGCTAGAACCATGCTAGATGAAGCTAAGTTGACTGATATGTATTGGAAAGAAGTTGTTCATATAGTTGTGTACATTTTGAATAGAGTGCAGCTTAGGGTGAAATATAAACACACTCCTTATGAACTTTGGTATGGAAAAACTACTTCTGTCAAACACTTTAAAATTTTTGGAAGTAAGTGTTTTATCAAGAAAGATGATGATAACCTTGGGAGCTTTCAATCAAAGAGTGATGAGGGTATCTTTTTGGGATACTCAACTCACAACAAAGCTTATAAATGCCTTAACAAAAGGCTTAATAAGATTGTTGAAGTTGTTAATGTAAAATTTGATGAAAGACCACATTTGTATGCTGAATCTCTACATGATAATGAGGAAGAAGAACTTGAACTTGAAATAATTTCAGAAGGAGCTAAAACAACAAAGTCTGTTACTGAATCAACAAGCCCTAAAAATGAAAAAGCAAGTCCTAAAAAGGTTGCATCAAGTGCTCCTTCAAAAAATCTAGCTATATATCACCCCAAAGATCAGATTATTGGGGATAAAAATGCAGGAGTTCAAACTAGAAGAAAGGCTGCAGAATCTAATGAAAAGGCAAAAATTGCTTTATGTCTAGTTACTCAGTTTGAGCCTAAAATTTTTAATGAAGCTCTCACAGACTCATGTTGGCTTAATGCTATGCAGGAAGAAATTGATCAAATTGAGAAAAATCAAACTTGGGAGTTAGTCCCAAGACCAGATGACAAGAATGTCATTGGAGGCAAATGGATTTACAGAATAAGCTTGATGAAAAGGTAATGTTATTCGCAACAAAGCAAGATTTGTCTGCAAAGGCTATGCTCAACAAGAAGGTATTGATTTCAGTGAAACCTTTGCACCTGTTGCTAGATTAGAATCCATCAGAATATTCTTGGCTTATTCTGTTTATAAAATTTTACTGTTTATCAAATGGATTTCAAAACAGCTTTTTTGAATGGCTATTTAGATGAAGAAGTCTATGTTGAACAGCCTGAAGGATTTATATGCAAAGATCATCCTAACCATGTTTATAGGTTGAAAAAGGCTCTCTATGGCTTAAAACAAGCACCTAGAGCTTGGTACTCTAGGCTGGACAGTCATTTAATTTCTAATGGATTTGTTAGAGGAGGTGTAGACAGTAATCTTTATGTTAAAACTGAAGGTTCTGATATTTTGGTTGTTGAAATTTACGTTGATGACACTATCTTTGGTTGCAACAATGTTACTTTGAGTAAAAAATTCTCTCAACTAATGGAATCTGAATTTGAAATGTCATTATTAGGAGAATTAAATTTCTTCTTGGGTCTTCAAATCTCTCAACGTGAAAATGGAATATTTCTTTCTCAAACCAAGTATGCTAGAGAGATGCTTAAGAAATTTTAGATGGATGAATGCCATCCAGTTAGCACTCCAATGGTTACTGGATGCAAACTTACTAAGGTTGATGATTCTCCTAATACAAATCAAACTGAATATAGATCAATGGTCGGCAGTCTTTTATATTTAACTGCCTCTAGACCTGACATTATGCAAGCAGTTTGCACTATTGCACGGTATCAGGCATCCCCTAAAGAATCCCATGTCACTGTTGTTAAAAGGATTTTTAAATATATTTAGGGCACTGTTGATTATGGTCTTTGGTATCTTAGAAGCAATGATTTCTCTTTGATTGCTTATACTAATGCTGAATGGGCTGGTTGTTTTGATGATAGGAAAAGCACCAGTGGTGCTACATTCTTTCTTGGTGATCATTTAGTTGCATGGCACAGCAAGAAACAAGTATCTGTTTCTCTTTCTACTGCTGAAGCAGAATACATTGCTGCCACTTCATGCTATACTCAAGTACTGTGGATGATTCAAACTCTTTCAGATATGGGTATTGATGTTTCTAAACCTGTTTCCATTCTTTGTGATAACACTAGTGTGATAAATATTTCAAAAAATCATGTTATTCACTCTCACACTAAACATATTGCTATCAAGTCTCACTTTCTTCGAGAAAAGGTTTTGGCTAATGAAGTCTACTTACAGTTTGTTGGATCTCAAGATCAGGTGGTTGATATTTTTACCAAGCCCTTAGCAAAAGAGTTATTTGAAAGGCTGAGACTTCGATTGGGAGTTATCTCTCAATCATTACTTCACTAAATCTCCAAGCTACTGCTTAGGGGGAGCATGTTATATGTTTTCATTCACTTAAAGCTCTCCTACTATCTTGGTTGCTGCACTGGTACTCTCTTTTTTGCAGCTATTTCTCCTGGTATTTTGGTTGGCTTTTAGTTGTGTTATGGCAATGCACATCTTCTTCTATTCTTTTCCTTGAGGAAAAAAGGGGGAGATTCATTTGTGTTTTTCCACCAAGGACAAAGGGGGAGTTTGTTGGATCTCAGTTGTGTTTATGGTTTGTCCTTGATGACAAAATCTCTTTCAGTTGGTTTCCTTGTCAGGATGATTCTTTTTGCATATCACAGGTATTGGTTGTTTCTCATTCAGGCTTACACATATCAGCATGAGTATGGTAGGGTCTCCTCGATCCACTTTGAAGTGTCTGTGTTGCCTATTGGAAAAACATTTCTGATGTCATGTCAATTGAATTTAACATATAGTCTGTTTTCGGCGTAACAATCTTGTTGTCTTGGCGACAGTGGAAAGATCTATCAACATGAGTTGTGTTCACTGCTGGGAGGTCTTACCGAATGAGTTGGGTCTCACCGACTAACTCATAAGGTGGTTCATCAGCATAAGAAATCCCTATCGTCATGTTGTCTCATCGAGCGTTTTGTGTCTTGGTGACTAGCACAAGAAAGTTTTTTTTTTCGGCAAGACTTGTCTTTTGTTTCGGTGACTGAAAGTGATCTCTATCGGCATATGTTATTCTGTCGGTATGTGGTCTCAGCAATATTGGTATGTCACACCGATTGGAGATTTAATGGAAACTCATCAGCAAGAGCTTAAGGCTTTGGTGTGAGCTTATAACGAATATGCAATGTCACACCGATCGGTGGTGGATGGATGCATATCGGCAAGAGTTTTGCTTCAGTGGAATGTCATAGCGAACTCTTTGGTCTTGCCGACTAAGTCTTATGAAGTGTGTTCGGCGAGATATTGGCATTGTCTCAGTGACTCAGTGAATAAAGTTTCTTTTCGATATGACAGAGTATTCTCTGAGAGGTCTCCCCGAAGGTTGTAAGTTACAGTGACTCATAAGAATTGAAAATTCTTTTCGGTGAGACTCTTTCATCAATGTGAGGTCATGGTGAGGATGGTGTGTCTTGTCGACAAAGTCAAATGAATGACTTTCGGTATAACAAAGTTGATCTCTATGATGTCTCTCTGATATCAAAAGCTATAGCAATAGCAAATGATGGTTTCATTTTGGTGAGAGAACCTTCTTGTCTCATCGACCAGAAGGATGTTATGGGCTCTCGGCGTGACATTATGTATTCGATATGACTTCTCCCAACCCTGATGGGTCTTGGTGAAAGCGACAAACATAAGGTTGTCTAGCGACGTTAAAGTTGACTTTGGCATAACGTGTCATCGATGGAAATAAAAAGGGAATAGGGCATACTTTCTGAGTTTATTCTTTTAGTTGGGTATCGAACCCTAGCCTAGCCGCCATCATGAGAAAGTTTCATAATTTGTTCTTTTCTATTGTTACTGACTGTAACGGTTTTTACAGTGGTTTTATGGAAGGTCTATTTGGTGCATTTCTGGCTAGAAGCTCGACAGTGGTTGATGGAGCCATGGGAGTTATGGATTTGTCTGGTATTTTATTTATGCATTTCATGCTGCTCATACTGGTTTATAATCACCATTTTATTCTAACTGCTCTCTGCATCTTAGTCAATATGTTGCCCTGACTGAGTATTGTCATCCATGCATTAGAGGTTATGATTTTCTGTGGTGGACAGTTGTGCTTTTTATGCAGTAAAATGAACTCATACATTACAAATTTGTTAAGAACGACTCCTAGCTGGGTTGGTTGTTCTGTCGTCACTCCTGAAGACAGTTACCTATCTGGCAGATTTATAAATAGAAGCAGAAAACTCTTTTCTGCTGCTGTGGTTGTAATTCTGAGATTATCATTCTTTGGCTGTATGAAAATATATGGATAAAACTATGCAATAAAATTTGTATAACAAGATGTAGAGATTGTAAATTTCTTCTCTATGAGGTATTTTAGGGATTCAATTGTTGAATCTTTAAGGTATTCTGTAGACGAGAAAACAGAGAAATATGTGCTTAACTGAAAATAGAGAAATCCTCTGAGTTATTATTATTGTTCAAAACATAATTTGAGGGGTTGGTACTCCTTGAGATAGTTATCTCTAAACGAGGGGTTGGTGCTCCTTGAGTGGGTGCTCAAAAATCATCCTATAAGGCATTGTGAACAGTTGATTAAAAGATTAAGCCTGGAAGGCATTTAGGGAGTGGTTTTTATACCCTAGGAGGGTTTTCCACTCAGAAAATTTTGTGTCACTTTATTCTTCTGTGTTCTCACTGCTTTTGTGTTGTTGTTGTTTCAGTACACTATTGGGATTATTATTTTTCTCAATTTTGTTTATGAATGATTACATTCAACTCATGAATGCATTAATTAGAATAACATTGAGATCAAATCTAAGCTATGTTTTTGAATTTTTAAAATTTGTCAAATCTATTAAGAAATTGATTCACCCCCCATCTCAGTGTCATTTTAACTCCAACAAAGGCAGGGTGCCAACTCAATAGAATCTATCTGACACTGGGTGTAATGTGCAACACCCTAGGGCATGCCCTGTATGATGTCATACTATCTGAGCACCCTCCTGAACAAAAATATCTCGATCACAAAATGAGTCCTACCAATCAGGAACATAGACTAATAGAGATATTGCATCTCTACATCATCATCATCCCAGTGCTCACAATCTATCTAGGGCATCCATGTGATAGCCTCTACATCATCCAAGACTGTCCTTCAATGCTCCAACTTACCCAGTCTAGGCTGAGTAAGTTGACATGCATATATATGCATGCACGGCCTCATGGTGGGTCACTGTCTCACCATCACTGGCACGTAATAGCTATATGCTCCCATGCCCACACCTAAAGTAATGTAATCCCAGAGGACAAACTGCCACCTCAGAGGTAGACAACCTGATGCAAATTGTGGTAAATATGAGGGAGCATACACATTCCCCATGCATATTTGGTACCGTGAACAATCATACTCTCCAAAACACGACCGCAATCAATAGAAAGTCCCTTTGACCTGCGATCAGGACAAAGGAATCCTCCAATGAAACCAGCAAGTACTGATGGCAAGGTAACATAGGAATCCACCATCTCTCACCATGGAATCTCATATTGACAAATTGTATCATCCTGAAACACTCTGCGTAGAGCATCAGTCCTGCCCTGCTCTGAAGAATCATAAACTACAACATCCCCAACAACGAGTATCCTCAAAATTTTCCATACATCCTTAGGAGTGACTGCCATCTCACCGGTAGGAAGGTGGAAGGTATTATGCTCACTATGCCACCTTTTTGCTAGGGTTGTCAAGAGACCCTGATTAATCCTAACCTAGGGCATATCTAAGAGAGAGGACAAACCACAATGTGTGATGAATGTTGTCTTAGGCTACACTAGCTGTGGTATCAAATCGAATGTCCTAGGAAACCAATCTCGAATCTATAGGTTTGTCAATGACTCCTATCATCACAAAATATTGAAAATTAGTAATCTTTGTCAATTCATCAAACATCAATCAGCCTATCAAATCTACATAGCTCTAGTGAGAATTTGATTAAATCTCGTGAGAAACTATCATTGAACCTCACCTATCATGAGGTCAATCATCAATCTTAAAATTGTATCTCACCTATCATGAGGTCAATTAATCAAATCAAACTCGCTTATCATGAGGTTTATCAATCAAACTATAATTATTCCTTGTGTATCATGAGGTTAATTATCATCAATCAATCATCAAACCTCGCCTATCATGAGGTTGATCAACATCTAATCTATCAGGATTATCAATCATATCAAATCAATGGCTGACATGATTGAAAATCAACAAAATCAAGGACAAAATTGACAAATTACATCATTCTGACTTGGATGCGCCAAAACAGTGTTTTGATGCACCACAACATTCAATGCGCCATTAAAATATCTCAATGCGCTAAAACATGTGGTCAATGTGCTAGATCACTGGATGTGCCATTTCAGGAAGTCAATGCGCCATTTCAGCAAACCAATGCACTAGATCCTTAGATGCTCCACTTCAGGGGGTCAGTACACTAAACTATGAAGTTTATGCGCTAAATCAATCTATGCGCTACAATATCTGACCTGTGTGCTATTTCATCCTATCTATGTGCTATAAAAATTGACCAATGCACTAAACTAGGGGATGCACTAAAATAGTAGTTCGATGTGCTACATCAACTGATGTATGTGCTAAAAGAAACTAAACAAGTTTAAAACAAAATAAAATGTGTGAAAAATGAAAAATATGAAAAACGAGGAGGTTCACAGGTACATACCAGAGGTCCGTAGGTGGTCGGGCGGTTGTGTTGACGCACGCACTCGAAACGGTGACTGTGGTAGGGGATTGACATTTTGCTCCAAAATGGCTAAAAATCACACTCACTCTCAAATTTCAAAACTCAAAATGCACAAATGAATTCAAAATCAACCTTTTTAGCTTTTTAATAAGTTAATTAAGGGGGTATTTTGGTGGGATTTTTTTTTTAATTGTTTTTCCAAGGGGATTAATTCATTAATTCATCACAGGGGCATTTTTATCATATTATTTGTTGGGAGATAAATCGTTGTGTCATAAAAAATTTATCGAATCATCAAATCCTCACAAAAATATAAAAATTTGAAAAATTCTGAAAATTTGAGAAAATCTAAAAATTCATCGATTTATCTCCCGAGGGGGCATATATCCATCATCACCTAAAAATCAACGTCTGGGGCATACTGAAAATTTTTCATCAGTACTGGCAGCAACAACAAAATTTTCTTTGAATCAATGTGTAAACACATCACTTCAAAGAGGGGCAAAATGTATACACCTAAAAATGGTCGGGATAATCTAATTAATTAAATACAATTTATTTAATTAATTAACCCTTTTATTTTCATCTACTTATAAATAAATAGAAATATTTATTTATATAGTTCATATTTAATTCTTCTATCTTTATTATATTATTTAATTATTATTATTGAATTCTATTATAATTATCTTCCATCTTAATCACATCATTTCATCTAAATTAAATAAACAAGTTTCATACTTTGTTTTATTTAATTATCATATTTCTTCCATATTTATTTAATAAACATAGACTTCTATAGTTTGTTTTATTAAATTAAATATCTTCTTTTCCTAGATTGAATAAATCTAAATATTCAATTGAAGTATATTTCTACAGTTAATCATATCTACCTACCAAATTAGATATTTTATAATTAATCTCAACCTTCACGGGAAAATTTGGAGAAAATTTGGAGACAAATTGCAGGCAAACTTCTTCATCTTCTTCCATTGATTCTTCTTATCCTCTGGTTGAATGTTTTTGTGGGGAGGAACAATCTCCATAATCATCTCAGGCTTCTTCATCCTTCACCATTCAATCCTTCAGATCAAATCCAAACCTTTTCTTTGCTGCCCCTTCACAAATGTGTTGTCGAGAATCTATAAATACAACCTCTTTCTACAAGAAAAAGATCCCAACTTTGTGCAATCTTACTCTACAGAAATAGCATTAGAGAAATTAAACATTTAAGCATTGAGCAAAAAAAAAATAGTGATTAACATTCATATAGCAATCATAATCACAACTTTTCATTTAGCTGCATCTTAGTTTACAATAGTTTGTTTTATCAGTTTCATGTCAATTTCAGCTATAGTATCATCATCATATCATTTAGCAATCATCATATAGGATTAGATTCCTACATTTAACAATATCTCATTCTCTAGATTGGCATTTTAATAGTCACAGTGCTTACACAATCTGAGAGCCATAGTGATTTAATAAATCTTTGGAGTTAGAGAGAAATGGGACGACTTTAAGAGATTTCTTGTTTTAATTAGATTAATTGTTGTTTGAATATCTTAATATGTCTTATTGATTGTGTTTGTTATTCATTACACATATTTTACTCACACACTTATAGATGGAAAACCAATCCATAGCTATTCCCAAAGGCATTATTGAAAATGTCCTTGTGAAGGTGGATGGATGGGAATATCCATTGGATTTCTAGATAATTGAATCCCTTACGCCCAAAGACAGTTATCCAATAATTCTGGGATGACCATGGCTTGCTATGGTTGCAGCCAAAATTGACTGCAAAGAGGGAGGAATGACCATCTCACATGGATCTAATAGAAAACATTTGTTTTTGTATCCTCTTGCCAAGCCTGCTGAACACAACAAAGTATGGGTAGATGAACCAAAAAGCCCTGATGGATAGGAGAATTTGGCTTCACTGGCCATGGTAGTTATTAAACAGCATGGCAAAGAATTAGAGGACGAATTGGAAGACGATGTGGAAAATCTTGCCATTGATTCGGGCAGTGACAAGATGTCAAACACAAAATAAATCTTGGGACAGCCAATCAACATAAATCAAATAGAATTTGACGGTGCTAGTTTTATTGGATTACCTTGTCCTTTGATGAACTTAGTCCTAAACACTTACCATTTTTTTGTAGATGTCATTCAACTTCATAAAACTGTACCTCACAGCTATCCACTTAACACCCTGATAAGGCCTATGTACACTTTCACGTCCAACCATCCAGGAGTCAAAACCATTATGTTGCTACCAAGGAAAACTTTGAGCATCAATAGTTGGTTGAGTGAGACAGAAGAACAAAGACTGTTTGACACCTTGGTGAGTAGATCTAAATCATTCACCTGGGACTATAAAGATATGAGAGGAATACACCCAAGTGTGTGTACGCATCATATCTATATTGAGGATGCTCGACCTGTCTTCCAACCACAACAAAGAATTAATCCTGCCCTCAAGGACATTGTTAAAATTGAAATTGAGAAGCTCTTGCAGGTAGGATTTATCTATCCAATTTCTGACAGCAAGTGGGTGTCACCCTTGGTTCTAGTTCCAAAGAATAATGGGAAGTGGAGAGTGTGTGTGGATTATAGGGAGCTTAAAAAAGTGACACGCAGAGACTATTTTCTCCTACCATTCATGGACCAAGTGTTGGATAACTTGGTTGGGAGGAAATATTTTTCATTCTTGTATGGATTTAGTGGATACAACTAGATACAAGTAGCAGTAGAAGACTAGGATAAGACAACCTTTACCTACCTTTAGGGGACATTTGCATATAGGGTTCTTCCCTTTGGCTTATGTAATGCTCCTGCCACATTTTAGAGGGCCATCTTGGCTATATTTGTTGAGTTGGTAAATGAGTGTGTGGAAGTATATATGGATGACTTCACTGTATACAGTTCAAATTTTGGTGAAGCCCTCACAAATCTAGACAAAGTGTTAAAGTGATGTGAGGATCATTGGTTGTCCCTAAGTCATGAGAAATGTTTGATCATGGTGGAACAAGGAATAGAGCTGGGACACCATATTTCAGCAAAAGGAATCAAGATTGATCCTAAGAAAGTTGAAGTCATACAACAACTTGAGGTTTCAAAAACACAAACTAATGTCAGGAGTTTCTTAGGGCACACAAGATACTACCAAAAATTCATAGAAAACTTTAGCAAAATCACAACCCTTATGTTTTCACTCCTTCAGAAGAATGTAGACTTCGTTTGGATGCCAGAGTGTCAGTCTTCATTTGAAATTATCAAGGAGAAACTCATCTCTGCCCCTATCCTTCGAGGACCTAATTGGAATCTTTTGTTCCACATTTATGCTAACGCATATGATGATGCTATTGGAGCGGTTCTAGGGAAAGAAGATGAGAATGGAGGGAAATATGCTATATACTTCATCAACAAGAATTTGACACCAACAGAAAAGAACTATACCACAATGGAGAAAGAATTCAAAGCTATAGTGCATGAAATCAAGAAATTTTGACATTATGTCATAGGATATAAAGTTATAGTGCATACTGATCACTCAGCCATTAAGTATCTCATGAACAAACCAGTGGTAAATGCAAGGATAATTAGGTGGTTACTTCTCCTCTAGGAATTCAATGTCACAATTGTTGACAAACCAGGGAAATCTAATGTAGTCATAGATTTATTATCTCAGATTAAACATGATGGTTATTGTGCCTCGGTACAAGATGAGTTTCCAGATGAAAATCTATTTGCCATTTCTATTAAAAATTCTTGGTTTTCTGACATTGCAAATTACTTGGCTATCGTAGAAGTGCCACCCCATTTTTCATCAAAACAAAAGAAACACCTCATTAGAGAAAGTGCCCCTTTCAAATGAATTAATGGAATCCTATTTTGATGTGGACCCGATATGGTTTTATGATAGTGTGTTAGGGCATATGAGACTTATAGTATTTTGAGAGCCTGTCATGATGATCCTTTGGGAGGGCATTATTCTGCTAAAAGGACAACTCAAAAGGTTTTGGGAGCAGGATACTACTGGCCCTCAATGCACAAGGACATCAAGAAATACATTCATCGATGTAATGAATGTCAAAGAATAGGCAGGCCAACTTCTTCTAATGAAATTCCCCTATAGCCTTAGGTAGTCCTTGAACCATTCAAAAAATAGGGATTGGACTTTATTGGGCCAATAGACCCTCCTTCACAAGGAAAAGAGTATATTCTGGTATGTATCGACTACCTAACTAAGTGGGAAGAAGTGCAAGACCTACGTATTGCCAAGGAGGAATAGGTAGTTGATTTCCTCTACAATAGAATTTTCCTCAAGTTCAGAGCTCTAAGGACAATTGTCACAGACCAAAGCCCCCAATTTATGTCCAAAGTGTTGTTGGCATTCATAGATCATTTCCAAGTAAGTCACAAGAAGTCCTCACCCTACCACCTGCAGGAAAACAATCAAGTTGAGGTCACTAATAGGGAGCTGGAAAATATTTTGACAAAAATGGTTTCCTCGGGAAGGAAAGACTGGGCTAGGAAGCTACTAGAAGCTATCTAGGCCTACAACACAACTTGGAAATCAATCACTAGCTATAGCTGCTATGAGTTAGTCTTTGGGAAGAAACCTCTCTTACCCATTGAATTCGATCTCAAACCCTAAGGACAACCATGGAATTGGGCATGGATCTTAAACGAGCCCAAATTGAGAGTCTTACAATTTAGTGAACTAGACGAACTCTATTTGGACGCCATCCATCAGACCAAATTGATCCAAAAACAACGTAAGGTCTGGCATTATAAACACATCAAAGAGAAAGAATTCCATATCAAGGATTGGGCATTACTATTCGATTCCAGATACAAGGATCATCAAGGGAAACTCAGGACACACTGGCTTGGACCATACGAAATTTCCGAAGTGTTTGCTAATGGTTTGGTCCAATTGAAACCTATTGATGGCGATACCTGAACTCTCCTACTTAATGGGCACCAATTACGTCTCTATCATAAACCTGTTAATAAGGAAGAGTTTACAAAAATGGTTCAGGGAGAAATCCACTACATTGACTCTACTATGGCAGGGTCAACATAGTTTTGTCAACCCAATATATAAAACAAAAAAAAAATCATTTTTGACATTTGGACTTGACTAAAATTTTGTCTCTATTTTGCAGGACTTCACCTTTTGACAAGAACAATTTTGGTGCACCCTGCTACGATGGTCTGAAAATTGTCAGCACGGTTGTTGCAATGCACTGAAAATTGTTGTTGCAATGCTCTGAAATCTACACAACAGACTGGTGTCGCTCATCATTTTGATCCTGCATTTTGATGCATCACTCAATGGTGCTTCAGGAAGCCAAGGCCAAAATGTCACAACTTTCTTCATTTTGGCTACATCTTTTCAATGATGCTCTGGAATTCTGTTGTTTCTTCATTCTGGCTGCATCTTTTCAATGATGCTCCAGAATTCTGTTGTTTCTTCATTTCGGCTGCATCTTTTCAGCAATGCTCTAGAATTATGCTATTCTTTCCTCTGATAACATCTTTCAGCGATGCTCTAGAATTATGCTATTCTTTCCTCCGATAACATCTTTCAGCAATGCTCCAGAATGTTGCTCAGATGCTCCATAATTTTGTTCGAATTATCTGGAAATTTTGGTTGCTACTCTGGTTGTATCTTTCAATGATGCTCCAAAAAATTTGGTTGCTACTCTGGCTGTATCTTTTAGTGATGCTTCAGAATCCTCAATTTATTTAGAATGTTCCAATGAAATCTCTCTATGATGATCTGAAACTCTCTTCTTCTCTACTTCACTTGCATATTCTCGAGAATGCTCTAGGATTTTTGGTATAAAATTTTGTCTTTCCAGTTTTTTATTTCTCCTAAGTTCCATGCACGCCCATCCTTTAATGTTTCTTTGAGATCTACTCCCTTATAATTATTCCACCACATTATACCAAATCTTTTCATAATAAATAAGATTATTATGCCACCTTATTGTCATAATAATTTATTCCATCACTTCAACCATCCCATCCATGCCATTATTATTTGTCGCCACCCTCGTCAACCATATTACTATTACGTCAGCACAAGTGAGTTACATTTGATCTAATGATAGAACTTAATGTATGTGTGAATTTATTCATTTAAAGGGTTAGTACTTATTTTGAATAAAGGTTAATTAATTGGCATGATCTATCCTCGTAACTTTGAAACTTGTGCCCTTTACACAATTGTTAAGAGTACAACAATAGTTGTAATTCCCCATGAAAGGATGTCATAATTATGCATTAAGGTGACAAGAAAGCTAGTAATTAGTTCCTTCCCTATTGAGTATATTGACACAACTCTTTTTCCATCTGTAATTCAATAAAGAAAGAATTCCAGAGTTCTGCAAAATTTCACTAGGAAAGAAAGGAAATGGGAGGCGCTAAAAAGAAGTCTGAGCCAACTTCTACAGTGCCATTGTTGGAATTGAGCAATATAGCAGCATTATTCTAGAGAGTTGGATAGTTGGACTTCATGAAACAATTTGAAGGGTACATAAAGTAGCTTATGCAGGAATTCGTCAAGAATTTTGTAGATGGGAAGACCGTGGTGCATGGAAAACAATTTTGAGTAAGTACGAAAATCATTGCTCGTCTTTCCGGTCTCAAGAATAAAGGAATTAATTTGAATGAAAATTCCCATGTTCCTTATCAGAATTTAGGACTATTTCATAGGGAAGGGGAACCCCAACTTGTAATGACTATAAACACCAAGGGGTAGAATAGGGGAATCCATAGAATGTATCTTCTAGAACCTTGTAGGTTTATTGCCACCTGGATTATTAAATATTTCACTTGTGAGGGAAAAATGACTAAAGTTGTGGGACCCCCTTTCTGCTTGCTGACTCATTTATGCCACAACATTAAAGACCCTACTCTTAGGGTAAATTTTCTAGCTTTTCTCTATCATTCAGTCACCTCTATGATGGAAAAGTATAAAGTTGGGACGGGGCCACTTAAACACCATGGTATGATATAGATAAGATGTAAATACCATTTTTGCAAAAAGACCGAAAAGAGGTGGCAAGGGTTTATGCAAAAAATTAAAAATGAGGAACCAGGGAGGTCACTTGAGGAGGGAGAATCCTCTAAACAAAAAGAGCAGTCTATAGAAGAACCCTCCTAGGAGGCATTAGGAACCCCTAAATCCCAACATACCTCCATGGATCCTAGCGATGATGCACCAGAAAATTTTCCAGATGAGTTACAAACCCCAGGATAGGAAGGGGAGGTGGGAATTGTGCATTCCGGAGGAGAGGAGGAGCCTCCTCAAAAGAAAAAGAAATGAAGTTATTTTTCAAACAAATCCTCTTCTATGGAGGAATAAAAGGCTATCTTCAGGGGCCAATGAAACTGAACCTCCAAACGTAGGTAGCACTTCATAAAGGAAGAAGGTCAGGACCCCAATAAAGGTGGTATAAATTGATAGTCCACCTGATAATGAGGAAACAAATGAAACAGAGAAGCAAGGGGATCAACTTCCTAGGGAAAAGAATGAGGAAACCCTATCACTCGAAGAATAGGAAGGGGAGAAGATACAATCACCACATTCAAAGTAGAATGAAGATGAACCTGTGGGAGGATTCTCTCTATTTCTTGATAGAGCAGGGAGTATACCGGAAGTTGAAGAAAATGTACATCATATTAATGAGGAAATAGAAGAAGTGCCTTACTCATCCTTTCCTGAGAACACTGAGGCAGAAAATGTACCTCATGATGATGAAAAAGTGGAAGAAGTACCTCACTCACCCCCTCCTGAGGACACTAAAGAAGAAAATGTGCCTCATCCTGATGAAGAAATTCCTCATGCATTATTCTTTGTGGACACAGGAGATGTAGAATCCAATCAGAAAAATGAGGAATTAGAGAAGTTAAAGGTAGAAATTGTAGGGTTGAGAGCCAGGTTATAGGATGACGAAGCACAAATTAATCAGTACAAAGAAGAAATTGAGGTGCAACCTACCATTGTACATAAAAGAGACCAGGAAATTCCAAAATTAACAACACAGATGGAGGAAAAAGACAAGCTTATTGAACAATTGCAATACCAGATTCAACAATGGAATCAACAGGGTAAGTAACATCAGGTTGTTCTATGTGAAAAATATAAGTGTATTCAAGACTTCAAAAATAATTTTATGCAATTATTCAATGCTTTTGAAGAAGAAAAGAATCAACAGGAAATTGAGATAAATGCCTCTATGAGTAAAATTGTGGAGCTAGAACAAAGTTTGCAAGAGAGTGACACTCAACTAGTCATGGAATCAAAAGGGACACAAACTGAACCTATTGTTATAGATTGGTTCCAAGTACACATTCCCCCAATACTAATGAAATGGATAGAGTATTGCTACCTCTTGAAGGATGTGGAATTTGAGAATAATAGGCTAAAGAGGGAATTAGTAATGTTACAAGAATCGTTCCATCAGGCATATAGGGGTAAACAGGATGCATGTGAAATTGGTGAATTACTATTAGCCTGTAGAAGACCATTGTACTCCATGTTTCTTAATGAACAAATTTTAAGACGGAAATTGCAAAAAAATCGCCAAAACCAGCCTCATGACCCTGATGACAAGGAATTTGTAAAAGTATTTTTTGAGTCACTCCCTGAACAACAAAATTTGTTGTGTGAGTTCTTTGTTCACAATTTTCTCTTAGAAAAGTATACAGATTTCTTTATTAACTTCTTTATGGGAGAAGTAGAATTAAGATCATTCCTCTCCACTGTGAAAAATCAACTTCACTGGAAAGATAGATCAAGAGAATATGCATAGGTGGCAAGGACTGTAGGGTTGTAGATGAGTTACCCTCAAAGGAAGCCTTTCTCTTTTAAGGCTCAGATTTTAGGTGTCAGACTTAAAAAGGAAGTACAGGTCAAATACAATAACAACCTCTGGCTATGTCATGATCACTTTCAGGAACAAGGGCCACAATTAATAGGACCAACATGGCATGCATGTGAAGAGAGGTATACCCCTCTTCCTATGCATCTCAAGAAGAGGGAAATAATTTCACCTCTTAATATTAGATGGTCCTACAGAAGAGTAGTGGCTTTGAGAAAATTTCTTGAAGAATTAAAGATTAACTAGATTGGTGTGAGGTATAGACCCCCCTTGCTTCTTTCACCACCTCCTTCAGTATATACCAATTTGGACCAAAGTGAGGACAACTTTTCCAGGTGGAAACAAAGAGTCACTTTTCATCAGGGATTCTTAAGGAACCCAGAGACATTGGACACAGAGGCGGATGATGTGTATGATCTCAGTGCTAAGTATGAGGAAATGAATAGGAGGAATGATGGACAGGGGACACACTAGAGAGTAGGAGGACCTGCTCAGACTTAGGAAGGGGAGGAAATGATGAGGTAAAAATAACCTCATCAACATAATGGGCTCAATATGCAAATCTAAACCTTTCAGTCCAAATTACCCTGCCAATTGATTACCTTTAGGAAAAATAATTGCCCTCTTTCTATGAATAAATGTGCAAACTTTATTTCTTGAAGTTAGGAAAATTAAGCTTACTTATGCTGATCTAATGGTCTATTCTTTGAGTATTTCACAGGTCAACTCCACTTCCAATCACCATTCTAGTCAAAAGGGAAATGAACGCAGATCTTCATACTTTTGAAAACAAGTGAGGGAGCACCAAAATTCTAGGAGAACACGTTTTAGGCCGAGTCTTTATAATTTTGTTATTTTTCAGTTTCAAAAACTTTATGGCTCATGCGAACCTCTTTAATATTGTATATCATGGGCTTTCAAGTCCCTTTGTTATTGGAAATCTATTAAAAAAGACTCTATCGATTGGAAAATAGGATTCTTGTTAGTCATTTTTCATATAAATATGTAACTATTACAAAGGATGAATAGAGAAAAAGATTATCATTATGCTGCCAATTTATCTGTTGAGTAAAAACTACCATATGAATATGAGTTTTCCTGCCACTCTCTGAATTACTGTGTCATATGAATGAAGACTTTGGAATGAAGTAACTTAGAGATTTCCAGTGCATGTGATCTGATATAGCTGTAGACACACCTGAGAGCTGGCCACTCGAGGGTTATAGAAAGATAGATAAGTATTTTATTTCGTATTCTGTATTTTCTTTATTAGATAAAATTTGAAGTTGTAATCCATCTTCATGAGTATATGTTGTGTTGTCAATGTCGAGCCTGTAGGTTATAGCTAGGCCCATAGTTTCTGAACTTAACATTTGAATGTTCGGAGCACCTTTCTTTAGTTGATTTTGTTAAAAAAAATTATGTTAGTAGTGGAGTTGTTATCTTTTACATTAGATAAATATTTCCTAATATCTTTACATGTTTTACTTATTCAGCAATTTATGCATTCTTTAGGTTAACCATTTCCATGCTTTCTAGTTTAGTGGTGATTCTTTTCAAATTTATAGTTTTCTACTTTCTGGGTTGAATTATTTTCCACTTTCTAGATAGATGATTTGTTGCTTCAGGATTAGAGGCCCTTTAGCTTATAACTTTTATTAAGTTGGTTAGTGTTTAGGAAACCTGAGAGAGAGAAATTGAGATGTCTTCTATTGCATACAACCATTGGACAATACCTAGTCAATATATTGATGTGTTTATTCACTAAAGTGTTAGGACCTAACGACAACCTATCAATCACTCATCGTGCAAATCATCCAAACACTTTGCTTCACAATAGCAATGTGAAGTGACCAAGCGATATTTTTCCATGTGTCTACTAGACCCACCATCAACTTCTTCCATCGTTCGATAAAAACCTTATTTGATCACAATCGTTCCTTGATCCCCCACAAGGCATGGATGCGGTCACATCACTGGTGTCACAAGCTAGCGGGCACCGTTAGATCTTTTTGATCATCATTGTTGATCATATACCATCGCATATCACTGAATTATAAGTCGGCTTCAAAGAACTTTTCACGATGCAAGGGACCTTAGCGATAGCTGATGAAGGGTACTTGATGAAGGGTACTCCCCTTACAATCTAAAACTGACAAAAACAATAGATAATGGCACAAAAAAAATGCAAGAAGGAAAGAAAATATTTTCTATTATCACTGAAATGAAAATAAAATTACAACATTATATTTTCCATCACATGGGCTTTCTGATGACATAAATCTATAAATCTGCAAATCGGAGCCACCATCTACTCTACTTTGGCCTCCTCTGTGTAGTCCCCCTTTACATCCTTTATTTGGAAGGTGTAACCACCCTAGAATCTTCTGGAAAGTGTAACTTCCTCAGCAAGATATTTTGAAATTCTATTAATTTTGGCATTACAACTTTGTGGGGTCATAACTTTTGATCCAACTGTCGGATTTTCAATTATAATACCTTTTCGGAAAGGTCTCAAGAGAATCATTTGTTAGAAAGTAAGGCCTAAAGGCCAACTACTCTTGTTTTCCACCAATTTTCAGGCCCATCTGGAGCCTCTAAGTGCCACAAAATTGACCCCAAAGATTTTACTAGGATTTTTCAAAAATTAAATTTTTTTAATATCTCTCAAATGACAAATGGTATTGAAGTGATTTCTCTGCCATTGACTTCAATTTACCATTCTGGAGGTCTATGTAATATTTTGTGTCCAACTGTGCATAAATGCAAACTTACTAAAATAGTAACCCTACCAAATTTAGCCCTTATTGAAAAGAAACAACATTTTTTTTTTGGTGATGCAAGATTGCTCTTACACCCTGGATGCTCCTGATGGTTAACCTCAAACTTAGATAACCATGATGAATCTTCAACAAGCCTTCCTCTCCATTTCACCAAGTACTCTGCATATTGCCTGTTTCTTGTGCTTCTTCCCACATGGCTATCCAAAATGTCTTCTATCTCCTCCTTTTCTAAAGTAGGTGCTAGAATGTTCCACTGTGCCTCTATTATTTCTTCATCAATTCCTCCCTCATGATATTATGTTAAATCTGAAATGTTAAACATAGGTGAAATATGAATTCCATCAGGCAACTCTATCTCATATGTGTTTCTTGAATCATGCTTCTTTAGGATCTTGTGTGGCCCAAACTTCTTCATCTTCAACTTGTTGTATGTACCAACTGGAAACCTTTCCTTTCACAAATGAACCATGACTTCATCTCCTACCTAGAACTCCTTCTACCTCCTTTTCTGATCTGTCTTAGCCTTATACTGATAGTTTATCTTATTGATATGCTTCTTCACCTCATCATGCAAATTCTTCAGGTGCTCAGTAAAATCTTCAACCTCAACACTACTCTTCTCTCCTTTATCCATCTTTCTCAGTTCAGAAGCATTCCTCGGACTACTCCCATATACAATCTGGAATAGTGATTTACCAGTGCTCCTATTGACAGAATTGTTATAAGAAAATTCCACTTGTGGTAAAATAAAATCCCATCCCTTTGGTTTATCTCCTATTAAGCATCTTAGTAGGTTACCCAAACTCCTATTGACCACCTTCGTTTTTCCATCAATCTATGGATGGTGAGCATAAATGAACTTCAAATCTATCTTCAACTTCTTCCATAATGTTCTCTATAAATAACCAACAAATTTGGTATCTTTGTCTGAAACTATACTCTTTGGTAGACCATGTAGTCTCACCACCTCTCTGAAAAACAACTCTGCAATATGAACATCACTGGTCTTATGACATGGAATGAAATGTGCCATCTTCAAAAATATATCCACCACCACAAATATAGAATCATTCCCTCTCTATGTCCTTGGCAATCCAAGGACAAAATCCATACTAATGTCCTCCCATGGCCTCTTAGGTACAGGTAATGGTTGATACAATCCAGCATTCTGACTTGTTCCTTTCACCATCTGCCATACTCTGCAACTTTGTACAAACTTCTTCACATCCCGTTGTAACTGTGGCTAGTAATAATTCTCACTAACAAGAGAAATGGTCTTATCTCCACCAAAATGCCTAGCCAATCCTCCACTATGCTTCTCCTTGATTAGATTCTCTCTCATAGAACTCCTTGGAATGCACAATTGGCTTCCTCTAAACATCATTCCATCTTGGATTAAGAAATTCAACCAGCTTGTCCTATCCAATGTAACAGGTTCCAAACAAGCCTTCCAAGATTCTGCAAAGTCTGGATCTTCTTGATACAAACTCTTGAGTTCATTGAACCCAACAACCTCTATATTCATCTCTATCAAAAAAATTTGCCTTCTACTTAAGGAATTATCAACTATGTTTGATCTTCCACTCCTGTGCTTCAAAAAAAAAGTATAACTCTACAAAAAATCAACCCATTTTAAGTGCCTTTGATTCAACTTTCCTTGACTATTGAGATACTGTAAATCTTGGTGATCAGTATATAAAACAAATTCTTTTGGCAACAAATAGTGTCTCCATTTCTTCAAAGCCTGAACTATAGCATAGAACTCTTGGTCATAGATAGAATATTTCTTCTTATCATCATTTAGCTTCTCACTAAAATAGGCAACAGGCTTACCTTCTTGACTCAAAATAGCTCCTATGGAAGTACCACTAGCATCACAATCTACCTAAAATACCTTATTGAAATCTGGAAGTGCCAAAACAGGTTGCTTTGTAACTTTCTTCAACATATCAAAACTTTTTGCTGCTTCTGTAGTCCACTTAAACTCTTTTCTATCCCCTCTCATTGCTTCAGTTAGAGGTGCACAAATACTATTGAAACTCTTAATAAACTTTATATAAAAACTTTCTAGACCATGAAATGATCTTACCTCTATAACACTCCTCGGGGTAGGCCATTCAATGATAGCTCTCACCTTCTCTGGATCCATTTTAACACCCTCTACTGAGACAACAAATCCCAGATACACCAACTCCCTTTTTACAAAACTACATTTATTCAAATTAGTCAACAACTTCTCCTCCCTTAGCTTCTCAAAAAAAAATTCAGATATGCATTAGGTGCTCCTCCAATGTCTTACTAAAAATCAAAATATTATCCAAATAAACAATAACAAATTTTCCTAAAAATTCTTTTAATACCTCATTCATAAGCCGCATAAATGTGCTCGATGCATTGGTTAGCCCAAAAGGAATGACTAACCACTCGTACAAGCCCTCCTTGGTTTTAAAGGTTGTCTTCCATTTATCTCCTTCTCTAATATGGATCTGGTGATATCAGCTCTTCAAATCTATCTTCGTGAAGTACTCACCTCCACTCAAAAAATCCATAATGTCATCCATCCTTGGAAAGGGAAATCAGTACTTGATGGTGATCTTGTTGATGGCTCTAGAATCTATACACATCCACCATTCCCCATCCTTCTTTGGTGCTAGTACTGTACATGGACTCAAACTCTCTCAAATCAATCCCTTCCACAACAACTCTTGCACTTGTATGTTCAACTTTTTTCTCTTTACTGGAGTCATACAATGAGCTTCCTTATTCAGAAAACTAGCTCCAGGAATCAAGTCCATCTGATGACTAATCTTTCTTACCGGAGGAAAACCTTCGGGTACACTATAAAAAATAATAGCTTGAAACTCATTCAACAAATTTGAAACCTCTATAGGTACCTCAATAGTATTTCTTTATCAACTCTATGGATCAATGCAAAACATATATGCTCATGCTTCATACCTTCTAGGAACTTTCTTCCATCAACCAAACAAATTCTTGCATTACTGCATACCTTTTCCTCTTTCTCTTTCAAGGGCTTCAACTTATGACAAACTCCATCCTTTGTCAAAGAATAGGTGTTGGCATGTCCATCATGTACTGCTCATCGATCAAACTACCATGGTCTACCTAAAAACATATGAAAAACATCCATAGGCATAATATCACATAATACCTCATCATGGTAATTTCCAATCTTGAACTTTACCAAACATTGTTCTTTTACCAAAGCTTTATGGTCCTTCTAAAACCAAGCAATACAGTATGGATTTGGATGCCTTCTTATCTCCAACTTCAACTTACTAATGATCTCTTTCGAAACAAGGTTATTAGTACTACCTCCATCAATAATAACATTGCAAACTTTACCTTCACACTTACATTTGATGCGAAACAAATTCTTCCTTTGAGTTGGCTCCTTCTCCTCATTCAACAAGGATCTTCTAGTAACAAGAACCTCTCCTCTTTTTGCATCCTTAGAATTTGAAGACTCAGCGTCTTCGTCTACATGTGCAACTTGTGCATTACCCTCAGGTCTTCTATTTTTCCTTCCTTGATGTTGAGGACACTCATATGCCCTATGCCCTTCTTCTCCACATTGGAAATAGGTTCCATGAAAGCCTCCTCTCCTTGGTCCTCGCCCAGATCTTCCTCTTCCTCTTTGGTCTCCATTATTTTGATCACGAGGACGATAGGTGTTATCTCCTTTCTGGTTCTAGCTACTACTAGATCCTTCGCCCTTCTTTTGGTCTTTATTTCGACCTCCATATGACCGTCCACTAGTCCTTCCACCACGACCTCCACCTATTTGCTTACTTTTAAAGCTCCTATTCAACTTCTCTTCTACCTTTAATGAAAACTAATACACATCTTCAATGGTAGACATTCTTACCAAACTCAACTCTTCTTGAATGCTTGGCTTCAACCCATTTATGTAATGGGAAACTTTCTCCTTGTTGGCCTCAGAATGACCTATTCTGATAAGGACTCGGTAGAATTCTTCTATGTACTCCTTAACAAATTTTCCTACTTGTTTCAACCCTTGCATCTTCTTCAACAAATCCAACTCATAGTCCCCAGGAATGAACTATCTTTTCAATTTTTCCAGCATTCGATCCCATCTTGTTATTTTCTCTTTTCCTTTTCTATTTCTTTCCACCATATGCTAGCATGGCCTTTGCAAATTTGACCCTATCTAGGTCTTCTATTTCCTCATACTCAAAATACTCTTCCATGTCATTGATCCAATTGATCAACTCCTCTGGATTTAGGTTTCCAGAAAAATTAGAAACTTCTATCTTTGGCCTCTTTCCAATCTTGGAAATGGACCTAATCAATTTGACTTCTCCAAGATCCATTACATCTTGTGCTTCCTCTTCAAATGGCTCTTCATCTTCAGCCTCATCCTCACTTTCATCTCTTCTTCTGACATCAGCTCCTCTTGCAATGCTTGAACTTGTCTCTGGAGTGCTCTAAAATCCTCTTCTGTTACCCCAACATTTCTCCCACCACGGTTTCTTCATGGAGGCATTTTTTCTCACAAACCCACAACCACAAGTCCTAGTGAAAACTGTCTCACATTTGGCAATCTGTTTACACACTCAAGAAGACCCACTCTGATACCACTTGATGAAGGGTACTTGATGAAGGGTACTCCCCTTACAATCTAAAACTCACAAAAACAACAAATAATGGCATAAACAAAATGCAAGAAGGAAAGAAAATATTTTCTATTATCATTGAAATGAAAATAAAATTACAACATTATATTTTCCATCACATGGGCTTTCTAATTACATAAATCTATAAATCTGCAAATAGGAGCCACCATCTACTCTAACCTCCTCTTTGTAGTCCCCCTTTACATCCTTTATTTGGAAGGTGTAACTGCCCTAGAATCTTCTAGAAAGTGTAACCGCCCTAGAATCTTCTAGAAAGTGTAACTTCCTCAAGAAGATATTTTGAAATTTTATTAATTTTGGCATTACAACTTTGCGGGGTCATAACTTTTGATCCGACCGTTGGATTTTCAATTATAATACATTTTCGGAAAGGTCTCGAGAAAATCTTGTGGTAGAGAGTAAGGCCTAAAGGCCAACTACTTTCGTTTTCCACCAATTTTCAGGCCCATCCAGAGCCTCTAAGTGCCTCAAAATTGATCTCGAAGATTTTACTAGGATTTTTGAAAATTAAAATTTTAATATCTCTCAAATAACAAATGGTATTGAAGTGATTTCTTCGCCATTGGCTTCAATTTACCATTCTGGAGGTCTGTGTAAAATTTCATGTCCAACTGTGCATAAATACAAACTTACTAAAATAGTAACCCTACCAAATTTAGCCCTTATTGAAAAGAAACAACATTTTTTTTGGGTGATGCAAGATTGCTCTTACTCCCTAGATGCTCCTGCATCAATAGTCGTTGGATATAAAAGCGTTGAGCATGCATTGTCCGATCTTCTCAAATGATACATAAGTGACACCAACTAGAAGTCTAGGTAAAGGTTCTGATCACAAAAAGAACTTAATGACATAAGTTTATGATTTATGTGACCTACAACCTCCAACAAGCAGTCAACTTCAAAACATAAATTTTGTTCATTGCCATGTCTGCAACACTTAGGGTTTAACCATAAAACCCTACTTCTGTCTAAGAGGAAACTTATTTCATTTCTGGGTGCATACTTCAACTTCTGGACCTATAGAGCACATCTCTGGAATTCTCTCAAAAAATCCCACATCAAATCTGGCCTCTGATTTTCCTTCAAATACCTAGAAGCCACTATTGCAAAAAGATGACAATATTTTGTCAACTTTTGTAACTGACACTCCATCTTCCAGAACCAAGTCCTCAACATACCATTTCTCTACTTAGACATTATTAACAATATTTTGACATCAGTGCCAACACACACTCCACACAGGATCTCTTCCATCTCACCTCTAATCCCCTTTTTGACATCAATGAAAACAATATGCTAACAACCATCACCCTTGAGGATGTATGGCATATATTGAGGGTAGTGATTCATGGAGAGTGGGTAGTTTATAACTTTGATCATAGTGCAGAGGTTTTAGAGAGGGTGTTGGGGGATGATGACCTAGAGATAGACGATGGTTAGATTCACCTATGTCACTATATTGGCCGAGTCCACGATACCATCATTGTAGTGGCCAGATTCGTATGTGGGTAGATTATGTCTGATAGGAGATCCAAGAGATTTAGTGTCGAATGGGGTAGAGTCCTAGAGATGATCATGGAGGAGGGTCATGTCTTTGCATGGGGACTATGCATCTTACTATATTTATACCATGATATGCATTAGATGGTTTACAAGACTTCCACCAATTTATCAACAAGAGTTAATCTATTATACATTTGTTCTTGGGAGCACATTATTTTGCTTAAGTTGATTGAGGAGGCAATTTGGGAGCCAGGCTACTCGAGGGGATACTAGTATGACACCATGCTCACTCAACATAGGTTAGGTGATCTATATTATTGGAGGCATCTGATTGATGAGATGACATAGTTCAAGTGGAAGTCATGGCTTAGGATCGAGGCCTAGGATGGCAACGATGACCATCTACCATTTTTTAGACATACCAAGTGGGCTATCAGGTGCACCCAATATATCTTGAGCACTATCTTCCAGACAAAGTTAAAACATAGTTTTGAGAGTAGAAGGATGTTTTGGCTAATGATCATCATGTAGTCTTCACCAATACCACATGAGAGATTGTAGAGTGGGGGCCTATACCCTTCCCTCAGGTAGCTATTATAGAGTTTTCATAGCTTGCTTAGGTATAGTGGATCCAGGTTAATGGTTAGGATGACCCTAGGACTATAGTTGATTATGACTCATGGTGGAGTCCACAAACACCATTGAGATTCACCCACCTTGATAGTGGGGCAATTGGAGGTCAATGACACAAGGAGGCTAAGATAGGGAGATCTTTATGATAGAGAGAAAAAATATTGAGGTTGAGATTTCTATGGTTGAGAACTGAGGGTAGGCTTAGGAACTTGTCATTGGAGTTTTTGTAGTTATTGCACTCATAGAGAGTGATAGCGGAGAATAGGTGGATCTTGATGATAAAATGCTTAGTCACTTTACAAGAGTGGGACCAGGCATGATATGAGTGAGATTGTTATCATATTGAGCAGGATGGCCTTACCATACAACTAGCTTAGCATACAATAGAGTGAGATTAGATGATAGCTAAGTGAGACCAACATGCTCAAGAGAGAGATGTAGAGATCTCTCACTACCAATAGCTAGAGGCCTAGTTGGCATAGGTGATTGTTGAGTGTGATTAGGAGAGGGGACACAAACAACAACTAGAGGCTACTAGGAAAGGTCAAGTGATTCCACTTGCGCAATACATACAAGCTATTCAGCTACTACAAAGCATGGCCACCTACTATAGGACCTTATATGACATAGCCATCCTAGTGCATAGATGCCAACCCAAATTTTCATTAAGGAGCATAGTTGGTCCAAGAGGATTCAATGGAGGGTCAGTTGGCATACCTTCACAGGCCCAATCATAGGGATCAATTGGATAGGGTTAACAACCTCAAGGTTCTTAGGGGCTCAACAACAATAGATTCCTCTTGTACAATATATGGCTCCTCCTCAGCCTCCACCTGATTGAGGAGAGGGGGAGTTTGATCTATATTACATTGTACAAATATTCTTGATGTATAGATATTATTGATGTAGACAAATATTTGATGTATATACATTATCTACTTTTTCATAGCCTCTTATATAAATATTCTTTGTACATATTCTTTGATATATATCTGATGTATCACATATTTTGATAAGATGGATGATTGTATCATGATATTTACATTTTTTATGATATATATGTGAGAGACCCTTTTTGGATGCAACTATGATTATGGTGTTACATGATGCATTGATGATTATTTATGCATATGATATTTCTTGATGTGTGCTTTTTGTTGACGATGATTTTACTCGCAGCAACAGAGGAAATAAATTCTTCACAGATAAACCGAAAATTGCCTATCCTTCTTGAAGGATATGGAACAAAGGAAATCTAAAAGGGGAATCTGCTTTAATAGGAAAATATTGAATTAGTTCAATCCCAAGTCTCCTGTAGTTAGGTCTTGACTGTACTAGGTTAACTCTTGGGTATAATGTGATATTGTTGTTAATCTCAAAGGGAATATAGTTGTTTAAAATCATATATATTAGACACTGAGTTTTCAATTGGATCGTAAGAACAAATATCATGAAATTGAAAGATTTGAAATAATATTTCATGAACATCAACAATTTCTTTGCTATCACTTAAGTAGATTTAGCATTAAGCATTCAAAAATTCCACTAAAAAAAAAAAATTCAATAAATTTCCATTCATTCATCTATTTTTTTTGAAACATTTTCAAGAATTTAAACATCTATTCTAAAACAAAGCATAAAAATACTGAAAATTAAAATTTCTCTTGGTTATTCTCCACACATGCCCCAAAGAATTAACCAAATAAAAGAAAAATGCTTTATATTTCACCAAATTGCTTCATAGCTACATATAAAATGGTGCGAGCTTTTAAAGAGAGGGGTTTTAGTTTGGACACCAAGTAGGTTTTGTATGCACCTTTAAATGGCGCAATACACAATCTTGTTCGGCTGAACTAACAAAACCAACTACAAAGATTCATGAGATAGGTAGCTATCAAATTGGCTCAGATATTGATCAATGTCTATGTGCATACAAGTTTTTAGACTAGAATGATTCAAAAAACAAGAAAAATGAACAAAACTTAAAGAAGTTTTGGCTCTTCCGACATCCACAAATTATGAACTTAACTTAAAAAGAAAGATCCTCTAGCCTTTTATAGAACACAAGGCACAAATAGGATAAGACAAATACATGAGAGGAAATCTAAGGGAAAAATTACATCAAGGTAGGTGGAATGTAGTGACTGGTAAGAGAATTACAATTGAAGTCAATGAAGGTCAACTCCAATTGTACATTGAAGCTCTTCAGGATTTAATATTTAATCATTAGGATTCCTTCTTGGAACCAAACAAATCCGCTCAAACAAAATGTAGGAACTTCCCACAAATTCATATTGATCAGGTGGAATTTTCGCCCCTACATTTCAGGTTCATCCTCAATTTGAATATTTTAGGAATGAGCAACCCCCATAATAGGTACACTTCTTTGCCACATGCTTAAACTGCAAAGTCCCAGCTTCCCGGTATTTGGCACATCTTTGCAACGAACTCTATTCTAGCATGAGCTTTTAAAGTGTATCATTGAACCTGACAACACCATCAGATTTGTTTGCAAATTTTATTTGCCTAACCGTCCATACCCAAACTTTGCATCACAATTTGCATCTCCTGTAATCACAAATTCCACTCATTAAAACCCTTTTAAAATAATTTTTTTTTATAAACATCTCATGTAAATAAAACCATTATTGAGTATTAGTACATAAATCTCATAAATAACACGCTTTCTAGCATATTATAAATCCTTGTATAATTATCTTCTACATATATACTGGGTTATTGAACTATCAAAATCATTAGATAACCTTAATATTTTAAAATTTCATTTCACATCACTACCCGGTACCTAGTACTTGGTATTCAACTTTACCCATGAACTTTCTTGGACTTCAGTTTTACCGGACTTCCATTTTACCAGAATCCAAATAGCAGACTGAAACACTCCGCTCATATTTGCATCACCTTTTTCCTTTTCAAATGTTTCTGGTTCCCATTATCTAGTACCTAAAACATTTACATTATGAAGCACTCTTTGATTAAAGATTTTTTGTTTACTTTTCACTTTCGGTGATCTTTTCAACTTGCTAGCTCCTTCCACAAGAGTTATTATTTTTCACTTGGGTCCCCAATTCTTACAGTCTTGGGGTGTTTTGTGAGACCACACAACACTTTTGATATTTTCATGATGTGATGATATATGATGATGTATGATTATGATGATTCTAATGATCTATGGATGCAGGATGTAATTGGATATTTTTGTGTATGTCATGATACTTTGGATTGAAATATTAGTATGATGAGTAGAATATAATAATGGATCATTAGATACATATAATAGAATGAGATATATGAATGCGATGATGTTGATCAAATACCAATAAATCTATGATTATCAAATGAATTTTGAGATTTTTATTGGATATATGATGAGATAGGATAGACAATTTTTCTTTTTCTTTGGGTTTTGCTAAATAATGTAGAGAAATCTTTATTTTGATATAGCAAGTACACACTATGCACCAAGGTATGAATAATCAAGGTCGTGTTGTATTTATTGCATGGACTTTGACTTTGCAAATAGATAGGAGTATCCTTGTTCATACCTAACATACAAAAACCTTGATTTATCATGCTAGAGAATGAAGCCATTGAAGCAAGTAGACCAATACAAATTTTTTATAAAGAACCAGATATGCGTAAGCCATTGTATTACTTGAGACTATCCATACACACACAAGGCAAGTATTTTTCAAGGTCGTATTACAAGAACATCTGATAAACACAACAGAAAACATCAATGACTATGCCCCATTACATACCCCTCTAGAAACACCAAGATATTAAATATCAAGGTGGCTTTGAGTGAGTGATGGAATGAGACAAAAGATAAAACCAAAAGAAAAGACTGATTGGCAAAACACATCAATGTCATCTTATCTCTTGCCAGAGAGTCAGGTTTAGATGATATACAAAATGATGTCTATAATAGGAAAGGTATATCTATTAAGATATTCATTAGATGTTGATATTGATTTAGAAAATGATTTTGATAATTGATATGAAGACTTTGATATTAATTTTGACAATGATCAAGACTTATTATTTTTCATGAATGTTTGTGTTTCAATGATTATTGTATTTACTTTTGTTTATTTTTTCAAAGGTGAGGATTCTGATAGGTTTATTATGGATAGAAATTTTATTGTGAATGGATGATTGAAAATGAGTGTTTTTTCTTTTTTTGGGAATAATTTTTAAATGTTTTTGAGCTTTTTAGATGTTTTGAGGTTGTTTTTGTATTTTTCAACATGTTTTGGATATTTTCGTATTTTTAAGCATGTTTTGGATATTTTTTAGATTTTTCAATAACTTAGCCAATATACAAGAATCCAATCTGACATCTAGTTTTAAGAAGATTCCCCAGTCACATGTTAGATTATCTCATTATGGTTTGGATGAGATGACCTTAGGACAATGCCAATTAGTATTGATAATGATAGATACTAGTCAAACACCAAGCCATGCTAGGGATGTAGATGGATGGATGAAGATTTATTACATATGGGATGAGAAAGAGTGCTTGATAGATGGTGGATGGTATTTATTTATACATTGTGCATGTTTTCCAAGTTTTCACCAAGGTACTTTCCTAAAGCGCCACCAAAGTGGTTTTCACTAGAGGATGATTTTTCTGTTTACTATTTTTTCATTTTTTTAATTTTTTAATTTTTAATTAATTTATTAATTTATTTAATTTTTTATGAAATAAGATACCTCACATGGGTTAGGCATATAATTGTTTTAGATGACTATTGTTGATAGATTTTGACAAGGGATCACCTTCAGGTGTTGTTAATTGATATGCTCCAGATCCATAGCTTGCGGTAACAAAAAATGACCCTAACCAATTAGGTTTGAATTTCCTTGTGTTATCAAGATCTAATTGATTCTTCTAATTCTCCTTAAGGACTAGCTCCCCCACTTGAAAGTATCATCCCTTGGTTTTCTTGTTATAACTTCTATAAAGATGATTTTGATAGGCTTACAAATGATTAAGTTCTAGTAGACATCATTCATCTAGCAATTCAAGCTTGTTCAACTTGGACATTTGATGCTTTTCATCATCAATTAGGTGCTGCAATGAAATCCTTAGAGATGGGTGCTCAAACTCAATGGGTAAGATGACTTTGGTTCCATAAACCAAGGAATATGGAGTGGCACCAATAGGTGTTCTGGTACTTGTTCAATAAGCCCATAAGATGAGATTTAGTTACAAGTTCCTATCATGACTAACATTATTAACAGTATTTTTTAAGCTTTTCAAGATAGTCTTATTAGACGCTTTCACTTGGTCGCTCCCTTGGGGATAATAGGGTGTGGAGAAATGATGCTCGAAATGAAATTGGGTGAAAAGTTCTTAGACATCCTAGTTTTTAAAGGGTGTTCCATTATATGTGATAATGGATTGAGGAACACCATATAGAGACATATTAGGTAGTTGAGGATAAACTTAGATATTTTCTTACCAATGATGTAAGTCGGGGGATTTACTTCAATCCACTTTGTAAAGTGGTTAGTGGCGGTAATGATAAACTTGTGACCTTTGGATGATGTGGGTTAAATATTTCAAATGAGATCAAGCCCCCATTGAAAAAAAGGCCAAGGTTTCATTATAGATCATAGTTCTTGCATTGGAGCATGGATGAGATCACCATGCTACTGACATTGTAGGCATTTATTTACAAAAAAATTTCCTCTTGTTTCATGGTTGGCCAATAATAACCAGTTTTAAGCAACTTTTTTGCTAGGATAACACCACTTGAATGTGATCCACAAATGCCTTCATGTAACTCTTGTAAGGAAGTTGTAGATTATTCCAAGTTAATACACCTAAGTAATGTGTCATTGATACTTTTTTGGTAAAGGATATCATCAATAATGACAAAGTGAGGATATTTAGATAAAGGTTTTATGCAGGTTAGTGGTACAGTTAGGTGGAATTATACCATCATGAAGTATTGGTAAATGTCATGGTACCATGGGGAATTGAGACCAACAAATTTGCACATGAATTCTAATTCAGGGACTTTCAATGCTAGTATGATAAATTGTTCCACAAGAAATTCACACTTATGGTTGTAGTGAAACATATCTAATAGAGACCTAATGGTTGCCACAGTGTCTGCTGATTTGTTATTGGAATTTTCTCAAAAATAATGACCATGAATTATTCTTTGAAGTCATCAACCATTCTTTTGTATGGCATCAAATTGTCATCTTTAGTTTGATAGTCATCATTAACTTGTCTCACCACTAGCTGAGAGTCGCCATAAACTTCAAGTTCCTTGATCTACCACCAAATAGCCATTTTTAACCCCATTATGAGTGCTTTATATTTAGCTATGTTATTGGTGCATAAAAAAGATAAATTGTATATTTTTGGAATACAATCACCTTGAGGGGCGATGAATAAAATTCCTGCCCTTGATCCATGTTGCATATGGGAAACATCAAAATACAACTTCCACTAGTTTTTTTATGTTATGGTAAACACTACTTCATTTGGGAATTTAAATACCAAAGGATTTTCAACATATATGGGTGCATCTGCTAGCTGATCTACTATGATATATCCTTTAATTTCCTTTTGGTCCACATATTCAATGTAAAATTCACTTAGGATCATAACCCACTTATCCATACAACCTATAAGAGTTGCTTTTGATAATAGGTACTTTAGTGGATCAACTTTAGAAATAAGCTTAACTTGATGACTAAACATGTAATGTCATAGTTTTTGGGAAGTAAAAAATATTGCTAGACAAGCTCTTTCAATAAGAGTATAATTAAGATCATAGACGACTAGCATCCTACTGATGTAGTAGGTGGCTCTTTCTTTTCTTGACTCATCATGTTGTACTAGAAGAGTGTCTAGTGCTACTGATGTTGTTGAGATGTAAAATATCAAAGGTTTTTCTACCACTGGTGACATCAACACTAGAAGTGATGCAAGATAGTCTTTTAACTATTAGAAGTCCTATTGGAATTTATCATCCCATTTGAATGCTACACCTTTATGAAGAAGATGTGTAAATGGGTGATATTTATTAGCTAGTTATGCAATAAACCTCTAGATGGATTATAACTTTCCTTGTAGACTTTAGAGTTACTTGATAGTTTTAGGTGGAGGAATCTTGATGATTGCTTTGACTCTAGCAGGGTCCACTTTGATTCCCCTTCAATATACTTTCTATCCCAATAGTTTACCTAAAGTGACTCCAAAGCCACATTTCTTTGGATTAAACCTTACCTAATATTTTTCTAGTCTGTCAAAAATTTGAGCCAATACCTCAAGATGACCTTTTCTTGTCATAGATTTAGCTAGTATGTCGTCCACGTAATCTTCCAAAATAGTATGAAATATTTCATGAAAAATTACAATCATTTCTCTTTGATATGTTGCTCCTACATTTTTGAGGTGAATGGCATGATATTCCAACAATATGTACCCCATGGGAATGTAATTCCATCTTATGTTGATCCTCTTGTGCTATCCTTATTTGATTGTACCCTAAAAACCTGTCCATAAGAGATAACATCTCATGTTCAACTATCAGATCTACTATGATGTCGATGTTGGGCAACAAAAAATCATCTTTGGGACATGCCTTGTTGAGGTCTTGAAATTCCATACATATCCTGATGCCTCCAGTGGGTTTTGAAATTGGTACGAGGTTTGAAACCAACCTAGGGTAATCAATAGGTTTTATGAATCCCACATCCAACAATTTTTTTAGTTCCACTTTTACCGGTAATGCTATTTAAGGATGCATTTTTTTGAGCTTTTATTTTATTGGTTTAGCATTAGGATACACCATAAAATGATGAACCACTAATGATGTATCAAGCCCTAGTATATCTTAATAAGACCAATAAAATTTAACCTTTCTCTCTTTCTATAAGTTTTCCAAGATGTGTTGTTCTTCATCATCTAGAGATGTAGCATAATATGTGATCTGAGGCTAATCGATGGTTCCAACATTAAGTGGTTGTGCATCTTCAACAAGCACTATTAACTTTTCTTGATCCTTATAAATACCAAGGATATTGAATCCTTCATCCTTAGGCACCTCACAGAGGTTTTCACCTTTGGATACATCCTTTCTTTTTACTTTTTTCTTGATTCAAAAGTGCCACTTTGTGGTTTTCACTAGGGGATCATTTACTGATTTTTATGTTTGTCATGTTATGACTAAAGGATCTAATTTTCTCACTAGTATGCTTGAGTTTTAAGTTATATGTTGAACCCTAGTTTATGATCACCCAAAGGTATGCCTTCTTCTAGCCCCATGAATTTGTTGATAGCTTCATCATTTTCAAACAAATCAAGAATTGGTGTTTGTTGTTGGTCCCAATCGATAAGTTGGGGATAGATGAGTTTGAAGCTATTTTTTTTAGTGGGGGAAGTGAATGATGTGGTCATGATAGTGTATATAGATTCACTTTGAAATAAGTCCATCCTACGCATAGGCAAGTCCTCATCATCATTGTTATTAAATGGATTATACCAAGGAGAAGCTAAAACTTCCTCGATAGAGGTACCCTCAGCGAGAGGGGTCACATTTTCATGTGAGCCATGTTATACCCAATTTTTTTCAACTAAAAAAAAAAACCTGATAGACAACCTATGTGCACTCATTGACAATGTGATTTCATTGCCAACATAAGCATACCAAGCCAATCAGGAAAATAATAATACCCTTTATCACATCTTAATGATGGAAAAACTACTTGAGAGGACATACCTTCTTTCATCTAATGTTTCGAGGACTTAGTTGTATGAGAATTGAATGATACACGTACTCAAATGATTTGATTGGCATTATATATATATATATATATAACTTGACTCTAACTAGGGAATAGTAAAAATTTAAACGCTATTGTTTGATGCATTGGTAAATTTTATATGCTATTATTTAAGAGTTAGTTATCCCCATTTATTTGTTTTCATTAAATAATTACTATAGCCTATAAAGAATTAGATTGGTTAACCACAATTATTTTATCGTATTATACTTCAAAAATTGAACTATAAAATTATGTGTTAATCCATATATATAATTCTTTTGTTACATCTATAATTGAATTAAACAATAATTAAATATTTCCAATTCTAACCGTGATTATTTATTTTGAGTTCTATTATCCTATAACTATATAATTTTTTAATTGTCAAATTTCTTTAATCACCCAATCAAATAATTTTATCCTCAAATAAATCCATTCCTAATATAGTGATTAAAAAATTATGAGTTAACCTCCAAAACTATTAATAAGTTCACATTTTATTTCTCTATGTTTTCAAAATTGAATTCCAAGTTAAATTTTAAATTGGGTTTCTAGCAAATCAATAAATTTGAAAGTTACTTTAAATTACTAAGAAAAACTAATTTCTTAACCAAAAAAAAATAACTTAAAACTAATTGAAATCTATTTAAATATAGAGTCCCTCTTTGCCATTTCAATTTTTGCAATCAACTAAGTTTTTCTCTTCAATGTATATGTAAAATCTCAAATTTACTGTTTGAACGATTTCTTTGTTAATGACAACATATGGTAAATTGTACTTCCAGATTGTTTAGATGCAACAGGATAAATAATTTTTTTTGGAGATATCCTCCCCCAATTTTATTTATAGATTGATTTAAATGGTGTTTTTTTTTTGAAGTTATCACAAATTTCCAATGTGTATATATTTAGAACAATTTATAGATTAAAATTGATGACATAATAATCATGAGGGGTTGGAATAACCTACATGGTTGACTGAGCATATTATTATTTTTTAAGTCTCTGTGGGGGGGGGGGGGGTGAGATCCCCTCTCATGGGTTGTGCCCCCCATGGGGTCACAACTCCCCCAAGGGATTGTGGCTCCATGGGCGGCAGCCCATGGGTTGGCCCCATGGATGACAGGGGGTTGACCATTGGTCTCCCTTGAATGCATACATACATGCATACATACATACATACATACATACATACATACATACATACATACATATTCTTTTTTAAATATTATATAATTTATATTTATATTTTTAATATTTATTAAATTTATATATATTTAAATACTTTTAATTATTTTACAAAAAAACTCAATTTTAATTATATATAATATTAAATATTTTTTTTATTAACAGATAAGATTTGTTTAATTTATTTTATTTTAAATAAAACAAATTTGAGAACAATAGTAATAATTTATTTTAACTTAATTTCAAGGAAAGATTTTTTTAACCATCTTATTCTCATAACTAAATTTTGTCTATATGCAATTGTTTTCTAACTCTTATTGAATAGAACAATGGCACATTGAAAATGAGAATCCACACATTCCTTTTATTGATGTTAATGGTTAAGGTGAAAGAAAAACTTCTCAAAATAACTTGGTTTCCCTAATTAGCTTGACTGAATTTATATCCAAAGTATTTTTTATCCTCATGCATTTAATTAAAAAAATTTATATCATAAATAATAACTTTGAAAGTATAAACCATATTATTAAATCCCTATGTACAAAATGAAATAGTAAATTATTAACTCTTTATCTTCATTTAGATTTTAGACTATTTACAAGTAAAATATTAGTTAATTGCAAATCCAAATTTTTTACTGCATCATTCATGAAGTTCTTGAATCCCAAAACACTCTAAAGCAAGCATATGACTTTCTTTGAGAGCCATAAATTAGGTGTTTTCTAACATAGCTTTCCATCTTACTCCTAAGACATGAAAAGTAAAGACCATAAGAAACACATGTACCAATGGGCTCTCCACACAACCATAGGGTTATAAATCCAACCCACCCCCGATCCTGAGGTCATATAACCATCCCAAAACTCACACACATTTCACAACCTCTAAACCAACACTTATCACATAGATTCCAAACAAATTACCACATAACATTACAACAAATTCACTTAAATACTATTATTTACCCACTTTATACACATAATTTATTATTTATGCACAACTTAGAAAAAGGTGGAAAATCTTACCTAAATTAAACCCCAACATAAAATTTACAACAATTGTCACAAAGATTCAATATTGAATTCCACATAGATTTCACAAACGAAGAAAAAATTTCAAGAATTCGTCTACACATCAAACAAAGATCAATTAAACGGGGTAGATCCTACCATGAGAACCAAGTTGATGAAGACTTCTCAATTCCTCTCTTTTCTTCCTTCTTTCTCTATCCTTCCTCACTTCATTCATCCACCTATAATTTGCTTCTACCAAATTGAAAATCTTTAAAAGAAAATCTAAAACAATCCAAGATAAAATCCCCTTCTCCACTCAAGGAGAAAGAATAAATAGAAATAAAAAGAAACTACCTTTCCTTAACCACCTAATTACCCAACTAACTCTAATTTTTGCCACTTTGCAAAAGTGGGTAATTAAAGTGGGTTATAAACTCAAATAAAGGTATTTACTAAGATAAAATAACCCCTAACCTATAAGTTTATCACCTAGAAATTTTTTTTAAACAATAAAATAAAATTTAAATCATATAAGAACTCTATAAATCATAAAAGAAATCATCATAATAAAAGATAACTCAAAATATTAATAAACTTTCACATATACACACAACCAAACAACACATAAAAGAGTGTTTCACAACATATTACATGACCTTATTCTCCCTACGAGACAAGACCATAAATTCACAAGAGTAAAACAATGGAAGTAGCTATGTGACCCCTACCACAATTGGCAAAATTCACCTGTTCACTCAACAAAAAGTGTCAATACCTGCCATGAATATGAATAGCAAAAGAAACCATCATATTTAAAATAAAATTTCAAAAATAATAATTTAGGAAATCAAATTTAATAATCATCACAAGTAAAAATTAACATATCAAATCTTATCTCTACAATAACACCTACTTGCACATGCACAATATGAAATAATCTAGTAATAATTTCATTTAATAATAAAATCAATCATCTCAACAATCCCCTATCAACATAATGTAATCCATCTAATATACATAATACTACTACTTAACAATAAATAACCAATAACCCATCATAACTGAACATCTCCATCAACACATACTTACATAATCAATGAAAGGAAAACATTTGATTATCACAAAGAAATCACAACAACCATTAGTTAGATAGAATTAATTAGTTAACCATATCCAGTAAAAACTAATCATATGAACATAATTGATGTATAAGAACAACAATCACTCATAAACTCATGTATAATATCCAAACATAGAAGCACATAAAAAATTGGACAAGAACCATAAAAGACACATAAACTCAATAGGATGGTGAAAAGGTGGGATCTCACAAGCCATACCCAAGACCTTTATACCTTTGTCATTTTTCTAAAAGGATGGGTTCTCGGATGCCTTTTTGTTTTAGACCAAGTTCATCATTACATGTACACCCCATGCTCTTGATCATCTAGAATTATTCTCTATTATGATAAATAGGAAGAGGAACTTCTTCTTGTTCTTCTTAATATATCTATTTTGAGAAGTCTTTTTCATCTATAACCTTTGTATTAATTTCTCCCCATTTTGCAAAGACCATTGGTTTTAACCTGATTTTCTTGGATGCCTTGTCAATGTGATGAGGTTTTCCATATGTTTTCAAAAAAAGTGGTATCCATCCCATATAGAAGGATTCTTTAAGGTTGTATTCACCATAACAATTGTCTTGTATTTGTACCTTGAATTCAGAGGGTGTTTGATGGGAGGTAGACATGGATGCAAGCATTGATGGATCAATGTAGGAAGATGAGTGTAGAGTCACATCATTATTAGGAACTTGGAGAAAATTAAAATACATTTCTTTCATGTTTTTGTAGTAATAGAAGGGTTTGAGATCACCTTGAATGGTAACTTTAGTATCATTGTAGGGAAACTTGAGGAACTTATGGTATGTATATGGGATAGCCTACATGGCATGTATCCATGGACGACCTACGAGGATGTTGTAAGAAAAGTCAAGGTTCAATTCTTGAAATGTCATTTTAGCTATTGTAGGACCAACTTGTATAGGAAACCTTATAGTTCCCTCTGAGTCCCTTTAATTGTCATCATATGCTCGGATATTTATTCACTTTTGTCTTTTAATCACTCCTTCAAAGTATCCCAAATGTCTAACCAATTGAAGAGTACAAATATTCAAGCCCACACCTTCATCTATCAAAAATCTCTTTATCTTGTGTTTGTGGACATAGACCTCAAGATGTAATGCATGATTGTGATATGCTTGAGAGGGAAGGTCTTTTTATCTGAATACAAGGTGATGAGTCGATGCAATATTCCCTACCATGGCCTAGAATTGTTCTATATCTATATCAAAAGGTACAAACAATTGTAAGAGAGCCTTTTATAAGACTTCCATATGTACAAGGGAGATTCTCAAGAGTTATAAGATTGAGATTTGTGTTGGGGTTTTCTTGAGATGATTGATTAAACTATAATCCATTGGATTTATTTTTGTTGGACCTTTTGGTTGCAGAGGAGCTTCTTGGATGGTGACTCTCCCTCTTTGTGTGGTGACTCCACACTCAATATTTTTTCCATGTATTGTAACAATAGAGATATGGTTTTTGACATACTATTTATGTCTTACAACATTATCATAGGAGTGGTTGACTTGGTTGTAGAATTTTGACTTTCCATCATCATTTCCTTTTCCATGATTGGGCATCCGATTCTTGTATATACCTAACTCATTATTTTTAAAGGTCCTTGGGCATTTATTAATGCTTACCTCACCATGATATATTCGTCTTGAATGATATTTTTAAGCCTCATCCAATTATATGTTTTGTGACCTTTTGTCTGATGATGCTTTAAATTAAGGTACCATGTGTGTTTAAATTAAGGTTTTTTATATTGTTTGAAATTAGGAAGTTTGATAAGGTTTATTTGGATTATTTTGTTCAAATTTTGTTTTATTGTTTCCCCTAAGGGAGTGTACTTTTGTATAGCCTTATTGTTTGGTCTAGGAAGTGGTCCTCTTCGAGGATTGGCATTTTGTACATTTTTTATTTGTTTGGCTGATTTTGTGTGTTTTATATAAATTTTGTGTCCATAATGCTATCATTGGTTAGATTTTTATTTTTGGCCCATAGGCATGGTTTATGATTTGACCTTGATAGTTGATTGTTATCCTTATAAATCTTCACTAACCCTTTAGTAATAAGAGCCCCATTGATGGTGAGACCTTTCGCTATGAGTTCTGTAAATGTTGTGGCACATTGCATACGTAGGTGAAAACCAACTTCTGTGTTTAGATTATTAACAAGAATGTCTACTTATTTTTTTTCTATAATAGGCCATTTATATTTGCTCGCTTTATGTCTCCATCTTTATAGAAAGGAGGAAAAGGTTTATCCATTTTATTTTTTACAACATATAAGGCATTTAAAGTGGCTTTCACATCTATATTATAAGAGAAGTGAGTGAAAATTGGTCTTACAATTTATTTGAACATCTTAATGCTTGAGGGTAAGTGTGAGAACCATTCAATGGCTTGTCCACATAAGCTTCTTGGAAAGAGGCACATGAGATATGTATCATTGTAGGATACCTCTAAATAGGCTATGCAAAATTCTTGTATGTGTTCTTTTGGATTATCACATCCCTTGTATTTTTCAAACTTTGATATCTCAAAGTAAGGGGGAAATGGTATTATTGTTGTGATCTTATCAAATGGATAGCGACATAGATCTTGGAGAGCATATGATTTCTTGGTTGTTCCCATCTAGATATCATGGATTTTCTATGTTAAGCTTTGTATTTTCAATGTTAAATCATTAGGGGGATTGTTTGGTGTTGGGTTATATGTGTTATACTAGAGTATGGTAGATGAATTGAATGTTGAGTTTTGATTAGGGGGGATGTTAGATATCATGTCATATGGATTATATTGGGTGTGTTGAGTTTTGGGATTTGTCTGGTATTGCATTTATTTTTTTGTTGTGGAGGTATATTATATGGGCCATATTGATGTTGTGGAATGATGTGTTGTTGAGAGTTTTATGGTTGATAATGAATTTATTATTGTTGTTGTTGATGTGCAATTAGGTTATGTTGATAAGAAATGTTTTGTTGTTTTTGTGGTATTTGTTGTTGTTGTGAGATGTAGTGATGGTATTGAGGAGGTTGTTGTGGTGTAGGAGTTTTTAGTGAGATGTATTGAGGTGTGGGTTGTTTATTTTTTTGTGGTGTTTGAATTTTTTGAGAGATGTATTGATGTGTGTGTGTTGTTGATGTTGTTGAGTTAATTAAGAGATTGGTGCAGGGGCACCAATGCAATTTTTTGGTAAATCAGGTCTTTTGGTAGGTCTAGGGGTGTGAGGTCTTATTTTTGACTCAAATAAGATCAATTTAGACCATTTTATATGTATTTAGGTGCTATAGAGTTTATATTTCCAAATTATGCAAGTTTTGTAAAAATTGTCAAGTTGTGTAAAAAGTTGCAAAAAGGCAAAATGTGGAAGTTCAAGAGTCTTGTTGTAGTTCATTGGAAAGTAGTTGGAAGTTGAAAATTAATGCATGTAATTCCTTTTAAAGTCCTTGTAAAATTTTTTTGAAGGGAATTTAATTAAGATTTGCAATTCTTGAATGCCAAAATTCATTGTTTCTTAGAAATTTCTGATTTTTGCACTATTTTCTGAAGTTTCAAGCCTTTGTATGAATCTGTAAAGCTGTTGGATCTAGTGGAGGACTGTTCTAACTTTGTTTTGGATATATTTTAGTGAGGTTTCATTTTTTTTAACGCATCTGAGAGAGATTTTTCTTAAATCAGGTCTAAATTTGCTCATTCAAGGGTTTTGAGGTCTTAAATGGAGTTTGACCTATTCCACCTTTTGTAAACTACTTTAACTAAGTGGAATGGGTCTGGTAATGTATTATTAGGTGTTTAGAGGCTTGTGGTGAGTAGGGGAGGTTCTAAAAGTGGTTTTGCATGATGCCCTAGATGGCATTTTTGAGTATTTTGAGTGAAAATTTGACGTTTTAGTGAGGAAATGAGTGAAATATTTGGGGGAAGCAATCTTTATTGTTAGATAAAGTTTTTTCAGGTATTTTAGAACTTTATTGAACCATTGGACAAGAGATTTGAGGCCAGGACCATTGATTTTCAAGAAACCCTCCTTGGAAGGGCATAAAAAGAGAGATTTTGCAATCGGGTGTTTTAGAAAGTGTTTCTTTGTCAAGTAAAGGTGGATTCCATGGTTTTGAGCCTTGGTAAGCGGCTGAACAGCAGAAAATTAGACATGCATCAAGTTTTAAGGGCAAGTCTTTTGTAATAGTGGCCTAATTGGCCTTGTAGGACAACAACAAAGCCCAGTTTTGAAGGGGTTGGTCCAAAGTGACCATAGCTGGTTTTGAGATATATTTTAGTAGGCCAAATGGGTCATAGAATCTGGTTTTAGTTTTAGGAGATCCAATTTGGTGTTGGAGATATACCTGATTTCACCCTTATGGACTACTATAAGGGTTTAGTTTGTGAATGCAAGAATTTGTGAAATCTAATGAAACAAGGTTTATTGAGAGTTTTATTGGTTTGAACCAGTCAAGAAAAGGTTGAGTAAAGTTATTTTGGGGTCTTGTAAGAGTTTAGAAACTTAAGTTGATGTTTTGGTGCCTTTGGGAAAAGTGGAATCAAGCTACAATGAAGAGATTTGGGTGAATTTTGTGTGAATCCAAGTGAATTTGAGTTTGATTGAGTCAAAGACCTCCCCTACATTGCATCAGAGATGTATTGATGTGTTTTTTTTGTTGATTCAATTTATTTGGTTTTGATGTTGGATGATGTTATTGAGTGTTAGGGACACTTGGGTGTATGTTGCATGAAGAGGTAGGTGTTGTAAATGGATTAGTACCATAGTTCATTGTGTTTGGATTTAGAACAATTAGATTGGGTTGATTTGTGTATGTTGTTGTCAGTGGGATGTTTGCATTTTGAATTCCTTGATTTATTTGATTTCCTATACCTTGGTTGAACAACATATTTACATATTGTCTTAAAAAAATTAATGAATCTGTGTCAAATGGAGATATGCTAGGTCGACATGACACATTTTTATAGGAGGTATTGGTATTCATTATATGATGTGATGTACCAAAGGTTCAGTTTCATGTGTATGATTAATTGATGCCATTGCAAGTGTAAGGGATTATTCCCTAAGTGTATTAACATCAAATTCAGTGGGTAGTTTGGAACCTCCTTATGCAAGTTTGAGAAAATATTAATTAGGGTTAGCCCGTAACATAGCATCAAGTACTCTAATAAGGGTTGTGTCTTGTCATCTCTAATAATTGTTTGGGAGTACTTTATGAATCTATCAGTTTCGTGAGTAATGTCTTCTATGATGACCCTTTGTTCTTGGGATTTTTGGGGTTGTCTTGGAGTACTATAAGATCTAGGAATGAATTCAACACCAAGCATTCCTAGGGATTTTTAGCAGATGGTAGTGGGTACACTAGAGCTACTAGGATTAGATTCCATTTTTTTCTTGTGTTGGTACTATTGGCAATATGTGTTGTCATTGATGTCAACTTGATGTTTGGAAATATGTGTTATCCTTATTGATGTCAACTTGATGAAAATGTCATATTTTTATAGTAATGGATTGATGGTGTGAGACTAGCATTTGGGAGAGATGGTTTGACATGGATGAAGACTTTGGTTGAGCCAATGTTTGAGGCAAGTTAGTTTGGAAGACCTAGCAGATGTATCCATAGTAGTATGATAATCTAGAAGTATGATATGTTTATGACTAAGCTTGTAACCCATTGGTTCATGATTTGGTAGATAATTAAAGTCACATCGAATGATTCCTACATGTTCAAGGAGTTAGATGAATGGAAATTGAGTCTGGGTTCATACTTGTGCAATTAGGAAAAGTTATCTAAGGCCCAAACTGCATATTTTCCTAAGTGACTCTATATTTTGGTCTGCACTCTACCTGATGAAAGGTACTCCCCTTACCATATCAAACTCACAACAACACAAGTTTGCACAGAAAAAAATGTAGGAAGAAAATAAGAGATTTTTATTATTCTAAAAATGGAAAACAAATCATAGAATTACATGGGATTTTCTAATTATAAAGTATCAATCAAACATACAGATCAGAGCCTTCAATTTTTTATCTATGATCTCAAAATACACCTTCATGCTCTTTGCCACCTCCTCTCTGTCTCTATATACTATTCCCCCCCTTCATGTTAGCTTAGCCTCTCGACATTCTTTTCCTCCTGTGTTGTCTTAGTACTAGCTCATCATCCAATGAACATTGAGATCTCCAAGGAAGTTATCTCACTATCAGTAACTTTAATTCTTATTTTTTGATGATAGGTAATTTTCTTCCATCCATCGGCTTCAGGTTTGAAATCATCTAGCTAATGATCTTGTTGATTCTCAACAATGATGTTAAATCAACGAGTAACTTCACACCACATGCCACCACCTTACTCGTCTACTTATCACCTTTGATCTACACATGTTTTCATCCATCCTCTACCTTTAAAGTGTTGAGGGGACTTTAAATCCTCTCACTCTGATATGGCAAGGTCTCATCGATGAATCTCCTATCGGTATGTCGAGCGAACTCCTCAAGACCTCCTATCAAATCATGTTTGTCTCCTCAATATCGGAATATTGAAGGGACTTACAATCTTGTTAGCCCAAAATCCCATCATCGCCTTGATACACCTTATCGCTCCATTGGAGGGACTCCCAAATGAATCCTTCTGATAACCTAGAGTCTCCTCAATACGAGCACACCAACTTCGTGAACACCAAAATCTTTTAGGAATTGGGGTTTGGCCATCCCGCATACTCCTTACTCCATACCAATGTTTGATAAGATGCAAGCCAAAGCTATGAATAGTGATGCCCAAAATGTTTCATGTACAAACTTCTTCCTTTTCAAATGTTGAGGTGTGGAGTTTCACTGTGCATCTTATGCTTGTTAGCAATTAAGTTAGGTGTGAACCTTAACACCAAAGCCTGATGTCTGACTATTCACAACATCGAGTACACCTCAAGTCTAAAGTCCGAAACTTGAACTTTCATAGTCCTACATACTTAGAAAACTCAAGTCAATTATCCCTTATTGAAAAGAAGCAACACAAATATTTTTGGTTGATGCAATATTTCTCTTACACCCTGGAGGCTCTTGCATTAGACACCCAAGGTAATTTAAAAAGTGACCCTATCACTTCTTAGGAGCTAGAGGGAAACCAAGACAATTAACCTTCAACTCAAAAAACTAGGATAAATATTCGATAGTCCTTGCTTTCCATTTCACCAAGTACTCTTTATATTTCCTATTTCTTGTGCTTCTACCCACACAACTATCCAAAACTTCTTCTATCTCTTCCTTTTCTACAGTAGGTGCTGGAATGCCCCACTGTGCCTCTGTGAATTCATTCTCCTTATCCATTTCATGATATTCTATCAAATTAAAAATGTTAAACACAGGTGAAACATTAATCTCACATAGTAACTCCACCTTATATGCATTTCCTGAATCATGCTTCTTTAGGATCTTTCATGGTCCAAATTTCTTCATCTTTAACTTGTTGTATGTGCCACCTAGAAATCTCTCCTTCCGCAAATGACCATGACTTCATCGCCTACTTGGAACTCCTTATACCTTCTTTTATGATCTGCCTTACCCTTATATGGTGAATTCACCTTATTGATATGTTTCTTCACCTCTTCATGAAATTTTTTTAGATGTTCAAACAAATCCTCAGCTTCAGCACTATGCTTTTCCCCTTATCCATCTTCATCAATTCAAAAGTAGTTCTAGGACTCCCATACATAATCTAGAATGGTAATTTACTAGTGCTCTGGTTGACAAAAAAATTGTAAGAAAATTCTTCTTGTGGTAAAATTAGATTCCATCCCTTGGGCTTGTCACCTACCAAGCATCTCAACAAGTTACCCAAACTCCTATTCACCACCTCCATTTGTCCATTATTCTATGGATGATGTGTTGAACTAAACTTCAAATTAGTCTTGAACTTCTTCCACAACGTTCTCTAGAAATACCCAACGAACTTGGTATCTCAACCTGAAACTATGCTCTTGGGTAGACCATGTAGTCTTACCATCTCTCTATAGAATGACTCTGCAACATGAACAACATCACTAGTCTTATGACACGAGATGAAGTGTGCCATCTTCAAAAATATGTCTACCACCATAGATATGGATTCATGACGTCACTGTGTCTTCGACAAACCAAGAACAAAATCCATGTTGATGTCCTCCCATGGCTTCCCTAGTATAGGTAATGGCTAATATAACCCCATATTCTAACTTGTTCCTTTTTCTATTTGACATACGCAACAACCCTGCACAAAATTCTTCACATCCTACTACAACTATGACCAATAGTAATGTTCACCAACAATAGCAATGGTCTTATCCTGACCGAAGTGTCCAACTAATCCTCCACTATGTTTCTCCTTGATCAATTTCTACTTCATGGAACTCCTTGGAATGCAAAATTGATTCCCTCAAAACAACATTCCATCTTGGATTATAAAATCCAACCATCTCATCCTATCTAGGGTGATAGGATCCATGCAAGCTTTCCAAGACTCTACAAAATTAGGATCCTCAAGATACAAACTCTTGAGTTCATGGAACCCAACAACTACAATCTACATTTTTGTTAATAAATTATGCCTCTTGCTCAAGGCATGTACAAATCTATTCAATCTTCCACTCCTATGTTTCAAAACAAATGTGTAACTTTGAAAAAATTCAACCCATTTCAATCGCCTTTGATTCAAATTTCCTTGATTGTTTAAATATTGTAAAGCCTAATGATCAGTAAATAAAACAAACTCCTTTGGAAACAAGTAATATCTCCATTTCTTCAAAGCTTGAACTATAGCGTAGAACTCTTGATCATAAACATAATACCTTCTCTTTGAATCCTTCAAATTTTCACTAAAGTAGGCAACGGGTTTACCTTCTTGAATCAAAGCAACTCCAATGGTGCTACCACTAGCATCACAATCTACCTGAAATACTTTGTTGAAATCTAGAAGTGCCAAAATAGGTTGCTTAGTAACTTTCTTCTTCAGAAAATCAAAAATCTTTATTGCTCATGTACTCCACTTAAAATCTTTTCTATCCCCTCTCATTGTTTTCATCAGGGGTGCACAAATACTACTGAAACCTTTGATAAACTTCCTATAAAAACTTTCTAGACCATAAAAATATCTTAACTTTGTAGCACTCCTTGGTGTAGGCCATTCAACAATAGCTCTCACCTTCTTCAAATCCATCTTAAGACCCTTTGCTGAGATCACAAATCTCAAGTATACCAACTCGTGTTTCACAAAACTACACTTCTTCAATTTGATTAAGAACTTTTCTTCCCTTAGGTTCTCAGGAACTTTTTTGATATGCATCAGATCCTCATCCAATATCCTACTGAAAATCAAAATTTCATCCAAGTAAACAATAAAAAACTTACCTAGAAACTCTTTCAATGCCTCATTCATGAGATGCATGAATGTGCTTGGTGCATTGATTAGCCCAAAAGGCATGACTAACCACTTGTACAAACCTTCTTTTGTTTTGAAGGTTGTCTTGCATTCATCTCCTTCTCTAAATTGGATATGGTGATATCCACTCTTCAGATATATCTTCGTGAAGTACTTAGCTCCACTCAAACAATCCATGATGTCATCCATCCCTAGCAAGGGAAACCTATACTTGATAGTGATCTTGTTGATGGCTTTGGAATCTATACACATCCTCCATTCCCCATCCTTCTTTGGTGCTAACACTGCAAGTACTAAACATGAACTCAAACTATCCTTGGTCAATCCCTTTCACAAAAATTCTTGCACTTGTCTTTCAATTCTTCACTCTCTACTAGAGTCATGAGATGGGATACCTTATTCAAAAAATTGGCTCCAAGAATCAAATCCATCTGTTGACTAATATTCCTTATCAGAGGAAAACCTTCAAGTAAATTATCATAAACAATACTCCAAAAAAAATTTAACAAATCTAAATCTTCTAAAGGTACATAACTATCACCTTCTTTATCAACTCTAGGGATTAATGCAAAACACATATGCTCATGTCTCATACCTTATAGGAATTTTCTTCCATCAACCAAAAAAATTCATGCATTGCTACATATCTTTTCTCCTACATCCTTCATGGGATTTAACTTATGACGAACACTATCCTTGGTCAAAGAACAGGTGTTAGCATGTCCATCATGCACCGCTCATCAATCAAACTTCCAAGGTCTACCTAACAACATGTGACAAACATCCATAGGTATGATATCATACAAAACCTCATCCTTATAGTTACCAATATTAAACTTTATCAGATATTGCTCATTGACAAAAGCCCTGTGTTCCTTCTACAACCATGCAATATGATATGGACTTGGATGCCTTCTCCTTTCCAATTGTAACTTTGTGACCATTTCCTTTGACACAAGATTGTTTGTACTACCTCCATCAATGATAACATCACAAAATTTACCTTCACACTTACATCGAGTGAAAAATAGGTTCTTAGTTTGATTTGATTCCTTCTCCTTATTCAACAAGGCTCTTCTAACAACAAGAGACTTTCCTCTTTAAGCATTTTCAGAATGTGAAGACTGAGCATCTTCATCTACATGGGTAACTTGAGTGTTACCTTCAGGTATTTTTTCTTTTCTTCCCTTGACGTTGAGGGAACTCATAAGCCCTATGTCCTTCATCTTCGCATTGAAAATAGGTTCCTCGGAAGCCTCCTCTTCCTAGTCCTCATCTAGATCTTCCTCTACCTCTTTGGTCTCCACTATTTTGATCTTGACTAGTACTGGATGCTTCTCCCTTCCTTTGATCTCCACTTCAGCCTCCATATGGCCATCTACCAGCCCTTCCACCATGACCTCCACCTCATTGTTTACTTTCAAATATTTTGTTTAGTCGTTCTTCAACTTTTAAGGAAAATTGATAAGCATCCTCAATGGTGGTCATTCTTACCAACATCAATTCTTCCTATATGCTAGGGTTCAACCCATTAATATAATGAGCAACTTTCTCCTTATTTTCCTTAGAATGTCCTATTTGAATTAGGACCTTATGAAATTCTTTCGTGTATTCTTTCACCATCCTCATTCTTTGTCTCAAGCTCTGCATCTTCTTGAGTAGTTCCAACTCATAATCAATTGGAATAAATTACTTCTTCAGTTTTGCCACCATTCTATCCCATTTAGATATTTTATCCTTTCCTTGTCTTCTTATTTCGAGTTGGATCTCTTTCCACCATATACTTGTGTGACCTTTTAAATTTTTCTTTGCAAACCTCCCTCAATGAGGGTTTTCAATCTCTTCAAACCTAAAAATTTCTTCCATGTCATTGATCCAATCTATCAACTCCCCAGGATTCAGATTTCCAGTGAAAATTGAAACCTCCATTTTAGGTTTCATTCCAAGGCTGGATATTGCTCTCAGCAATTTCATTTCTCCAAGATCCATTTGATTTTTTTATTCTTCTTCCATTTCCTCTTCAGATTCCTCTTCACTATCATCTCTTTCTTGATGCACTTCTCTCCTATGAACCTCTTCCTATAAGGATTCTAATTTATTTTTGAGGGATTTGATTTCATCTCTAGGTGGATCTCTTCCTCCATGACCTCTACCTCTACCTCTACCATGTGGGTAGTTCTAGGAGGAATTTTGATATCAACCCACACTCAAAAGTCCTAATACAAACTGCCTCACATTTGGCGCTCTATTTATAGACTCAAGACAACCTACTATGATACCACTTGATGAAGGGTAATCCCCTTACTATATCAAACTCACAACAACAACACAGGTTTCAACAATAAAAAATACAAGAAGAAAACAAGATATTTTATTATTCTAAAAATGGAAAATAAATCGCATAATTACATGGAATTACAAAGTATCAGTCAAACATGTAGATTGGAGCCTTCAATTTCTACTCTATGATCTCAGAATACACCTTCATGCTCTCTGCACCTCCTCTCTATCTCTATATACTATTCTCCCCATTCATGTCAACTTGGCCTCTCAACATTCTTTTCTTCCCATGTTGTCTTAGTACCTCCTCATCATCTAATGAACACTGAGATCTCCCAAGAAATTATCTCACTATTAGTAACTTTAATTCTTATTCGTTCATGATAGGTAATCATCTTCCATCCATCAGATTTAGGTTTGAAATTGTATGGCCAATGATCATATTGATTCACAACAACGATGTGAAATCAATGAGTAACTTCATGCCACCTACTGCCACCTTACTCATCTTCCTATCACCTTCGATTTGCACATTTTTTTGTCCATCCTCTACCTTTGCAGTGTTAAGGGGACTTAAAATCCTCTCACTTTAATATGGCAAGGTCTCGTCAATGAAGCTCTTATTGGTATGTCGAGTGGACTCGTCAAGACCTCCCACCAAAACATGTTTGTCTCCCTGATATCAAAATATCAAAGAGACTTGCAATCATGTCATCCCGAAATCTCATCGTCACCTTGATACACCTTATCGCTCCATCGAAGGGACTTCCAAATGAATCCTTCCGATAACCCAAAGTTTCCTCAATACAAGCACACCAACTTCACAAACACTGACACCTTTCAATAATCGAGGTTCAACCTTCCTACATACTCCTTACTCCATACCAACATTCGGTAAGACGTAAGCCAAATCTCTAACTCATGATGCCCAAAATGTTTCCTATGCTAACTTCTTCCCTTTTGAATTTCGGGGTGTAGAGTTTTACCGTGAATATTATGCTTGTTAGCAATTAAGTTAGGTGCAAGCCTTAACACTGAAGCCCAATGTCTCACTATTCACAACATTGAGCACGCCTCAAGTCCAAAGTCCGAAACCCAAACTTTCATAGTCCTACATACTTAGCAAACTCAATTCAATTAGCCCTTATTGAAAATAAGCAACACAAATTTTTTTAGTTGATGCAAGATTGCTCTTACACCTTGGATGCTCCTACATCACTACCGTATTACATGATCTGGTTGTGCAGTTTTGAAGTTATGTTGGAAGTTAGCAAAGAGGTTATTCCCAAAATTTCATGTCATAAACATTTCTACAACAAGAGTTAGATGTAACAGTTATCTTGATTGTAGAATAATAGTTATGTGTCTTAGATTTTCTCCAAATTGCTTTGCATTCCTCTAGAGTGATATATATGGTTGTGTGGACTTGGGGATATGTTTAGAGAGGTGTATGGATTCATAGATATGTGTTTTAGATGTTTCAGTGAAACACAATGCAATATCCTAAGTGTTGATGTGTCACAGTTAGTCTGAGATGCTCTATTCTTTTATGTTTAATGGGTTTCTTTATTTGCCCCAACATATGTTGATCTGATAATTTAGGAGAAGGTTGTAAGGATTCTATTGATAACCTACATTTTTCACATCTTGGTCTGCATGATGTTTTTTGTCTCTCCCCGGTGGTGTAAAGATGAACAATTGGTAGTTTTGGTGGTGTTGATGTTGTTTGGGTCAACAGTCTAGTTTCCTTCATTTGTAGTTGATCTCAATTAATTAATTTTGATTTGGAGAATGTATTGTGATGTTTTTGGGCATAGTTATCCCTTGAGTTGATCCGCAACTCAGTTTTCTTCATGGTGCATATGTGTGAAGCCGACCTATGTAATATCACTCATTTCATTTTATGGGTCTTTTTGGAAGTTGACCTATTTGGTGTTTTGAGTTGTTGCAAAGGGTATTTATAGAAGAATAGAATCATTTGTGAATTGAAATGAGAGAGAGTGTTTGGTATGTTGAATATGAAGTGTGAGAATTTAATATGATGTAGTAATTTTATGAAAAAGGGACTACAACATCAACATATGTTAGATGCCTCTTTTATAGCAGCTCATGCTCATGTTTTCATTGTAGTTTTCCTATATCATGTTATCAAGCAGTAACCTCTTCAATAAGTCCTTGTATATTACCCTAAGGTTGTGCGCCTTAAACTAAAAGTCCATAGATAGTGAGCTCCTTAATCAATATTGTAATTTTTAAGCAGTGAGCTTCATATATTGTGAGTTAACTCTCACTTTGGTTTTTCCCTTATTGGGTTTTTAACATAAAGATATTGGTGTCCTTGTGTGGTGCATGTTTCCATTTCTATTCATCTTCTAGTTAATTTGATTTGATATTTAATTTGCAAATGGAGTTGTTTAAGTTTTAGTATATGTTGATTCACACCCCTCTCCTAGAATTTTGGTGTGTTCAACAATTGGTATCTGAGCTAAGTGCCTTTGAGAAGTCTAATGACTAAGGTAGATCTTGCACTTGAACACATGGGAGCTGAAGCAATGATCAATGATATGTTTTCTCTAGAACTGGATCTAGAGTCAATGGAACTTGAAGTTTGAGACATCAATCTAGATGATTGTGAAGTAAACTTTGAAGGAGAACTCTAATTTTCTCTTGAAGATCTGGATGAAGCAAGAACACTAAATATGAAATATGAGTGCATGCTTGAAAAAACAAAGGAGACAATTATCAAATTGAAGGCACAAGGTAGAGAATCAAAAGAATAAATTGGCAAACTAAAAACTCAAATGGAAGGAGGTAAAGGATGTGAGACTAAACTCAAGGAGGTAGAATGTGTGATCTCTAATTTGAAAGTTAAATTTTAAGAAGGTAAGAGGATTGAGGATTTCCTGAATACCAAACTCAATGATAAAGCTACTAAATGTTCAAAACTTGAGGAAGAGATTGCCACTCTAATAAAAGAGTTGGAAAAAGAAAAAGAGAAGATTGACAAGGGATTAAAGCTAAAAGGAGGTTCTAAAATTCTTGATGATTTGATTAACTCTCAAAAACCATCAAAAGAAAAATTTGGTCCTGGTTTTGAAAACGAGAAAAGTCGTATAACTAGTGCATCTACAATTTTTTATGATAACTTCAAAGTAGAAGGAAAGTATGAAAAAAAGGAGGAGAAATTCCACACTAAATAACCTAAGAAGAAATCCTCTGGAGATGCAAAGATAAATAAAATTAGAAAGAAAGAAGTGTTGGAAAATTGATTGTCATTGATTTCAAAAGGAGATTTGAGTAATATCAGTTGGTGAGATTGTTGATGGATGTCAAAAAGGGAGATTGTGGCCAATCATGATGGTCATTGATGTCAATTGGTCTTTCTCTAAATGATGCATATGAAGTTGCAAGGCAAGACTTGAAGAACTATAGAAGTTTGGGCTTCAAGCCTTAGGCTTACTCTATACAAATTGCTAAGAGAAGAAAGAGTTAGTCATTTTTAGTTTAGTCTAAAAAGGCATCAAGCATCGAGCTTTGGAATTAATGCTTACACCTTGATTGAAAGTGATGAAAGGGGTATGAAGGAACCCCAAACCCTGACACCTAGAAATGCTTCAATGTTCACGGGTCGATGTTAATGTTTACACCTTAACTAAAGGTGATGAAAGTAGTATGAGAGAGACTCAAGCTATGACACACAAAAAGGATTTGGTGATCATGGGTTAGAAGGTTGGATTACGCCTTACCAAAAGGAAAGTAAGTAGTAAATAGAAATATCAAAGGCCGACACCCGAAAGGGTTATGCCAACTAGCATTTTGCAAAGGAAGTTTTCAGGAATCATGGAGTGCTAAGAAGGTTTACACCTTATCAAAAGCAAAGAAAGAGGTAAGCAATATGTGTGAACCCTAACATCTGATACCTCAAAGGACTCATCGGTGTTTCAGGGTTTTGTGGTATGTCGTATGGTTTATGTAATAGCCCAAACTATTAACCCAAAATTTACCTCTTTTTTCCTTCTTCTTTCTTGATTATTATCTTATCATGTGTTTATTCAATTTTATACTAAGGTACTTCTATCCATACAGGATAGGCATACATCCATTCATAATAGGCATCCATCCATTCATAATAGACATCCAACCATATGGGTTGGGCATTTGTCCATATGGGACTAGAGTTCATCCATCCATCTAGGATAGGCATCTACCCAAATGGGGTAGGCATCTATCCATAAAGGATAGGAATGTGCTCTGGCCAAATACTTTAGACTCATTGGGACCATCTAAGTCTTGAGTCACCCACTAAAGAATACACTCCCCTTGGAAGTGCATCGAGGTCGTCATCTTTAGGAGTATGTACAAATAAATAAGTAGTTTGAGTCCCACCTCAAAATTTGGCCTAAGGCCTTTGGGAGTCAAGTGAATCCATCCGAGATTCCTTCTGAGTATACAAAGAATGTATTTTGTCTTAGTTGTATATTAGAGATTTTTAGCCCCCTTTTTGACCCAAAAATTCTCTTGAATAATTAAATTATATTTTAATTTATCATTATCATATAATTTCCCTAAGCTCCATACCCAAATGCCTGAGGTACTAGGAGCATCCTTCATTTCCTAGACTACCTACATACCCTACTTCCAAATGGGTTCAATGCATAAAATATGTAGTTCTATTTTCTAATCTAAGTTTGATGTAAACTATTATGTGGGTATGTAACCCTTTCTAGGGTCCCTTTTCCTTGGACAATTCCTTTGTGACTACTACCCACAAAGGGAAGCAATAAAAATAAGTTAATAGTCTCCATGACTATTACTTGTTTCCTAAACATCTAAAACCTAGTTCCTAAAATATCATCGCCTTTGAAATCGTTTGAGATACAATTACCTTTTAATTAACATAACAATATTAAATAAATTCCATCGAATCCTATAATAGGGTTTACTAGGTTGAACCAGTGGATTTTCGTTCATTTGAAATTATCTTATTAGATTATCAATTCGAGAGAGATTACCCTTCTCTTGGATTTTAACACTTTTAATATTCCTTATTTCTCCCCGGTGATTTAAAGGAATGATGCCATAAACGTTGTTGTTGTACCTGTGTTAGGCTATGGATGTAGTAGCTCAAGCGCGATGACATTACTTGTAAATATGAGCCAGAGGCACCACTGATACCAAATGTTGTTGGATTTTTTTGGTTTCAACTCTTGATTAATTTTTTCCTATCTAAGAAAGGAAATAACATCTAATTAATTCTTGCAAATAAAATACTTGTATGGGAAGAGTAAACACTACTTTATTCTAACACTTAATTTTATGAAAGAATTTTAGACAATACTTAATTATGAAATGAGTTATAAACTTTAATTGATACATATTGGAACACTAACTTACTATTGTAAAAATTAACTTCTTTTCCACTTTTTGATCAAGATCCCATTGTGGGCGAGGTGAGTGCATATGGTGTACGGGAATTACAAGTTACTATTTAATTCATTATCTATTTAGAAAGTGAAACTAAATATAAGATGTTGATCTACTCTTGTAAATATGATTAAATTATGGTAGCTTTAATTTCTTTTAAATAAATATAAATTAAGAATCATTACTAATTTTACAAAAATAAGTAAATTGGCATAGTGTTAATCATTAATTGACTATCTTTAACAAAAAAATTAAGGAAAAATTAATTCACTTGAGAGAATAGAAATTGAATAACTAATTTACTTTTGCAAAAGAAAAAAACTATAGAAATCCTTGTTAAATAAATATTAATAAATCTATTTGAAATAATAGAGATTAAAATTACTTTCTTGACAATTCCAAATTAAATTAATTAAGGTAATATTAATTATTTGAAAATAATTTAGAATCTAAGTTTTTTCCTTGCCACTACTAATTTACTTTCTCTAAGAAATTATTTAAATATATTAAAAACTATAATGCAAAATTAAATAAGTTAAGACAATATTAACTAATTTTTTTTTTTTTTTGAAAATTCAATTATTTGAATAAATTCACTTTTAGGTGAATACATTAATTAGGTCAACACTAAATATATAATTTCTTTCTAGATGTAAAATATTAAACTAACATTAATAATTTAAATAATTACTAAGTTTTAAAACCGTTTGAAACTAAACAATGTTTTGATTGAGTTCATGTAGTGTTTTATTAATTTATTATAGATGTGTACATATCTAAATAATTGTCATAAATCTACTAATGTGGTTTATTTCTTTATTGCTTTTAAACAAAATCTTAAAGAAATATGAAATTTTTAAATAAGTAATTATTGAGAGATAAATTGCTTTAAATAATAAAATACTAATTAATTGTTGGAGATAATTTTCAACCAACTAAATAAATGAAAGAGAATAAATTTGAACTTATAATTTCATTTTTAGATGAATAATGATCCAGGAACATCCAGTGGTGTTAAGGGCAATCTTGCATCACCCAAAAATAGTTAAATTTCAAGTTTCTCAGTTTTTAGATGTTTTTACATTTTTGGATACCCTTTTCGTCATAATGAAATTCCCAATTTATAGTTTTTATTTTCTATTCATGAGTTGAAAGATATTGCAGTTTTAGTTTCCCAAATTTGCACCTGAAAATCTTCCGGGTTAGATTTGAGGCACTTAGAGTTCCCGGATCGGCCCCAAAACTTGCCAAAATTGGTGAAGAAAATTTTAAGCGCGTTGTTGACTTTGAGATCTTTCCAATAGTTCAAACGGTTCGCGAATCGGAGTCCCAGATCAAAAGTTATGGCCCCGGGAAGTTGGCGCACTTTCTAGAAGATACAATTGCAAATGTTCTTTTGAAATTTGAACTTCAAGTTGTAATTTTTCGGCGCCAAACCGCCTAAACTCAAATTTGAATGTTGTTTTGGCTCCAAACTAAAGAGGAGCTCTATTTATGGGCGGGTTTCTAATTTTTGGGCAACTTTTTGGGGGACAAGCTCGCATATTGTGAAAGGGTTATTCTGTAGCTTTCTGTAACTTGCATGTGCTATAGAACTTGAGGATTTGAGATCCTCTGCATGTAAGAAGCTCCATTTTCTGAATAATAAAATTATTCTCTTGTTTGTGGGTTATGTTCTAAGTCTCGGGTTGCACCCTCATCAAGTGGTATCAGAGCGGGTTTTCTTGAGTGTGTGGACAGATCGCTGATCGTGAGGCAGTTCGCACCAAGACCGTGGTTGTGGGTCGAGGTCAAGAAAGATGCCTCCAAGAGTGATGCCTAGTAGGCGTGGTGGTGCCAGAGGTGGTCGAGGCGGCAGAAATGCTAGTGGAAGAGATGCACGGCAGCCCTCCAAAGACAGATTGATGCGTTACAAGAACAGTTGAGAAGAGGGTTAAACCTGAGGGAGGAAAGTGAGGATGAAAGAGAGGAAGAAGGTTCAAATGCAGAAGAGGAAGAAGAAGCGATTGATCAAGACCAAATGCGGCTAATAAGGGCCATTTAGAAGATTGGGAAAATACCCAAAGCAGAAGTCCCCAGTTATTCCGGAAGTCTGAACCCAAAAGAGTTGATCGACTGGATCAACGAGCTAGAAGAATATTTTGAGTATGAGGAAATAGAGGACCTAGATCGGGTTAAGTTTGCGAAAATGAAGCTGAAGGGCCATGCCAGTATTTCGTGGAAAGATGTCTAGTTGGAAAGAAATCGAAGAGGAAAAGGAAATATCACCAGATGGGAATGCATGGTAGAGAAACTGAAGAAGCAGTCATACCAATGGACTACGAGAAGATCTGTTGAAGAAATTGCCAGGTTGAAGCAAGGAAGCAGATCTGTGAAGAATATACTGAAGATTTTACAAGATAATCATCGTAACAGGCCACACAGAGGCCAATAAGGAGAAGGTAGCCCGATATCTTAATGGGTTATGACTGAGCATTCAGGAGGAGTTAAGCCTAGTTAGAATGACCACCATTGAGGATGTGTATCAGTTTGCTCTGAAGGTGGAAGAGAAGCTGAACAAAAGATTTGATGGCAAGCAAAAAGGACGAGGAGGTCAAAGTGGAAGGGGAAGTGGAAGACCTTCAGGAAGCCGAAATGATGATGAAAAGAAAAGTGAAGATGCGGGTACTAAAGCCAAAAGAATGACAACTTCTACCGCCCTCGTGATCAAAATAGTGGTGATCAAAGAGGTAGAGGATGAGGGAGATATGGACAAGGATCTGGAAGAGGTGGTTTCAGAGGAACATCCTTCCAGTGTGGTGAAGAAGGGCATCGAGCCTATGAATGTCCACAACACCAAGGAAGGGCAAACAAGAGGCCAGAAGGTCATGGAAGGGTTGTGTATGCAGATGAGGAGGCCCAATCTGAACATTCAGATGATGCTAAAAGGGGAGAAGCCCTAGTGATTAGGAGAGCCCTAGTGACAGAGGAAAAGGAACCAAAACAGAGGAAGAATCTGTTTCGCACAAGGTGCAAGTGTGAAGGAAAATGTTGTGATGTCATTATTGATGGTGGGAGCATCGATAATCTAGTGTCAAAAGAGATGGTCACAAAGTTGAAGCTGAAGAGGGAAAAGCACTCGCATCCATATCGGATTGCCTGGTTGCAGAAAGACCACAAAGTTTTGGTCAATGAGCAATGCCGAGTAAAGTTCAAGATCGGGAGCTACCATGATGAGGTACTCTGTGATATCATCCCCATGGATGCATGTCACATGTTGTTTGGGAGGTCGTGGCAGTTTGATAGACGAGCTATACATGATGGCCATGCAAACACTTATTCCTTGACAAAGGATGGGGTTCGTCACAAGTTGAAACCCCGAAGGAGACCGAAGAAAAGGTATGCAGAGTGCTAGAATTTGTTATGTAGATGGAAGAAAAATTTTAGAAGGTATGAAGCATGAGAGTGTTTTATGCATTGATTCCTAGAGTGAGTAAGGATAGTGAGAAGGTTCCAAAAGAAGTTTTTGGGATGTTGGATGAGTTTCAGGATATTGTTTCTGATAATGTACCCGAGGGTTTACCACCAATAAGGAAGATCATCATCAATTGACTTGATTCCTTGAGCCAGTTTGCCAAATAAGGCAGCTCATAGAATGACTCCACAGAAAATGAGGAGTTGAACAGACAAGTTCAAGAGTTGTTGAGAAAGGGTTTGATACGTGAGAGTTTGAGTCCATGTGCAGTACCTGCAGTACTAGCACCAAAGAAGGATGGGGAGTGGAGGATGTACAGATTCTCGAGCCATAAACAAGATAACAATCGGCACAGATTTTCCTGCCATGATGGATGACTGATGGATCGTTTTGAGGGAGCTCAAGATTTCACAAAGATCGATCCAAGAGTGGATATCACCAACTGGATTCGAGAGGGAGATGAATGGAAGATCGCCTTCAAGACCAAAGAGGGCCTCGATATGAGTGGTTAGTCATGCCTTTTGGGCTAACTAATGCACCGAAAGCACATTCATGGCTCAATCCAGGTACTAAAAGAATTTCTGGGAAGTTTTGTTATTGTGTATTTAGATGATATTTTTATTTTTAGTAAGACATTGGATGAGCATCCGATGCATATTCGAGAGCCTTTGAGAAGTTAAGAGAAGAGAAACTGTTGATTAATCTGAAGAAGTGCAGTTTTGTGAAGAGGGAGTTAGTGTACTTGGGGTTTGTTGTCTCAGCAGAAGGTCTCAAGATGGACCCGAGAAGGTGAAGGCTATTCTGGAATGGCCTACCCCAAGAACTCATCGAGGTGAGATCTTTCCATGGTTTGGCTAGTTTTTATAGAAATTTCATTAGAAACTTCAGTAGTATTTGTGGACCCCGACTAAAAACAATGAGAGGGGATAGAAAGAATTCAAGTGGAGCAATGGAGCAGCAAAGAGTTTTGAACTATTGAAGCAGAAGGTAACAGAGCAACCTGTTCTAGCCCTCCCAGATTTCAACAAGGTGTTTCAGTGGATTGTGATGCCAGTGGTTGTGCCATTGGAGCAGTGTTGAGCCAAGAAGGTAAGCCCATTGCCTATTTGAGTGAAAAGTTAAATGATGCCAAGAGAAAGTATTTTGTATATGATCAGGAATTTTATGCAATAGTTCAAGCATTAAAGAAATGGAGACATTATTTGTTGCCGAAGGAATTTGTTCTATATACTGATCATCAGGCCTTGCAGTACCTAAATAGTCAGGGAAAATTAAATCAGAGGCATATGAAATGGGTAGAGTTTTGCAGAGTTATACCTTTGTTTTGAAACATAGGAGTGGGAAGTCAAATAGGGTTGCAGATGCCTTAAGTAGGAGGCATACATTGATGACAAAGATGCAGATTGAAGTGGTTGGGTTCAATGAACTCAAGACACTATATGCGAAATATCCTGATTTTGCAGAGGCTTGGAAAGCTTGCAAGGAACCTATTACAGTGGACAGGACAAGGTGGCTAGATTTCATAATCCAGGATGGCATGTTATTTAAGGGAAGTCAATTGTGTATCCCAAGGAGTTCCATGAGAGAAAACCTAATAAAGGAGAATCATAGTGGAGGAATGGCATGACATTTTGGTCGGGATAAGACCATTGCCATTATAGTGAGCATTATTATTGGCCTCAGTTGTCACAGGATGTGAAGAAGTTTGTACAAAGCTGTAGGGTATGTCAGATGGCTAAAGGAGTGAGCTAGAATACAGGCTTATATCAGCCCTTACCTATACCAGAGAGGCCATGGGAGGATATAAGTATGGACTTTGTTCTTGGTTTGCCAAGGATGCAACGAGGGAATGATTTGGTCTTTGTGGTGGTTGATAGGTTTTCGAAGATGGCACATTTCATTCCATGTCAGAAGACCCATGATGTAGTCCACATTGCTGACTTGTTCTTTAAAGAGGTGGTGCAGCTACATGGTCTACCAAAGAGTATTGTTTCAAATCGTGACACCAAATTTGTGGGGAACTTTTGGAGGACCTTGTGGAAGAAGCTAAAGATAGAGTTGAAGTTCAGTTATGTTAGAAAACCAAGATCACCTGCATGCAAGATGGATACCTATCACATGCAAAAGATATGAAGAACCAAAAAGTTGTTCTCTGAACCTCAAAGTGTAAAATGCATTAAGAGAATCAATTATTACAAAGTGATCAATCCTTATGAAGGAGATCAAGAAACCCTAAAAAGGAAACCCTAAATGAAACCCTAGTGTGCACACTTAATAATTAATAATTAATTAATTATTAATATGCCTAAGTTTAGCTTAAGTAATAAAGAGGAATAAGTGACTTAATCAATTAATCAATGTGATGTAATTAATTAAGCATAATAACTTATTACTCTAACACCCCCCCTTAAGATGAACTTAGGAAGAAGCTAAAACACTAGAATAAGATGCATGAAAGAAAAGATGGGTCACGACAACGAGGCCTGATCAGGTACCCATTTACAAATGCAAGAATGGAGTAGAGAAGGAAAAACCCAGTGGGACAGAACCCCCCTACAATGAGATTACATGCTGCAAAGAAGCACTGGAAGAACTCTGTAGAGTAACACTGGAACCGCAATCTGACAAGCAAGGAAAGATATCTCTGTCTACAACTGAAACCAAAATCAGAATCAAAATAATGTGACAGTAGACCCGATGCCATGGAACACTCAAAAACTCCAAATGGGAACAACCCTGGAATCTATGAAGCAACAAGCAATTATTGAATGATGTATTACTGAAAACGAAGTGCAAAGATGCAAGATACACTCTCCCAACTGCCAAAACATCCAAGTAATCGCCAAACAACCCATCGGGCCAAATCTGGACTAACTAATAAACCTAGGACAGATACAGAAAAAGTGCATGGACAACAACATAGAGCTCCTTAATACCTTTCCAACGCCGCAAACAAGGTGAAAATCGGAGATCGTGGCAAAAATTTATGAGCTCAGAAGTCCAAAAGGTACATCTGACTTCAAACAGCAATAAATATAGAAAAATAGTAAAATACTGAAAAAAATAGCACTACTGGAAAGTGCTCGGAACCAGCTTTTCGGTGATATCTCGTTTGCCCGATTTCGATACCGTATGCCCAAGTTATGGCCAAAAGAAAAAAACTGCTCTTTTAGAAAAAACTAGGGTTAGGAGGGGCAAAGAGGGCCGTATGGACACTGACGTCATGCTGACATCACCCGTTCACGAGGTTAAAATTGACGGCCATCTGGCCATCGCTGCAAAAAATTGGCCCCACCTACAAAATGAAAAAAAATTGGGCCCCTGGTCCTGTGGGCAACCAAGGGCTGGGCGTAGGGGCCGGATCTCAGCTCCTGGATCCTGATATGGTCGTGGCCTGGTGTTTGAAGCCCACAGGGGCTGGGCAGATGACCTGTGGTCGCCCATACGACCGACGCTATGTGGAGGGGGCTAGAGTACAAAGCCTGTAGACCTCCATAGGACCACGACCCAGGCGAAGAGGGCCAGCGGGGTTGTATAAAAAAATAGGCGGAGCTATGGTGGCCGCCGCTCCTGGTGGCCGCCGGGTGGCGGGGTGGTGGCGGAGGGGTTTTACACTGGAGGCGCTCGCAGAAATGCAGATTTTTCAAATTTTTTTTTTTGAAAAATGTGCCTTGAACTACGTGCTAGGGAGGCCGTACGGCCCCCAGACAAAAATTTTTTGCCTCCAGAATCAACTGCACCAAAATGGAAGATTTGATAGGTGTTTCTAGGGTTTTGGGATGCTGCGAATGCAATGGCAACGTCTGTTTGAGCCCAAAGTGTCCCGAAAAAATGGCTACCCCCAGATCTTGCAGAAAAGATGCTTGTGGAAACCCTTGCACTTGAAACTCACAAAGAGGCCATATCTTCAGATCACGAACAAGCAGCTGCAGGTCTGGAGCTCTGATACCATGTTAGAAAACCAAGATCACCTACATGCAAGATGGATACCTGTCACATGTAAAAGATATGAAGAACCAAAAAGTTGTTCTCTGAACCTCAAAGTGTAAAATGCATTAAGAGAATCAATTATTACAAAGTGATCAATCCTTATGAAGGAGATCAAGAAACCCTAAAAGGGAAACCCTAAATGAAACCCTAGTATGCACACTTAATAATTAATAATTAATTAATTATTAATGTGCCTAAGTTTAGCTTAAGTAATAAAGAGGAATAAGTGACTTAATTAATCAATGTGATGTAATTAATTAAGCATAATGTATTACTCTAACAAGTTCTGCACACCATCCCACAAGCGGATGGGAAGATAGAGGTTGTTAATGAGATGCGAGAGTAACCCTCTTGAGATGTTTGGTAGGAGATAAACCCGAGGGATGGGACTTGATCTTGGTGGGAATTTTCTTACAACAATTCTATCAACGGAAGTAGATCACCATTCTAGATTATTATTATGGAGGTAGCCCGAGCGGCTCGGAATTGAGGAAGATGGACCAAGAGAAAATGAAAGTCATAGGCCAGAAAGTTTTGAGAACCACATCAGGATATACATGAGAAGTAAGAGAACATATTAAGATGAATATGCGGTATAAGGGTTTGATTGGTGATAGAAGTGATGGTCCACTTGAGGAAAGAAAGGTTTCAGTGGGAACATATAACAAATTGAAGATGAAGAAGTTCCGTCCCTGTAAAATTTTGAAGAGGCATGATTCAGGGAATGCATATGAGGTAGAGTTGCTAGATGGATTCAACATTTCCTCTGTGTTCAACATTTCAGATTTGACAGAGTATCATGAAGGTGAAGTGAGAGGAAGTACCAATGATGGAGCAGTGTGGGATTCGGCACCTACTTCGAGAAAAGGAGGAGATTGAAGAAATCACTGGATTTTTGTGTGGGAATGAGTACCAGGAATGGCAGTATGAAGAATACGGTGAAATGGAAGGAAGGCCTGTTGAAGATTCATCCTGGTTGCCTAAGGCAGAGGTTGACCGTTTGGGTTTTCCTCCACCATCTGAGACGTGGACAGGGTCACTTCTCAAATTACCCTGGGTGTCTGATGCAGGAGCATCCAGTGGTGTAAGGGCAATCTTGCATCACCCAAAAATAGTTAAATTTCAAGTTTCTCAGTTTTTAGATGTTTTTACATTTTTGGATACCCTTTTCGTCATAATGAAATTCCCAATTTACAGCTTTTGTTTTCTATTCATGGGTTGAAAGATATTGCAGTTTTAGTTTCCCATATTTGCACCTAAAAATCTTCTGGGTTAGATTTTTGGCACTTAGAGTTCTCAGATCGGCCCCGAAACTTTCTGAAATTGGTGTAGCAAATTTTGAGCACATTGTTGACTTCGAGACCTTTCCAATAGTTCAAACGGTTCGCGAATCGGAGTCCCGGATCAAAAGTTATGGCCCCAGGAAGTTGGCGCACTTTCTAGAAGATACAATTGCAAATGTTCTTTTGAAATTTAAACTTCAAGTTGTAATTTTCGGTGTCAAACCGCCTAAACTCAAATTTGAATGTTGTTTTGGCTCCAAACTAAAGAGGGGCTCTATTTATGGGCGGGTTTCTAATTTTTGGGCAACTTTTTGGGGGACAAGCTCGCATATTGCGAAAGGGTTATTCTGTAGCTTTCTGTAACTTGCATGTGCCGTAGAACTTGGGGATTTGAGATCCTCTGCATGTAAGAAGCTCTATTTTTTGAATAATAAAATTATTCTTTTGTTTGTGGGTTATGTTTTAAGTCTTGGGTTGCGCCCTCATCAAATAAGAAAATTAATTCATAAATTTTATTAATCTTAAAATAAATTAAATTTATCATTATACACACACACACACACACACATATATATATATAACCATTCTAAATTTCTCTTCCCTAAATTAAGTTCTATTTAACATACTCTAGAAATTTGCTTTTTGATACTATTATTAGATTTGACTAAGTTCAATTTCCTAATTTGAATTATCTCTTTTTGAAGCCTACTATTACAATAAAAAATTGTTTATTACTAATTTCCTTGAAAATAAATACTATTTGTTAAAAACTCCTTGTGATATAAACTTAATAAATTGTTTTAGCAATTTAACTATTTTACTCTTGAAAATAATTTATACTCCCCTTTGGATATTGAATTAATTCTAGTAATTGAGATGTAATAAATCTAATTAATTTGTAAAATAAATTACTAAGTCTAATTACTTGATCAATTTATTCTAAGAAATTATTTACTAACTATTCTCATTATTTACTTTTGAAAATAGATCATTTTGAAATATAAATTTTATTAATCCAATATTCATTACTAAAATAAATGTAACTAATAAACTAACAATATTTACTTTTAATGTAACTATTATCTTCTAAATTACCTTTTGAACTAACATTTACAAAATGAATATAGACTGACACTTTTCACTGTGAAAAAAAATACATAAATTTGAGCATTGCTAAGTATCTTAAATAAGTTACAAATTTATTGAAATAAATTGGTATCTTTTGAAGATGAAATAAGTACAAAATGAATATAGACGGACACTTTTCACTTTGAAAAAAAATACATAAATTTGAGCATTGCTAAGTATCTTAAATAAGTTACAAATTTATTGAAATAAATTGGTATCTTTTGAAGATGAAATAAGTTAAAAACTTCCTGAAATAAATTGGAATATTTTGAAGATGTATTTAGACTAAGACTAATTGAAATTTAAACTAATTTTAATTATCAACATATAAGTTGCAAATGAATTAAGACAATATTGATCACTAAGTTACTTTCATTACTAATTTTCTTGGCAAAGAAATGAATTAAAATAAATCTTTGATAAATGAATATCTAAATATTAACTTTTTTTTTTGGCAAAAGGAAAGTAGCCGGTATTATATTTATATATAATAAGGAGTTTACAAAATATATATTCAATGATTCTTGAAAACTAGATTATATCAGAATAGCTTACTACAATTCAGTATACAAAAATCCCCTTAGATTTGCTATTTTTAACCATTTGTAGACTATAGACATGTAAAATGTACATGCACCTGATCCTGATTTTACTAACACCAATTCATCTTGAATCATCTCTCTACTAATCATTTAATTAAATAATCTCTATTTAATTAAATTCATCACATTTCATCTCTTAATTAAATAAATCACTTTGTTTAATTAATCCTATAATATCTATTTAATTAAATAATCCCTTTTATTTGATTAAATCTCTAAGGTCATCTTATTAAATTAAATCAATTCTTATTTAATTTAAGCTAACAACATCTCTCTTTAATTAAATAAATCAAAAATCTTTATTTAATTAAATCTTTAAATCATATTCTTCTTATCTTTTGATTTAAACCAACCCATAAATCTAAATCAATTAGTCACATCATCCAATTCCTCATTAAATTAATTAACCGTTGATTAGGGTTAATTAATTTAATCCTAATCCATGTCCCATCCTCTAGCTTTTGCAACTTGCACATGAAAATAGATTTAATTCATTTATTAAATCTCTATTTTCTCTCAAAAGGCATAAAAATGGAATATTCCTCAATTTTGAATTCAAAATCCAAGTGGACTTTGTCCTTCCAACAAGGAATTTACTCCACCTAATAAGTCCTTTTTCCTTGAGCCAAGTGGCATTCAATGCATTTTATTTCCCTCTTACATGTCATTTCAACAATTTCAAAATCCACCTAATTGCATTTATTGACACATTCTTCAAAACTTGCACATCCTTCATCCATTCACATGTTGACAAGTGGAATCTTGCCATTGGTTGATTCTTAGTCCCACATTGCTCCATTTTGGACATCTCTTCAACTTGATATTCTATAAATAAGAGGCTTTATTCCTCATTCTATCATCCACAACTTGAGTAAACTTACTATACTCAAATCTATAGCAAATCTTCATCCAATCTTAGCTAGGTTATGCAGATTTTTATCTTGGAGCACATTTGAAGTCTTCATCAAGTGGATCACTCTTCATCATCAATCATCTTCATCACATCATTGGAGTTGGGAAAGGGCCAATTTTCATATCAAATTGGCACCAACTCCCTCAAGATATTAAGAGTTTGCTTTGTATTAGAATATGATTTGATATATTTGTTTTAAGTTTGTTGTGTTTTTCATTTCATTCATTTTCATTTGCATTCAAATGGATTTCTTGAGGAATCATCGTTCTAACCTTGCATTTGATCTAATCTATTGATGGTTTGTTGTGTTTGTGAAGGTTGGGGATCTTGGTTCACATTTTGGCACTAGAAGAAGGGCACTCCTAAAAATCTAATAACGTTTTTGCACTAAATTTCATGTTTTCTTTGTTGTTTTTACACCTATAGGAAACTCCACCGCTGGAAGCTCAGTGTCATTTTTTAGCACTGCTGAGAACTCAGTGTCGCCATATTGCACCACTACAAATTTCAAATTGTGATGCTCCATACTTCCCGCCCATAATTCAAATTTTCAAAGAACACCGCTAAATCTTTCTGGTTCGCTGGAATCTTTTCAAAATACAAACTACACTGCTAACGAGAATAGCGACGCCTTCGTGCTCACTATCCTGGCTACAGAGCGATGCTGACTGGTAAGCGATGCTATATAGCACCACTGGTAAGTTTAAATTGTGATGCCTTCATGGGTTGCACTGCTGGAGGGAAGAAGAAAGTAAATTATTATTTATGACGTGTTTTTTATCGAATTCTAGTTATTTGGTCTATTTTTTTCTTTCTTGACCTCTATTTTTTCAGAACCTAACTTATTTTCTTGTAGGTTGGATTGATCAAAGGTGAAGAGGAAAAGAAGCATGATGACCTCATTTCATGATACCAAGTGTTTTTAAACACTCTAGTGTTTGTTCAACACTCTTAGAGGATTCACTATTCCTCTTAAGGAAAAATTTGTTATCTGTCATGCTTAAGACTTACTAGTTTCATTTTGGGCTCTAAAAAGAACTCTTTAAATTCTTGTTACAAAAGGAGCTTAAAATGAACTTTAGGACACAAACTCACTAGATTTTGTTTGGGGCTAATAATTGAATAAAGGAAAATTCTCACACTTCATTTGGTGCTATAAAAAGGAGCCATTATTGCTTTGTTGGATCAAAAAGAACATGTTCAAACTTTGTTTTGTGATTTTTTACTCAAACTAACACCATTGAAAAGACGTATGTGCTTCTCTTGCGCCTTACGATGATCTTGAGAATCAAAAGGCTTTTTGGTGGTCTTAGGTTAGGATAAAGTGATTGTTTGGGTTTAAAATTGAAAACTAAATTGTGCGAGTGTGAGTAAACCTATTGCATGGGTTCTCCCTTTGTTTCTAAATGAAGGTTGATTGAACTATGAATATGTTTACTCGCTATTGTTTATCTTAAAGGGTCTTCCTTGTGGGAAAAAGTACTCACCCAAGGGAACGACCCAACCAGTAACACTCTAAAGCCAAGAGTATTTCTAGCTGGGATATAAAAGTGGGTACTGGAACAAAGGCCAGTATCACGCGGTTGGCTCCAACAAGAAGGGGAGCAATGGTCTCTCACCATGTTAGGTCAACTCCTACAAATGGAAAGTATGAACAAAAACCCTTGTTGTAGAAAGTCCAAAATCCTTATCTATTTGTTGGTGCAAGAACGGTCATTCTAAAGCCGCCCCACATTTTTATAGTTTTTAGTAGAAATGAAAAGTATGCCATGGGAGATTTATGGGTACTAATGCTTGGCTTCCCCAAAAAAAGTGTTGAGTCATGGAGGGGAGCCAGTGGGGTCAAGCATCTAACCATTCACTAAAAATAAGTGTAGCTAGACTTGTCCAAGTGGGGACTCAACAAATATAGTCTTTCATATCCATTGGATTGTGCTTGTTCTTGGTTACAAAACACATTGCTTGATCAAAAACATTGGAGAAACAAACATTTAACATGAGCATCAAATTTCAAACCCTTTAGGAGAAGCAAATACCCTTGAACAAATTCACATGCTATTGCTTGCCCTTGGGATTTGTAACCTTAGAGGCTTCTAAGAACTTGGATTTCATCACAATTTGCTCCTACTAAGGTCAACATTAGGAAAAAATTTCCTTGACTTTCTAAATTTCCACATAATGGACTTTGTGGGATGAAAGAGAATTAGGACATTGGACATCTAGTTTCAAAATCTAATCAAGAGTGTGTTTGTGGTAAAAATAACTCATTAAACAAAGTTAAGAAACAATTGGACCCCACACATGTGCTTGGCATCTTTTGGTCATATGATTTTCATACAAACATTGGTCTTTTGGTTTTGAACTACTCTTAGAGAAAAGCATATTCTTCAATATCTTGGTCTTGTAAACAAGTCCTTCTTAGGTTCATTTAGGATCAAAATCAAACACTTCATCCCGAACATTTATCATCCCATTCCCCAAACAACTTTAGAGCTTTGGAAACATCATTATCTAGACTTGGGTACATCCTTAAACCAAATCAAAATCATCTATTTAGTTAGGTATGTGTTGATGAATCCTTCCTCACATACTTAACTAAATTAGCACCCCTTTGAACAAGTTCATCCTAAGATCACATCCAACATCTTAGGGTTTACAAGTTCACTATCCAGTCAAAACCAATCAAAATTAAATACTAAAGTCTAGCATTGATCCAAAGTTCCTAAAAATTCAACACCCATATCATTCACCCCTTTCATCCTTCATTTCATTATTGGTCCTAAACACCTTAGAGGTCACTTTTGCAACAAGGTCAAAAAACAAGAAGAACATGGAATATAAACTTGATCCATACATCATAAGCGGTCTAAACCAACCAAATTACCAAAGCCTTACAATGCCAATTGATTTTCAAAACTCACATTTATACAATCCATAAATGGGATCATTATCTCCTACAAACCTCAATGGTACAACAAATGTGAGTATACCCAATCTAAATTTTGAAACACCTTTTCTAATGGTAGATTTAAATCCAATTCCAAACTTACAAATCTATCAACCAAATACTCAATGCATGAGTCTTCAACAAAGCAACATTATCCCACCAAATCCATACATGCCAAGTGAGAATATACAAAATACAACTATACCAAACATGAACATTTCAAATCCACACTTGGTAAACTTTTGGATAGATATGTTTGAAAATCACATGAATGTTGTTCAAAATCCATCACACTCATATGTCCCCCTCACCTTTCATAATCCTAATGACCCATCATCATCATTTCACACAACCCCTCAACCCTCTCTCCCTATGACCTCACAAGGAGAAGGTGACCTATTTGGACCAGGGGGCATTTTCTTCTCAAACCTCATCATTTCCCCAAGGGAGCATGCCACTCACTTTCGCACCACTCCCACCCTTTCCATTAACATCCATATCACCTCTTGGTTTGGGGCTACCTTCGCTACCACCGCTCATCCAAAACATCCCCCCAAACATCAATCAAGGCATCATACCAAATCCTCCCCCCTTTCCATCAATATCACAACAATAGATGGAAACCATCCCCGACATAGCACAAGCAACCAACACATTGTCTATCATCCCTCAAAACATGGTCTCTCAAGGGCTAACCATATCGATCGCACCATCCACCACTCAAATCCTAATCATCAATACGATGGTACCTCTTATCACCACAACAAACACTATTCCAAAACCACCTCCGGCACCACCACCGCCACCCAAACCAAACACATCAAACCAATACAGCATTGCATTGCAAGCCACTCAATAGGCTACTTATCATAAGGCACTCCAACAAAACCAAAACTGACAAGTTGCACAAGCTGCTCAAGTTTCCCAAGCCACACTACAATCCCAACAAGCACAAGCCCAAGCTCAAGCGCAAGCTCAAGCCCAATACCAAGCCCAACAAGCAAATGTTGTTCAAAATCCCAACAAAATGTTAACAACTCCATGTATCGATCCAATTCAATGATCACATGATCAAGACCTATCCATCAACAAACACATGGAAGATGTTTCTACCTCATCCAAAGATCAAATCAACATACATCAAGAGTCACTTTTTGATCATTATAAGAATCCCTTAACAATATCTGACAATGATCTATTTCAAGGAGTGTTAACATTATTTGATCTTGTAATCAACAATCCATCGACCAATGATCATGTTGAAAATGTCTCTACATCACCTAAGGAGTTAGAGGACATATCTCAAAAATTTACTCTAAAGCATGATCAACATCTCTCACCAAAGTATAGCAATGGTCCTTTCCAAGACATATTGACATCCTTTGACCTCATGATTGCCGATATTGAAGGAATCTTCAACTCAAAACTTGATCCAAATTCACTCAAAGATCAAGAGGATATTGAACCACTTCCTATTCCTAATGAAGATATCCAAGAACCCTTTGTAAGCAATCCATCCTTTGAAATTGACCCATGTCAAGAACTTGATCCAAAGCATGTTGAAAGCAATTTTGAAATCATTCAAGATCAAGAATTTGTATCCCCAAGCTACTACAATGATCTAATGGATACTCTCCTATCTATACAAGATGATCATATCCACATAACACATACTCCTCCATCTACCCATGAGATGCTTTATGTGGATGGACACGTAGATGATCTTCATTCAAAACAGGATTCCTTTACTCTCGATATTATTACACAAAAAAGCAGGTTATTGATTCCTACAGTCAAACTGAGTTTTCAACATTAGGATCAGATATATCCCAAATTTAGACTGAGGACATCATGTATGAAGATATCCAACATTATCCACTCAAAGAAACAAGTTAGACAGAACAGGATATTCCAAAGTTAGCAGAGCAACAAATTGAAACAATGTCATCTACAGTGGTCATTTATCAGAGCATGCTTACTGAACAAGACATATCAAAACAAGCAGAATCAAGGAATGAAGGTTCCACTACAAATCAAATACACATGGATACCAAAGAATACAAAGAAAGATTATCCTTATCAAACTCCATCAGTCAAAGAAACTATGGGGAAAAATAAAAAAGGGAAAATTATCCATCAAAGATGTCCACAAAGGAAAAAGCAAGCTTCTCAAGCAACATACAAAGTATATTAAGCAGTTGGTCCTAATTCCATACACACTTCCGTATTCACCCATCATTGCTCATCTTCCCAAGTTTGGAGAGTCAAAGGTTCCAAACTATCAACCAATCCATCTTTTATCCCTAAACACACTCCATCCACGCTTCCACGCATGATATCCAATTCTCAAATTGACCATGTTTTGGAAATGACCCTTTATCATAAGGATTTAGAAGGCATTGTATCGTGATGTGCGCACAAAGATAGAGTTAACTCTAGTATCAATAAAGTAGATCAAAAATCTCAAAAGTTGCATTCAAGTGCACGTATCTTAGCAAAGCAGCTTCTTCAAGCAGGATATCGATGGAACATTATGACAAAAGCATCTACATCAACACCATCAGGTGGTTCAGCATGAGCTTAAAATATTTCAGAAAAATACAAAAATATATATATAAATATACAAAAAAAAATATATCAAAAAATATAAAAATCCAAAAAAATCAGAAAAATGATTGAAAACAGTAAAGAAAAAAATTGTCCTCTAGTGAAAACCACTTCAGTGGCGCTTTGGGCAAGTACCTTAATGAAAACCTGGAAAACAAGTGTCATGTGTAGAATCGAGCATCTATGTGCACTAGTTCATGTGGAAGCATCTTATCCCATCCATAATAAATCCAACATTCCATCCATCTCATCCATAATAAATCCATTCATCCATGAACCATTTATCCAATCCATCTTTATCCATCTGCATCCATAGTCCAAATTATCTGGACCTTGATAAAATTTTGGTGCACACTTTACACTTGCTTATGGTAGACATCTTGACATGGGTCATTTTCATCGATCCTATCCTACCCAACATTATCTGAGCCATGAAGCATTATCCAAATGAGCATACTCTGTTCAAACACCTTATCTTATCACAAGATAATCCATATCCCTCCATCCACACACCTATCCAAGCAACCACCCATGACATTCCATACATTGCTAGACACTTGGGATAGATATTTACATCTTGCTTCAAGAATAAATCTTGATCTATATCTTCCAACTTATGTGGTGATCCGAACATTGGCAAATGTGAAATCAAATTGGTCAAGCATTTGTGAGCCAAAATCCAAATCACTAGCCCATGGCATATTTTGACAAGAAGATGTTCCTTATCAAGTTTTGTCTTTCATCGAACATCAATCCAAACAATCAATATCAGTTGCATCTAATTTTCACTTCAAACATCACATCAAATCATTCAAAACAAGTTTGTTCCAAAATCAAGCTTCAAAATTTTGATCAATCAAATCTGATCAAAAAATCATCATCTCGGGATATCCTTCCCAATCCTTGTGTTGCTTAACACTATCCTTGCATTGTTGTGTATCCTCAACAATGTTATCACCAATCAATCCATCATCATCTTGGGATATCCTTCCTAATCCTTGTGTTGCTTAACACTATCCTTGCATTGTTGTGTATCCTTAACAATTTTATCATCATCAATCCATCAATTTGATCAATCAACCTTAGCTTGGTTTTCAACAAAATCCCAAAACAAAGCACTAATATCATCACATGTCCAAATCATCAAAATCATGCGAAAATCCAAAAACATATCAAAATCCCAAAACATTCATAAAAACAAAAAACATCAAAAACATGGAATCCGAACTACGTCATCTCTGAGCTTAAATGTAAGCAAGGCTAATATTTGATCAGCACCTGAGACACAAAAACACAAAAACATTCAAAAAAAAAAACACCAAAATCCAAAAAACATTCATAAAATCTCAGAGAATCCAAAAACATGTGAAAATTTGGAAAATCAAAACATTTGAAAACACAAAAACCAAAAACAGCCTCAAAACATTTCAAAACATCAAAAACATCCAAATATTTGAAAAAAATCCATCCATCTCATCCCGCTTTCACCCACAATAATCTCATCCATAATAAACAAATCATCACACTCATCTTTTGGCAAAACAAACAGAAACAACTACAACAATCAGCAAAAAGCAAGCTTCAAATGTAAAATCAAAATTGAAACAGCAAACTTTTAAATGCAAAATAAAACTCTTGATCATTTTCAAACATGTCAGTCAACCTTATATCAAAAGCATATCAAACAACTCGTCAACCCATCATCATCCTATATAATGCATGTCCTAGGATATATCGTTCCAACAATGGGCATCATTTTGGATCACTTTGGATTCTTATCCTAACCAAAACACATCCCCTTGGCTTGTGGTATGAAGAACATTGACTTGTTTGTGTACTTGATCTTTTCTTTTTGATTTATCTTATTGTGCTCACTCCAATGACCTCTCGAGGATGCCTAATAAAAATGATTTAGAGAGAAAGGAATGGGGCATTAATCATTATCTTTTTTCTTTGTGCTTGTGGGATATTTTTTTTGTAATATAACCTCGGTGAATACTTGCTTTATTAAGTGTGTATGGAAGGTGTTTTAGATATCTTTGACCACATAGAAAGCCTTTCCTTCCTATGTTTTGGTCTGAGATGTTTGAAGTACCTGAAGTGCACCCTAGTGAGGTTTTTGTATGTCAGGTGTGAACAGGAATAGTCCTATTTGTTTGTTGAGTCAAATTCCATCGCACTAGGTACCATGCCATCCTAGTTCTTAATACCTTGATGCATCATGCTTATTTGTGTTATCAAACATAACGTAATTGGCCTTTTAAAAATCCCAATTCCTTGGTAAGCAAATCATCATCATCATCTCTAGTAAAGTTGGCTTGTTGGATTCTCTTATCATCATCTTATTTTCTTCTTCCTTCCCTTCACGCTAACATGGTACCATGATAGTTAATCATAAATCATTGCTAATGCATCCATCCTGCATCCACAAACCATATGCATATCATATCATATCATATAAAAAAACATTGATCATCTCACATGCATTGCATTTCATCATTGCATAATATAGATTGGTTATTCTAGGCATCTCATAAACCATACATTTATCATCCATTTGCATAATCATAAAAAGCATCATCATATCATATCATGTGCATTCATATCATCCATGCATTATCATATCATCCACTACATATAAATATTATAATCATCTCATATATATATCATCAATAATGTAACTGTCATGGTACAAATTAGGATCAAGTGTGTGTAATATATCAAAATAGGCATGAGGCTACCCATGGCCGATAACTGTCTACATCATCAAATCTGTCTACATCAAACATACAAACTGAACTAATCTTGAACCTCTTTGTCGCGAGATCGAACCTCAAATCGAACTTTCCGCTCGATTTCTCGAGGGGGTAGTATACCAGCATAATTCTTCTTGTTGGGGCAGCAGTGGGGCATCCGAAAAAATCAGAGAATTTTTGAATTTTGATCACGACAAGTTTATTCTTTAAACCAACGCAACAAGTACGTTGCTTCAAAGAGGGGAAACATGTAGACACGTAAAATGTACATACACCTAATCTTGATTTTACTAACACTAGTTCATCCTGAATCATCTCTCTGCTAATCATTTAATTAAATAATCTCTATTTAATTAAATTCATCACATTTCATCTCTTAATTAAATAAATCATTTTTTATTTGATTAAGTCAACATCTCCTATTGATTAAATAAATCACTTTGTTTAATTAATCCTATAGTATCTATTTAATTAAATAATCCCTTTTATTTGATTAAATATCTAAGGTCATCTTATTAAATTAAATCAATTCTTATTTAATCTAAGCTGACAACATCTCTCTTTAATTAAATAAATCAAAAATCTTTATTTAATTAAATCTTTAAATCATATTTTTCTCATCTTTTGATTTAAATAAACCCATAAATCTAAATCAATTAGTCACATCATCTAATTCTTCATTAAATTAATTAACCTTTGATTAATTTAATCCTAATCCATGTCCCATCTTCTAGCTTTTGCAACTTGCACATGAAAATAGATTTAATTCATTTATTAAATCTTTATTTTCTCTCAAAAGGCATAAAAATGGAATATTCCTCAATTTTGAATTCAAAATCCAAGTGGACTTTGTCCTTCCAGCAAGGAATTTACTCCACCTAATAAGTCCTTTTTCCTTGAGCCAAGTGGCATTCAATGCATTTTCTTTTCCTCTTACATGTCATTTCAACAATTTCAAAATCCACCTAATTGCATTTATTGATACATTCTTCAAAACTTGCACATCCTTCATCCATTCACATGTTGGCAAGTGGCATCCTTCCATTGGTTGATTCTTAGTCCCATATTGCTCCATTTTGGACATCTCTTCAACTTGATATTCTATAAATAAGAGGCTTTATTCCTCATTCTATCATCCACAACTTGAGTAAACTTACTATACTCAAATCTATAGCAAATCTTCACCAATCTTAGCTATGTTATGCAGATTTTTATCTTGGAGCACATTGGAAGTCTTCATCAAGTGGATCACTCTTCATCATCAATCATCTTCATCACATCATTGGAGTTGGGAAAGGGACAATTTTCACATCAAATTGGCACCAACTCCCTCAAGAGATTAAGAGTTTGCTTTGCATTAGAATAGGATTTGATATATTTGTTTTAAGTTTGTTGTGTTCTTCATTTCATTCCTTTTATTTTGCATTCAAATGGATTTCTTGGGGAATCATGGTTCTAACCTTGCATTTGATCTAATATATTGATGGTTTGTTGTGTTTGTGTAGATTGGGGATCTTGGTTCACACAAGAATTAGCCCTTGTATGACAAAACCAACTGGACACATCAAAACCCTTATCCTAGCTATATTGCATGTGTATACATCAATTTCCCTTCATCAACCCTTTACAAAACGAACACCACTTATTCCTCCATTTCCACAATATCATTTTCTCCTTGATTTTCTTCAAGTTCCCGATCTTCATTGCCCTGGTCGTTTGGTTGTAGAGGTATATTAAGATTTGGGATCACTTGCTATTGCAGAGGAGAAGAGGAGCTTGCTCGATCTGAAATAACCACCAACGAAGCCACACAAGGTACTTGAGGAGGTGGATGTTGCACATTAAGTGGCTCAGTGTGAACATGACTAAGCAAGGTGAGGATAGCATTAGTCCTCCTTTTGTTGTCATCTGTACGATCCCCACCTATCACCACCCTATGTCTTTCAAGAGCCCATTGTAGATAACGGAAGCTACACATCTCCAATGTGTTTTTGATGGCATCAAGCATAGAGACATAGATGTTTCCATTGAGAAGAAAATACTGAGGGAAAAGGCTGCCAAATCTCCCCTGACCTTTCAAAAATTTGTATGCTTGAACACCTTTAAGCAGTTTATCCTCTTGCAAAAAGACATTCTTAACCACTTTTGAAGCTATCAATTGAAGGTTAGGAAAAGAATAAAGCAAGTCGTAGGAATTAGATAGAAAAATAGAGACCAATTGAGAAGGAAATATGGCCCAACGAGCTTGTGGTAGAGTACTTCTTCTCTAGTAATTCAAACAACACTTTTCCTATACTGATAACAGTGGGATTCAAATACTTGGGCTAGTTGTAAGTCTCCAATTGTTTATGAGAAGGGAAGCTCCCATTCTGCAATTGGAATCATAACTCTTTGATTGCGTGACAAGCATTCCATCATTCCTTTGCCACAAGATCTGTAAATTTTGAGTTCCCCTTCATCTTCAAATGAATCCTAAATTTGCATTCCCTCCTTGAAACCCTTCGATTGGTGTGCTTGAAAATTGTGAGAAAATGAAGCCGAGCTAGAATTAATGTTGAGTCCTTCGCACACTTGAAGGGATGAGACATCGACTAGGTGAAATCATCATGATTTTAGGTAGCCTTTTCCTCTAGATTTGAAAAGAAAACATCTGTCACCAAGCATACAAAACCATCATTATTGACGATGTTAGGTACGATTAATCACCTGCAAAAAATCCAAACAAGGTTAGCAAAAATAAAAAATCTGCCTTTGTTCACATGAGATCATCCTTTCCTAGCACAAATCTGACATGGGGATGTGATGATCACATGAACCAAACTCCTCCCATTACCGATGCACTTTGGATGAGGTGACTAATCTAGCATCATCTTTTATTCCTAACTTTGGCGAACTCATTAAGTAATCTCCCACTTGTAAATGGAAAGGAAAATATTACTCCTTCAAATAACACCAAGATGTCCTTAAGAACTTCATTCCAAATCTAGGCACATAGAGATAAAATGAGATCATACTTCATTAATCATTAATGAAGCAGGCATTGAAGTTGATATTTCCATGTCAGAAATGCTTGTGTCTCCTGGCTGACGGAAAAATGCCATCTGGATAGATTCTATACTTTGTTCACATGTGACACAACTTACCCATCTACTCCCTTTACAATTTATGATCCCTGACACCCAATGCAATTTCTAACCTATGACATGTGCAACCAAAAATCTTCATGATTTTGAATGCCTGCAAATTATCCCTCAAATTGATCCTCCATTCTAATCTAAGGAATCCTGTTGATCAATCACAATCAATTGTGGATAATCCTTAAGCCAAGAAAGTTCTTGTAATATCAATAGCTCTTTCCTGTTACTTCCCATATTAGCTAAATAATATGCTAAGTCGTTACCTTCTCTATATGTGTGGGTGATTTGATAATTCTAAAATTTATCAAGCAAATCCCAAGCTCCTTGAAGGATGTATTTGATACTCCAGTTTTGCACATCCTTTGCTTTACAAGCATTGATTACCAATAATGAATCTCCCTCACTATGTAAATCTTTGACACCAATATTCAATGCAATTTCTAAACCTATCAACAATGCTTTTGATTCTGCTAAATTATTAGAACCTTTTTGGAGATAACTTGAACTGAGTGCTATTACCTTACCCCTTTAGTCATGTAAAAAAATGCTTACCCCTAATTCTCCTGAGTTCCCTTTTGAAGCCCCATCGAAATTTAACTTTATGAATCCATCATGAGGTGCCTTCCATCTAACATGTTGCCTATTACACTTCACTACCTTCAATTGCAAGAGACTGCCTGGGAAAGGAAACTTCAAATACTTCTAATTCTACAAGATGAAATTATCCCAATTTGTAAATTTTGAACTAATACCTTTATGCTCTTGAACACTTGCATTTACTGTCTCAGAGATTTCCTTTTCTATTTTTGCATTTATGACATCACTTGATGAAACTACCTTTCTGAAAATGCATAGATTACGCTCCCATCTAAAGGCAATAATATTAACATTAATAATAATTCTATTATGCAAAAATAACTAAGTTGAGGCAATAATAATTGCTTAAAACAATTAACTTGATTATATTCTTGAGATTACCAAATTAAGGAAATGAATTAAAACAAATTGATATATTTCATTGTTGTGAAAATAAAATTATCATTAAAAAATTTAAATAAATACTTACTTTTAAAGTTCGCCAACCATTAAAATAATAATTCTGGTATTAATTAAACAATCATAAATTAATTTGTAAAGTGAAAGTAAAAAGGCAAGATATTTAGTTTGGAGACGACTTTTTTTATTTTCTTAAGAACTAACCTTCAAATTTCAAGTCCATGATTTAGTATGAATATGTTTCCTTAAAAAATGAATTTTATTGTTGGTGGAGAAAAATAAAAATTGAGTTTTAGTGTTGGTGGAGAAAAAGAGAAAAATAATCTTGATTTTTACTAAAATAAAACTCATGCATGATTTTTGATGTTTTCAACTTAAATATTTTCCCCTCTTTATTCAATCATACTTATTTTTAAAAAGTATATTAGTTCATTATAATAGTAAAAGCAAAAATTGGATTCCACTAACTCATTCATTTACATTTTTAATTGCATCCACTATTATATATATATATATATATATGATGCAGGAGCATCATGGCCTAGTGGTAATCCCGTTTCAATCTATTTTGCTTAATTTTGGAGTGGCAATTTTGGAGTGATGGTATTTCATATTTTTGGCTTCAATTACATGTTGAAGATGGCTAAATATTTATCTTCAAATAAATTAATTTTTCAATTAATTTCTTGTGCAACTTTGACAAATTGCCCTGTGGGTGAAAAAACAAAATAAAGCAATTTTAAAACATTTAATTATTAAATATTTGAAAAAAATTATGGAGGCATTAGGATTGAGATGTGGAGTTTTAAAACACTTTGTGCATGATCCCTAAATAATAGGGGTTGTGTAAGTGGACACCCATACTTGCTTTTACTTATTTTTTTTTTTCAGGAGTCAAAAAAGGAAAAATTTAAAACTGTTTTTCCTATCATTGGTGGGTTGTTGGGAATGGACATTTATTTATTTTTAATTATTTTTTGAGGTTTTAAATATGCAGCTACAAAAAATTACATACCTAGTTGAGGAAGGTAAAATTAAGCATATCAAATAAATTCTTTGACAGGGAGGTGGAGAATCAGGAAATTATGAAATAATAAAAGAGTTTTGAAGTAGATTTTTGAGGGGGAAGGGAAAAAAACCAAGAAGAGGCTTGGAATGGGTATTTGAAGTCTGAGAAGACATGTTTGGTTCAGGTCAATGAAGTTTTTGGATCAGCAATGAAGATTGGATATCTTCCAAGACACAATGATAGAGTTTCACTATGAATTTGCAGGATCATTTTGTAGATATGCATAGCTTTTAAGCACATAGTTTTTGGGTATTGTTTGAGCATGTTGGGAATGCATTTTCAGATATTTGTATGGAAATGTGTTGCTTTCCATGAGTCCATTGAGACTGAAAATCTACTTTAATCATATTTCCAAAGCAATGAAGAAATTTGTGTTGAAGTTTGAATTGATTTTTCTGACTTGTTTACAATTTCTTGCATAGTTTAAAGGAGTGATTTTTGGTTTTTGTTGGGGGGTTTTGAAGAGGGTCTTGGGCTGTACCCATCCTCTCTTCATCAATGGTATCAAAGTTAGTGTTCTTGAGTGTGTAGGCAAAAGCATTGATTGGAGGTAGTTTGCACCAGGACCTAAGGGTTGGATTGTGTGAGAGATTTGTTGCATGTGTATATGCAACTTAGAGGGTTTTGAAAAATTTTGTTATTGAGACTTTGTGAAACCTTGAATATGGAAAAGAGAATGAGAAAAATGACTTTTATTATTAGATGGATTTTGACAGTTCCTAGACTTGAGGAACTCAAGGAAAGACTGAGGATGGACAAGGTGAGAGAATTTGAGTTGAAGCAAGCAGTGGCAGATTTGAAAGAAGATTGGGCAATGATAAGAGGTAATGGTAACTTTTTTTATCATTCTAATAATATTTTCAATGCAGGGAAGAAAGAAGATGAATCGGAGTGTCATACATGTGACACTGCGGAAGAAGATGAGTGGGAAGAAGTTTTTGAATTTGAAGTTGAGGAGACATGTCAAATGAGGCCAATGAGGAAGTAGAAGCTAATATGATGGAATTTGAGGGTCCTATATTTGATGAAGGATTTGGTGAAGATGAAGATCTCCTACTCAGAGAGGAGATAAGGAAGATAGATATCTTGTTTGAAGGGAAAGTGACTGATGAATGTGATAAGGGGATGGAGGAGATGGTTGTAGATGAGAAGAAAGAAGAGGTAAAATTTGACTTTTGTGAAAATTATGTTGAAATTGATTTAATCAAAAAATATAATATTGATGTAGAAGTGGAAAGTGCAACAAAGAATGCATTGGTAGATGAAGAAATTACAGATGAAAGTAAGGAAGAAGATGAAAAAGTGAATGTTTAGTTGATTGGTAAACTTCCCTTTGCATCAGTTGATGACCTCTTATTTGATATAGAGATTAGTATGACTAATATTTTGTTGCAAGATGAAAAAGATGAATTTTTTTATTATGTTACTAACAATGATGTGAATACAGAAGAGAAAGAGTTTGCAACTGAAAACTATCTTTTGGGAAAAATGGGAAAAGAAGAACACAAAGACCGAATCAAGGTTGGTGATGAACAAATTGTTGCAGAAATAATAGAGGAGGTAATAAATGAATTTAATTATTTTACTGAAGAAGAGGAAACTAAATTTTATGATTTTTCAAAACATAGTTGTGTATATTGGTGGGAGATGAACTATGTAAAAAGAAATAGGAGGGGAAGAATAACAAATGGAAGATATATCAAATTGCAGGGAAAGAAGAGAAGTAATAATAAGGAAAATATGGTAGAGAAATGGATTTAGGATGAGCATAACATTTAAAAATGTTTATGAGATTAACTCATGAACCATTTGAAATTACCTTGGGTGTCTGATGCAAGAGCATCCACGACCTAGTGGTAATCCTATTTCAATCTATTTTGCTTAATTTTGGAGTGATGGTATTTCATATTTTTGGCTTGGATTACATGTTGAGGATGGTTGAATATTTATCTTCAAATAAATTGATTTGTCAATTAATTTCTTATGTAACTTTGATGTAACATTCCGCTACGCAACCCTGAAGGGTAAGAGCCAAAAGAGGACAAGATATTTTTTTATTTTTTTTACAAGAAGAATAACCTACATAATAAGCAGTTGTCGATATGATATATCAACAACATACATGGCCAAGCATGGACAAAAGTACAACCAAGAGGAGAGGAATGATTTACCCTCCAGATAAAATCCATACAGGAGCAAACAGGATAGCTCCAGAAATTTTGCTTCAGAACTTTCTACTTCGGAACTTTCTGTGCCAATGCTCTAGAAATTTTATGTGCCGATGCTCCATAAATTTTTTCTGTGCCGATGCTCCAAAAATTTTCTACGCAGCTGCTCCAAAAATTTTCTACACTAGTGCTTCAAAAAAATTTCTACACCGATGCTCCAATTTTTATTTTACTAAAGCATGAAGGAAATACACAACCAAAGCTCAAATACCAGACTACAAGAGGATGGGATGAGGGAATCATTGACCTCCAACCCACATCCAACCAAGCTGACCAACACAAGGTCAAGCGACTACACACAAAGAGGATCTCTAGATCAACTCCTAGTTAACAATCTTTGATCGTAGCTCCAAGACACAACCAAAAGACTAATGGTTTCACAACGTGAACCAATGCTAAAAGACAACACTAACACTCTAGGAAAGGCCTATCAGGAGTCTCCACCCTGACAAGACTTTACAAGCCTTCACAAACCTTATTAGACACGCAAAAATGCTCACAACACAAGAGATGGACAACAAAGGATACTAAATTCATTTTAAAACCCAAATGAGATTCCTATATTCATTCAACCATTATGCATCAATTAGAAAGGAAAAAAAAATAATAAATAGGTGCTCAACACCCACACCGAGTCACCAAATCTAGTCTAATCAAGCATACCACTATTCTCATTATCATTTGATTACAACATCCTTCATGAGGAAGGTCCGATAATAATATTACAATTACAAGCTTAAGACTCAAAGTCCTTGAATTATACATTCATAACCTTTACACTAATAAGAAAGCATGAAGAGAAGGGGACATGAAAGCATGAAAGAAGGAGGAGCACAAACTCAAAGCAAATCCACCATGTTGAGATCTTTGATCCCTAATGATGGTTTGCAATGCCAACCAACCAAGTGGAACCCGCAGGTCCACCCCACCATGCTCATGGAGATAGTCACACGACCCAAACACTCAAGCAAGATTCAAGCACAAAGGTATAGACTTACACACACGCTAATCACAATGAATAAACTTCATTCAAGATAAGGCTAGGCTTCCCAATTAGGGGCAGCTAACATATATGTCAAAGCAACTCAATTCACACAAGGGGAGAAGAGTAGAATTCTTGTAACTACATAAGCATTTAATGCATCAAACATGAAGTAAGAGAACATTCCAACACATGGAATACATGGCATACAAGTTACTCACACATGGAAATCTCATGCCACACATGTCACTCATAAGAGGAATCAATGAAATACAAACCATTACAATTAATATGCCAATCACTCATAAGAGGAATTAAATGAAATACAAGTCATTACAATTAATATTCCAATCACTCATAAGAGGAAATTAAATACAAGTCATTCCACAAGACATGAACATAGTATTGAAACCCAACACCAAAAGAGGAAGGAACATACATCTTCCGGGTGCTACTCAAAATACGATCTAAATGTTAGAGTGTGAGCATAGGGAGAGTCATAACATGTGCCCAAAGAAATGGAATCATAGAAACTTGACATCCTTTCATACAACAAGAATGCACTACACAAGTCCAATGCTCTACAAGCAGACATGTCTTTCCAACCATCCTTAGTCTATAAGAGTACTAAAGGCATGCAAGGGTATCCAATAAACCATAAATGACTTCCACGACTCACTCTAGTACCTAGTCCTAGGTTTCATCTCATTCCATACAAACAAAGAAATATAGCCAAAGCAATAGTGCAACTCATAATGAAATTCACATCCGAAAACACAAGGCATTCACACCTCTTGCAGCATTATTCACATTTTTACACTAAAATAGTAAAACATAAATTTAAACAAGCAAATGAATCTGAAACAACCTCATTCAAAGAATTCATATACATTTTCTATCATTCTCTATTATAATATGCAATAATATTCTCAAAATTTCACTTTTAAACAAAATCCAAATTTTCACACATAACCAGGTTCCACCATTGATGAAGCTTGAAAAAGCTTAAAATTTCAAAGTTGAAAAATAAAAAAATGTAAGAATACCCTTTTGATCTAAATATGCTCAATAACACACTTTTAACATAAAATCACCCATTTATTTTAAACCAAACCCAATTTTCACAAATAACCACTTTTCATCATTGATGAAGCTTGAAAAAACTTAAAATTTCAAATTTTGAAAATCAAAATTGTAAGAATACCCCTTTGATCTAAATGTTCCCAACAACACACTTTTAACATAAAATCACCCATTTGTTTTAAACTAAACCCAATTTTCATAAGAACCAAGTTTCACCATTGATGAAGCTTGAAAAAACTTAAAATTTCAAAGTTCGAAAATCAAAATTGTAAAAATACCCTTTTGATCTAAATGTAATCAACAACACACTTTTAACATAAAAACAATTTGTGTCTTCAATTAAAGATTTGGCATGGTAACTCCGTATTTGGGAAAATTCTCAATTTTTTCACAAAATAAATTATACAATTTTGAGTGTTGTGTCAAAGAATAAAATTTAGACCATGCCCTGACGTTCCTTGGAGAAGGCGAGATAGACCCATGCCCCCTCAGAATTTTTTTGGAATTTTTTTTTTTGAAAAATTGTGAATTTTTTTTTGAAAAGCTAATTTAATGACATTAAGAGCAAAATAAATTAATTTGGGACCATTAAGACATCAAAAAATGTTTTAAAGTTCAATAGTTGACACTGCCAATTATGAAGGTTTACAAAATCCCACTTTTAGAAAGGTATAAATGGGCCCAAGGTTGCCAAAAATAGTTAGTTGTGCATTTTGAGTTGAGTGAATAGAGAGAGAGTGCAAACCCTAGTTAAAAGATCTTGCCAAAAACATGTCGATTTCACACATAGTGCATCATGGGTACAAGGTTTGGACCTTCAAATGACTAGAGGGCTCGGGGAATGTAGTAAGTGCTCTATCCTCAGTTTGTGAATATTTCAATTTTGGCTAGATTTAGGGCTCCAAAAGGGGGAAAACAGATGCAGTCAACCTAGTTGACCACATTTGTTATTGTATGAGCTGCAAGTGACTGCAGTTCACCATAATTGCTTGGGTTCAATGCAACTGATCACGATTAGGCACAACTGTCATCTTCACGTTGCATTTGAAAAATGTGACACAAGTGCTAGTGTAAGTGACACATATGAGGTTTTGGCCCGCATGTGGAGTTTTGTGATGCAATTATGGTGGGAAACGCCGCATTTGATTGAATGCACACATTTGCTAGGGATTACAACACATTTAAATTTTGGACTACATATGATGGATAGTTCGATGCAATTGACTATCAAAGGTTTTTCCCCAATTTTTTATGAAATTTTATCTGATGCTAAATTCAAATAGGTTAGAAAAATCTTTAGGATTGATGCAATGTGCTTTCGTTTGATCACAGGTGCCCTTAGACCTGATTCTGACTTGAGGGATTCATCCCTTGAGTTTTAAACTTTAGAGACAACTGGACAATGATTAGAGGTTCGAGCAACTATTTTCCCTAGGAATTTACCATGTCACATTCATGCCTGTGATTTGGGTGAATAGAGGATTGTTGACTATGTTGGTCGAGCGGTGGAATTCGAAGATGAGCTCATTTCATTTTCCAACAAGGGAGGCTACAATGACCCTAGAGGATGTATGGTGCATACTAAGAAAAACCTATTCATGGAGAGCATGTGTCATATGACCCAGAGTGAGGATACAATGCTATTACAATGAACTTCAACCATGAGGATGAGGTAGAGCTTGGAGTAGAGTATGAGGTCCACTGGGACACACTCACTCAGAGATATGATCTCTTTGTCATTGTTCTATGTAGTACTATTGGCAGAATAGTATGTCCCAATCGATGGATACATGGCTTTCCTGTCGTCTAGGGTGAGATGCTAGTTAGCATGCTTACTCACGATAGTGTCTACACTTGGGGCCCATGTATGTTGGCCATGTTATAATTCCAACTACTTGATGTGGCATACATGGGAGGTCAGAGTATCAATTACAGGATCAAACTCCTAATGGTTTGGTCCTGGGAGCATATCGTAGTATTCAGACCACCAATTCAGAGACAACTTGGGGAGGGGCTACCATATGTGGATATCTATGGAGGGACAATCACTCAGACTCATGTTGGTGACACTGGTTATTTGTGACATGATATTGATTTGATTGATTCATTCACATGGAGACCTTACAGAGACTACATTCCTTTCATTGATGATGATGCACATAGTTACCATTTTGTTAGTAGCCTTGATACTTGATTGGAAGAACAGTACAAACCCAACATATTATTGAGAGATATTTGCTAGAGAGGGTACGGTGGAAGTTCAGACAGTAGTAGGGAGTACTCGTGGGCACAATAGATTTTTCTCAATCTAGCCTAGAGATCTAGCCTTGGGGTCCTATGATTCTTGTGACTATAGTGGAGTAGGACATTGACACACTTTAGCCTATACAGTGGAGATGGGAAAATGGAGAGCTAGATGTGGGTACCACACCTTAGTATGATACCTAGTGGAGATGACACAAACCTGAGCCACTCACTAATCCTGATTAGTTGGAACCAGTGGATATATATTGGAGGAGGGAAGCAAGGAGAGGAGTGTAAGGCCGAGGATGAGGCTAAGGAGATGGAGGTTGAGGAGATGAAGGGGATGATGATGAAGGAGATGGTGGAGGGGACAAGGGGAGAGGGGGTCGAGGAGACAAGAGAGGCTGAGACAAGAGAGGCGGGGATGGGAAACCACCCCATCCACCTTGTCCACTAAGGAGATATGGCAACAGGTAGACAACAGAGGCCCCTCAGCAAGAGGGAGAGATACTAGTAGAGGTGGTGGTGGTGGGAGATGTATAGATAGATGCACCTTTTCAAGAGGAGAGGTAGCTTAAGGGTGAGCAGCTAAGAGTGGATGTTGATGTGGATATCGATGTGGGAGAGGTTCACCAAGATGAGGAGATGGTAGACCAAGAGGAGGAGAGGGAGAGGGTTATTATGGATGAGAGATTAGAGGACATACCCATTGTGGAGAGGATGGATGTGGAGGGGGAGCAGCCAATAGATGATCAGATCGCACAACTACAAGCAACACAAGGTGAGATATAGTAGCTATGGGTAGAGAGGGATTCAACTGTTAGCAAGGTAGTGCGGGCAGAGTAGGTATCCTCAGATTCTATGAGTAGAGGTAGTGGATAAACTATAGAAATCCTTTGAGATCTTAGGAGGGCATGCTAGGATGAGTGTTATTACAGAGACTATTATGAGAGGGAGGTGCCTCCAGAGCACATAGAGCCTATCTTTTTAGAGGTTGAGAGAAAACCTCAGAGTAGGAGATCATAGAGTAGTGGCGGGGTGTCATGGAGATTGTCACCATATCACAAGCCATCAGGGTCAAGACACATGTCACTAGGATCCCATCAGCCTTAGGATGACAAGCCACCCTTCAGAGGTCCCTCCCCATCCAGAGATAGGGAAAGCACTGGCTAGCTCCTTTTTTATTATGCTTTCAGGAATTGACATGAATATATATTTATTTTGACCGAGCTTGCAAGCTCCATTTTTGGGATCATTCTGATGTTGCACTATGACACTTATCATTTTCTGGTATATATGCGAGATGCATGACATTGGCAGCAAGTATGTGATGTGTTATTTTATTATGTGTGCTTCTATCTGGTAGATGATGATATGATGATTTCGTGTGTTTATGAGATGATTCTATATGATCATGTATTTCTATATGGTTTAGTGTATTATAGATGACGATTTATGTTTTATGCTCATGTATGGTTTTCTATGATATGATGTATGGATGATGCCCTTGATATGCCATACTATATGTATGATGATTCTATATGGTTATGATGCTTATGTGAATGCACAATGTGATGTATGACTTGTTATGCTATGGATGTTAGGTGAATGATGTATGAAAATGTGATGACATGGATGTGTAGATTATTTATGCAAATGCAATGATATGGAAATGTATATGATGTATGCAAATGTAATGATAATGATATGTATATGATGTTTGCAAATGTAATGATAATGATATGTATATGATGTTATATGAGATGCAACGATTATGTATGAGAATGTATGCAATGCAAGATGAGAATGTTAGATGATACTTATGTGATCATGCCTTAATATGTGATGCTTATATGGATGTATGTATGTATGATAATGTTTTCTATATTTTTTATATTTTCAAATGCAATATGAATGACCTAACATGTTTATGATGATGCCTATTATGTTTTATGATGTCGATATGCTTCTAACATGATTATGCAAGATATTTTTGTGTATCATAGTATGCTATTAGAATGATTGCAAAGAAGAAAAGGAGGAAGTAGAAAGGAGTTGGATGTTAGCACAAAGAAGACGAATGTTACCGTGGAGTTAGTGAAAATGATAAGAGATGAACATTCTTGCTTTAGTATATGTCAACTTGCATGTTTATCATCATCGGGTGTCAAAATTGTAGCAAATGGAGCAAAAACATCATGGTATGACATAGACCAAGGTGTGCAATGTTACCACTTGCGAAAGATAGATAGTCAAAATGATAAGCCAAAATACAAGGAATGCCACATGACTCAAACTAAGGACCCAATTTCCCCAGTCTTGTTTTCAAGACAAACCACAAGCAACAATCAAAAGAAAAGAGATCACGATCCATCATCGCCCCTCTAAATCCTTCGTGGGACATCCTTGAGGTAGCTAGTAACATGACCAAATACAAATAAAAAAGATAAGACCAAATAGAACAACAAAATCAATAACCATTTAGATCAATTGCCAGAGTTTATTTGATGATAAAATTGATTTGAATGATTAACTAATTGATTGATGAATTTGACTGATAGGTTGACCAAATTGAATAGATTGATTGATTAATAAGATTGACTAATTGAACAATTATTTGATCAAATAAATTAATTGACCAATTTGATTGAATGACCAAGATTGATCAAATGACCAAATTAAATGACCAATGGGATTGACCAATTAACAAGATTGATTGATTAGTTGACTGATTGATAAGATTGATTGACCATGCCTATCTTTAGGAAAGACACATCCTGTATAAGGAAAATAAAAAGGTTGAAAAATGACCAATGTCCCAATTCAGGGACACATCCTAAATAGGAAAAAATGATGAAGACCAATGACTTGACAAGCATTGATGATTAGGAAATTGACTAGTTTGGATTCAAGACTAGTTGGATAGTTGATTTGTTGGTTCGAGATTTGGTAAGGATGCTTGATTTCTCAAAGAAAAAAGACCTAGATAGACTTGATAGACCCTAAAGGACTGACCTAGGGCCTTGGGGGCTCATCAATTGATGCCCTTTCCTACATTATATAGAAAGAGACCTCATAGTTTGACTGTCATTGACCAAAATTGATAGGACTCGACAAAATCATAAGGATGAACCTAATGCCTCAGGGGCTCATTGAAAGATGGCCTTTCCTATGTAGCAATGTATAGAGACAACGTAGTTTGATCAGATTGACATAGACTGACTCTAACTCTAACTCTGCTTTTGGAGTTTTGATGGTTTCTATTTTTTTTTAATTTTTGAAGGTTTTAAGATTTTTTTATATTTTTGAAGGTTTTGTGATTTTTTTGGATTTTGAAGGTTTTTTGATGTTTTTGGATTTTGAAGGTTTAAAAACTGATACAATGTGTAGGATCCCATGAAGACGTAAGTCAAGGAATTTTCCCCAGTCAAGTATAAGACCAACTTATTATGTGTGAGAGGATTGATGGATGCAAAGGACATTAAATGTCAAAGGTTCTTAGGCCATGAGAAGTATGACAAAGCTTTATTATGGATGGATGATATGTGCGAATGGATGGACGAAAGGTGGAAAAAATAGTAGACAGAGGAGAAAAGACTCACTACACATGGTGCATGTTTGCCAGGTTTTCACCATGGTACTTATCCAAAGTGCCACCAAAGTGGTTTTCACTTTTGGACAAATTATTTCACTTTACAATTTTTTTTATTTTTTCTGTCTTTTTAATTTTTTAGTTGTCTCCAAGATTCCTGTTTCCCAAGTTTTCATCAAGGTGATGATTTTTGTTTTTTGATTTTTTTATATTTTTGACTTTTTTGATTTTTTTGTTTTTTTTTTCAACTTTTGAAAGGGATACTCTAAAGGCTAGGTGTAATATATATGGAGATGCATGTTGTTGATGGGATCAAGCAATGGTTCACCTTCAAGAGTAGATAACTGATAAGCCCTTGATCCATAAGTTGTGATGATGTAGGGAACCAACCAATTGGGTTCAAACTTTCTGGGATTTTCTTGATCCGCTTGATTCTTAGGATTTTATTTCAAAACCAATTCACCAATGTCAAAGCATCTAGGTCAGACTTTCTTATTATAGTTGTGTCAAAGATGGTTCTGATATTCCTATAAATGTGTTAAGGAATTATGTATTTTCTCATCCAAAACTCAAGCTCATGTGAATGGGCTATATGGTACTCTTCTTCATCAATAAAGTATTGCATGGATACCCTTAAAGATGGTAACTCAACCTCAATGGGAATAATAGCTTCAGATCCAAAGACAAGGGAATATGGAGTGGGTCCAATGGGTGTACGGATGCTCGTGCACTAGGCCCAAAGTGTAGGATTGAGTTGGACATGTCAATCACAACCAACATCATTAACAGTCTTTTTTAAGATTTTAAGTATAGTCTTATTAGATGCCTTAGCTTGACTGTTACCTTAGGGATAATAGGAAGTGGCAAAATGGTGTTGGATATGAAACTTTTTGCATAACTCATGAACATTTTGATTCTTAAAGGGATGACCATTATTTGTAATTATGAATTGAGGAACACCATACTGACATATAATGTAGTTAAGGATGAACTTAGAGATTTGATTTCTAGTTATATAGGTCATCGAAATGGCTTCAATATATTTGGTAGAGTATTCAATAGCAATAACGATAAACTTATGTCTATTGGAAAAAGTAGGTTGAATCTCTTCAATCTATTTGGTAAAGTATTAAGTGGCAATAAGGATAAACTTATGTCCATTCGAATAAGTAGGTTGAATCTTTCCCATGGGGTCAATTCCCCACTAAGAGAAGGGCTAAGGGGATGTAAGTGGATGCAACTCCTGAGCAGGTGCATGTACAAGATCTCCATGTATTTGACTTTAGTGACATTTCTTCACAAAGTAATAAGCATCATGTTCTATTGTAGGCCAATAATATCCCCTTTGCATGAGATTCTTATCTAAGGTAGAACCAGTAGAGTGGAAATCACATATACCATGGTGTACCTCTTGTAAGGTTGTTTGTGCTTCATTTGAGTCAAGACATCTGATAAGGGTACTATCAAGGCTACGATGGAAAAGGGTATCCGACGATGAAATATTTGGAGGCTTACCGAACAAAGGTTTTACATTGGTTTGTGGACAAATCAGGAGGGATAATCTAGTCATGTAGGTAATTATAGAATTCTTTGTACCAAGGAGATTAAATACCAACAAGTTCACACACAAGTTCAAATTTGGAGACCTCAAATGCAGGGATCAACAGTTGTTCCACCAAGAACTCATACCATGAGACATTGTTAGGAATATCCAAGAGAGGTCCAATGGTTGTCATTGTGCCAGCCACCTTGTTCTAAATTCTCATAATTTTCTAAAAATAAATATTAGTGATTTATAGCTGAAAACTATCCACCATGTGCTTGTAAGTGGTAAGCTTCTCATCCTTAGTATCATAATCATCATTCACTTGATGGATAACTAACTGGAAATTACCATAGAATTGAAGACCCTTGATTTTCCATTTGATTTCCATGCATAGTCCTATCAATAATGCTTCATACTCAGCCATATTGTTTATGCGTAGTAATGTTATTCTTTATGACTTAGGAATGGAATCCCTTTGAGGTATGATAAAAATAATTCTATCCCCTAAACCATGATTTGTGTAGGATCCATCAAAGTACAACTTCCATGTTGTGGGAGTTTCTATTACAAAGACAAATTCATTACGAAAGTCAGACATAAGAGGATGATCTGCTATCATTGGTGCATCTATGAGTTGATCAACTATTACTTGTCCTTTTATTGCTTTAATATCAACACATTCTATGTCATAATCACTCAAAATCATAACCCACTTTGCTAATTGTCCTATCAGAGTTGCTTTGCTCAATAGATACTTCAGAGGATCAATCTTATCTATCAGTTTTGTTCTATGGTTCAAAAAATAATGTCTTAGCTTTTGTGCGGCGAAAATGACTATAAGGCATGCTCTTTCAATGGTAATATAGTTAAGCTCATATCCTACTAGATTTTGACTACTGTAGTAAATAGCTCTCTCTTTTCCATCATTATCATTTTTTGCTAGCAATGCCCCTAGTGCTGATGTAGTGGCTGATATGTATAGGATAAAATGTCTTCTGTCAATAAGAGGCATAAGAACTAGAGGAGACAATAGGTAATATTTTATTTGTTGGAATGCTTCTTGACAATGTTTAGTCCATATGAAGGGAACTCCTTTGCGTAACAAATGTTGAAATGGTTGAATTTTATCTGCTAGCTAGGCAATGGATCTTTGGATTGATTGCAATCTTCCTTGTAGAGTCCTCAATTGACTAATGTTTGTAGGTGGTGGCATATCTATGATTTATTTTACTTTCATAGGATCAACCTCAATTCCTCTATGAGAGACTATGTATCCCAATAATTTTCCTGATTGGACCCCAAACACACACTTCTTCGGATTTAACTAAAGCCTATAGTGCTCTAGTCGTTTGAAAATCTTATCTAACACTCTAAGATAACCACTTCTTGTCAAAGATTTGGTCAATAAGTCATCAACATAGTCTTCCATAAGCACATGCATATGGTCATGAAAGATGGTTTTCATAGCCCTCTGATATGTTGCTCTAGCATTCTTGAGTCCAAAAGGCATTACATTCCAAAAAAAGGTGCCCTAAGAACATGTGAAGGTTGTCTTGTATTCATCTTCAGTGACAATTCTAATATGATTATATCTCCATAAGTGAAAACATCTCGTATCTTGTTGCGAGATATACAATGCTATCAATGTTAGGTAGTGGGAAACCATCTTTAGAAAAATCCTTGTTTAAATATCTAAAATCTATGCATTTTCTGATACCACCAGTTGGTTTAGTGACAGGAACAAGGTTGGAGATCCATTTTGCATAATCTATGGGATGAATAAAAATAACATCTAGAAGTTTCTTTATCTCAACCTTTACCAGGAGTGTGATCTGTGGATGCATTTTTCTTAATTTTTGTTTGATAGGCTTAACATTTGGAAGCAGTGGTAAATTATGTAGAACTAGTTCAAGGTCCAATCCAAGCATATTAGCATATGACCATGCGAAATTGATCTATCTCTCTAAATAGAATGTAGTGAACTCTATTTTTTCTTCAGTGGTCAAAGATGTTGCAAACTAAATGATTCGAGGATTTTCCTTGGTCCCAAGATTGACTTCTTTTGAATCTTCTATTAGCAATGGCAATCTCTCTTAGTCAACAACGAAACTATCTAGCCCTCCATACTTAGGCACCTTAGAGAAGTTTTCAACTTGGGATATGTCCTTTATTTTTACTTTTTCATGTTCTAAAGGTACCTTTTAGTTTTCACCTAGAGACCTATTCTTTTTAGTTTTATCATTTTTATCATTTTTCTCACTTTTACAACTAGAGGGAGGAGCAGCCTCTCCAAAATATGTTGCATTGTCAAGCTCTATGGTGAAGCCAACTTTATGATCCCGACTTGGTATACCTTCATGAAGTCCCACAAACTCAGCAATTGCTTCGTTGTTCCTAAATGTGTCTAAACTTGGTGTTCCTTGGTGGTCCCAATCTATGAGTTGCGGGTAAACAAGGGGTAATCCATCATTGGTACTATCAAGTGTCAATGTGTAGGTAGATATGGTAAAAACAAAGGTAGAGTCATATGGTTCCCAAAAGGTATATATCCAAGCTTCCCTCTTCAAACGAATCTTTTGATTGTTATTTGACAAGTTTTGTGTGGGACCAATTTTAAACATTTGATTGAACTTTTCCTCAGAGGGAGGATGAACAGGTTCTCTAAAGGTTTCCTCAATATCATAGTCATTGAATGATTTATCTAAACCCCATTACTATTGATTGGAATCAAATTCAGTATAATAGTCCTTAGATGTCTTGATTTCATTTGAAGTGTTAACAGTCTCACTGAAAGGCTACCTAGTACCATGGACACTAATTTTTGTTGGTACAAACCCTAACCCTCTATATTTTGGTAGGAGAGAAGGCAATAAAGGTTCTAGCATTCCATTATTATTTAGGCCAAGGACACTATGTCTATCATATCCCTTTTGCTTCATGAGGTCGAACCTTTTTGGATACAGTTCAAATGGTAATTGCTTAAGCTTAATGTCTTGCTCATCCTTGTAAATCCATGTGGAAATATCCTCGCCAATAGGTTCTTTGCTTAATCCCCCCCAATTAATGAAGGTGAAAAGAGGGTATGGATGATAATTATATGCTCTTTTGGAATAAACGGGGGTTTTCCATAAGTCTTTGGTGATTTAGGTAACTTTCCAACACAAAATAATCTTTGCATGTTGTATTCTCTACAACCTTTGTCTTGGATTTGAACCTTGGTTTTGGAAGGTGTGATAAATGGAGTGGATGATTTGTAAAGTTCAAATGGATTGATGTAGTGAGATGAAGTGAAAGATGAAGCCTATTGATAGGTGGAAGGTACAACTCTCATGGCATGAATCCATGGGTGACCAAGGAGGAGATTATAAGGTAGGTCTAGATCCAAGACATGGAACATTTTATTTTGAATAGCGAGGCCAACCCTCACAAAAAGGGTGATTAATCATTCAGATGAATACTCAACATCATCATAAGCCTTTATAACAATTGTTTTAGTTTGATTTATGCAAGCCTCAGAGTATCCCAATGCTTTCACCAATTTTAGGGTGCATATATTCAAACTTGCTCCATTGTCTACTAAGACTCATCTAATTTTATGTTTATTAATGAAAACTTCAAGGTGTAGTGGATCATTGTGATTTTTCTTTTTTATGGAAAGATATTGTTCCAAGAAGATGACATGGTGTGGTGTAGCTATATATCCAACCATGACCTAGAATTGGTTGACATTTAGGTCAAAAGGTACAAATGTTTCTTGCAAGGATTTGTCTAGAATGGCTCTGTGCTCTGGGTAAATGTAGAGCAACTCAAGGATAGATATCTATGCGGTCATATTTCCTAGATGATCAAGCAGATTGTATTGGCTTTTTGGTTGTGGATTTGAGGTAGCCCCTTGAAGGGTTACCTTGGATTTGTGAGTGGTGACGTCACATTTTGAACTTTTATTATGAATGGTAATGGTGGCAACATGACTATCAAAGGCTTGGATGTGATTAATGATGGTATTGTAGTCATGTGAAACATTAGTATAATTAGTACTATTGTTACCTAAACTAGAGGCCTTCCCTTTTCCATAGTCTTTCAAGGGAGTTTTGAATATGGCCTTCCCTTCCCTTTTCTATCAGCATTGGTTTTAGGTTGTGGATTATCCATTGAAATGTCTCCTTGTTCAATAAGGTCCTGAATGAGATTTTTAAGTGTCCAACATGATGATGTTTTATGTCCTTTTCCACAGTGATATTCATAGTATTCATTTTCATTCCACCAATTAGGTTTGACGAATGTGGGTTCATAGTTCTTGATGTCTGGAAGTTGAATGAAATTGGATTGTAAAAGTTTCTTTAGAACTGATTCAATAGGTTCACCCAAGGGAGGGTATGTTCTCTTAGTGCATGGAGGTCCTCTACATTGTTTGTTATTTTGGATTGCATTCAATGTTTGATCTTGACTTTGTGTTTGGGTATTTGAGAGTTTGATGTGTTTGATGTGGAAGGACCTTCAAGATAAATGGTAGGGTGACCTTTGTTTACCCCTTTTGTATCAACAAATCCATCATTAGTGACATTCTTGCTTCAGGACCAAAATTTTCCTTTGTCATTATTAGATTTAGGAGTTTCTTTAGAGACTTTTACTAGTCCTTTTTCTACAAGAGCTTTCTCAATAAAGATACTTTTTTCAATGATATCCTCAAAATTTGTGCAACATTTTATTTGGAGTTGAGTCATTAATTTTTTGTTAAGGTTTTCCACAAACATGAGGACTAATTGTTTCTTGGGTATGTGACAAGGACATTTGGTAGCCATACTTCACCATCGTTGGTAGAATGATGTGATTGAATCTCCCTCATCATTTTTAGTTGTGCATAATTTTGCAAGGGTCATGTCACTTTCTATATTAAAGGAAAAGTGATTAATGACTCTATCAACCAAGTCACCCCATGTTTGAATTTTGGGAGGAAGGTGTGCAAACCAATCTACAGCCCATCCTAGAATACTTAATGGAAATAGTCTCATAAAATAAGTAGGCTCATATGCAATTTTCATACATGATGTGTTAAATTCTCGTATGTGTTCCACTGGATGACCTTTCCCTTTGTATTTGGTAAGAGTTTTTGGAGTGAAATGCGGAGGAAAGGTGGCATGCATAGATTTCTATCAAAAATATAAGGACACAATTCCTCCATAGAATATGTCTTCTTAGTTTTCCCCAATTGCATGCTTGCCATTTGTTGTTATATTTCTTGGATTTTTTGCATCAAGGTGTTTGTGATAGATGGTGTTGTGTTTGGTTGATTTTACATGATGGCATTGGTGTTAGTATTGAGAGGATCAAATGTTGGATTTGGAGTGGCATTTTGTGGCATGGGACCTTGATTTCCTTGTTGATATTGATGTGTGAATGTTGTATTTGTGTTGGTTTTATTTGGAATGAGATTGGTATTTTTATTTTTTTCGAAACGTCACATTTTTGTTTGGTGTGGCATTTTGAAATTGTGGTGTTGGACCTTGGTTGGTATTTTGGAATTGAAATGTTGGACCTCGGTTGGTGTTTTGAAATGACAACGTGGGACTTTGATTTTTGTTTTGAAATTGAGGTGTAGGTCCTTGATTAGGTGTTTTTCATGGAACAATATGAATCCTCCTTGATTTACTGGGTTGATTTTTAGTTGTGGAACCTTGACTTGTGTGTTGGAATAGAGGATTTGTGAATGCCATACCCATGGGATTTCATGATGAGGTGCCAAATGCAAATGTGATGCAATGACAATTTGGTAAATCAATATACAAGCACAATTTAATGCAATTCAATTCAAACTTCCACCCTTACAACTCCATTTCTTTAATTCCCCACTATTCAACCTAGTTTCCTTCTAGGTCTGCAGATAGTAGTTTTTCAAAATATCTTTTAGTGAAATCCTTTAGCCCTCAAACTCCACACCACTCTAGACCCCCATTTATCTCTCACAAAACTTATCACAAAGACTCCATTGCCTTCTTTAGACCAACCACTCAAAAATCAATTTTCTACACCTTTTAGACCCCTAATTATGTCTATTTTCCAAAGGAAGTCCTCACCAAAACTTCTTTCAAACCCAAAAAATCATTGATAGACCTTGGACCAGTTACAAAACCACCCAATAACAAAATTTATAGAATTAAAACTCCCTTTTAGGCATTGATCCACTAAACCCTAGGTTTTAGACTTTTTGTGCCAAATACAAGGAGGGTTATTGGAAAACACTACTACAGGCCTTTTCCAAACCTACCACCACTTCAATAACACTATAATATGTCTTCCCTTGCTCAAAATTCATTCACCAAACCTCTATTAGTCATATTTTATTAAACCCTAGTGTAAAACCTCATTTTTCACACAAAGATTGATACAAAACACATAGGGCAGTATTACAAAAGACCTCTAAACTTTCCTAGCACCATAAGACCCTGCATACATCTAAATCATGTTTTCATAAGCCTTTCCACTGAGTCACAGAGGAAAAATGGTGGGTGGAAGGCTTACAAAGGCATAATCTCACTCAAAACCCTTAAATTTGGGTATGCAAACCTGCTATCAGAAGTTTGATTGTAAAATGCACAAAACTTCACAAAAATCCTCCAAATCAAACTCAAATGAATTTTAACTAATTAAACCATCAAATTTTAATACATTGATCACCAAGAGATTTTGTACAGGAAAGTACACTAGCTGCAAACCAAAAAATTATACATAAAATACAAAAAATCTGAGAAACTTGTGTTGTTTCACCTTCAAAAATCTTCCAGAAGCCCTTACAATGCGTTGTCTCTTATTTTTAAACATTTTTCCCACCAAATCTAACTACCATACCCATAACACAACTGAATTTTGAAATTATGGCCATTGGAACCCTCTTAACATGACAATTTTTGCATTTTGTGTTGACAACAATTTATCAACTTTTACAACTTTTCACCTTTTAGACTTAATGACTCCAAACCCCACAATTATGTCCTAGTACATTCCCATTGGTCTATTAGACCTTATTTAACCTAAAAACATGACCTCTCACAATAAAATTGACATTATTCCTACCTTGAAAACTTTCAACAAGATTTGCAACATTTACACTAAGGACACAAAAGACCTCAAAACTTCAACACTTACATTTGAATGGTCAAAATGGACCTTATTTAGACTCAAGACACTCAAATAACTTGAAATAACCACCTTGAATCAAATTTTCATGAAACACTTGGAGCAAAATCATTGAAAAGGACAGGTGCTCCTACACCATTCACACCATCTAAAAGGTTTCCATGCCTCCAAAAACTGATCTGCAATTGATCCTCCTTTTAAAATTTTATTTCCCTGACCTGCAAAAAACATCTTGACTAGAAAATTTATAAAAATTTCTTTATGATTACCTTTCTTGGGTTCATGGCCAATTTGATATGCCTCCTCTTGCTTATCTACACATCTTCTAACCCCCTGTCCATTTTTTATTAACATAACACCTGCATCAACTGCCCTTTTGCTTGTACTTATAGCATTCTTACATTCATAACTTTGTCCTTGCTTTTTCACTTGTCCCATTCCATCCTTTTCCTTGAATTTAGGCATCAAATCTATTGCCCCCAAAGCATTTTCACTTTCAAACTTATATATCTCCATTTTTTCATTCCTAGGAGCCCTTTTCTCACCAAGACTTGATTGTCCTTCCACTTTTGCACTTACTACAGGGCACCACACTATTCCAATCAGAATTTGATCAAATTTTCTCATCCCATATTTCTTTATCATCAACTCACCATGAACCTTCCCTAGGCTAGTCTCCTTTTCCTCATTTTTTTTCTCTTCCAACTGTGCTTCAACCTTCAATACCTCTATCATACTATCTGCAACCTTTGTCGTGACTGCCAACTGATCATTCTTGACTTCTCCAATCTTCACATACTCTTTTCTACCCATCATGATGACCTTTTCTTCCCTTGTCTACTCCTTGTCTTCTTTTTGCAACGTAACAAAGTAAATGAGTTCCCTTCATGCACAATATGATAGGTATTAGCCCATCCATCATACACAACATGTTTGTAAAATTTCCATGGTCGTCCAAGCAACAAATGGCAATATTGCATTGGTAAAACATCATAGAGCACCCTATCTTTATATCCTAAAATTTGAAATTCAACTAAATCCTACTGATTGACTAAGAGTGACTAATCATCACTTAACCATGACACCTTATAGGGAGTTGGATGAGGAACTTTTACCAAATTCAACTTATCTACCATTTCCTTTGACACTATGTTATTAGTGGAGCCTAAATCAATTACTAACTTGCATACCTTGCCTTTTCTCTTGCAAGTGGTCTTAGAGAGACTTCTCCTTTGCAATGGTTATTTCTCCTCGGAGGCCTTCAAAAGTTCTCTTTGCAGCATCAAAGCTTCTCCAACTTTAGGTTTAGCAACAAGGTTTGATGAACTAACACTTTCTTTTGCATCCTCTTGCACAAGTTGAACTCTCTTTTCACCTCTTCTCTCATTTCCTCTTGTAGCAGCTCCAAGCCTAGTAGGACACTTGAAGAATGAATGACAAAACTTGCCACACTTGTAACACCTTCCTGAAAACTCATTAGGATCTCTACCCCTATAATTTGTTCTTCCACCTGTACACTCAACCACTTGTTCTTTTCCTTTACCAACATCTTCTTGACCTTCCTTGGTCTGTTTTGGTGTAGAAAAGGTACCTCTGCCCCTAGAAGTAATGCCTCTTCCTCTTGTCACCTTCTCTTGTCTCCTCAGCCCTTACAACCATTTGGAAACAATCTTCTACTATTTTAGGTCTCATCAAACTAATTTCATCTTGTATATTATACCTTAGGCCATTTAGATATCTTTCCACTCTTTCTTCCTCATCTTCCTCATGCTTTGTTCTTATTCTTAACCTATAGAATTTTTCAATGTATGCTTGCACATCTAGATCTTTTTGCCTAATATTTTGAAGTCTTTTTAAAAATTGAACATTATAATCATTAGGAAGGAACTTACCTTTGATATTTTCCTTCATCCTCTCCCAACAAGTGATCTTAGCCTTTCTCATTTTTTTCCTTTCTTCTTGCACAAAATTCCACCACAATAAAGTATGTCCTTTCAACTTTATTTTTTCCTTCTTCATCTATCTCCTCACTTTCAAAATAATTCTCCAAAGCCCCTATCCAATCCAAGAGCTCTTCACCATCTAGCTTACCTCCATACATAGGAAAGTTCATTTTTCCATGCCCATCACCTTTCACAGCCTTCAAAAGCTTCATCATCCTCACATCTTCTGGATCCATCTCTTCTTCTTCACTAGAGGTCTCCTCCTCCTCAAAATCACTCTCATCCACATCCACTCCAGCTTTGGACTTCAATGCAGCCATCTCCCTCTTCAAGGCTTCTAATTCTCTAGCCTGTTGATCAACCTTCACTTGTAACACCTTCCTAAAAATTCATTAGGATCTCTACCCCTATAATTTGTTCTTCCACCTCTCCATCCACGTGTACACTCAACCACTTGTTATTTTCCTTTACCAGCATCTTCTTGACCTTCCTTGGTCTATTTTGGTGTAGAAAAGGTACCACTTCCCCTAGAAGTAATGCATCTTCCTCTTGTATCCTCTTCTCTTTCTCCTCAACCCTTATAGCCATTTGGAAACAATCTTCTACTGTTTTAGGTGTCATCAAAATGATTTCATCTTGTATATGATACCTTAGGCTATTTAGATATCTTTCCACTCTTTCTTCCTCATCTTCTTCATGCTTTGTTCTTATGCTTAACCTATAGAATTTTTTAGTGTGTGCTTGCACATCTAGATCATTTTTCCTAAGATTGTGAAGTATTTTTAGCAATTGAACATTATAATCATTAGGAAGGAACTTACCTTTTATTTTTTCCTTCATCCTCTCCCAAGAAGTGATCTTAGCCTTTTCCTTTTTCTGCCTTTCTTCTTGCAGAAAATTCCACGACAACAAAGCATGTCCTTTCAACTTGGTTTTTTCCTTCTTCACTTTATGTTCTTCATATATCTCCTCACTTTCAAAATAATTCTCCAAAGCCCCTATCCAATCCAAGAGCTCTTCACCATCGAGCTTACCTCCACACATAGGCAAGTCCATTTTTCCATGTCCATCACCTTTCATAGCCTTCAAAAGCTTCATCATCCTCACATCTTCTAGATCCATCTCTTCTTCTTCACTAGAGGTCTCCACCTCCTCAGAATCACTCTCATCCATATCCACTCTAGTTTTGGACTTCAATGCAACCATATCCCTCTTCAAGGCTTCTAATTCTCTAGCCTGTTGATCAACCTTCCTAGCAACTATGCTTCCTTTAGGAGGCATTTTGATAGTTTGGCTTCTTCAACTTCTAATCACCCTTCCTTCAATCAACAACCTTCAATCAAAATACCTACTCCTTGCTACTCTAATACTACCTAATGCAATGACAAGTTGGTAAATCAGTATACAAACACAATTTAATGTAATTCAAGCCAAACTTCTGCCCTTACAACTCTATTTCTTCAATTCCTCACTATTCAACCTAGTTTCCTTCTAGGTCTGTAGATAGTAGTTTTCCAAAATATCTTTTAGTGAAACCCTTTAGCCCTCAAACTCCACACCATTCCAGATCCCCATTTATCTCTCATAAAACATATCACAAATACTTTGTTAGCTTCTTTAGACCAACCACTCAAAAATCATATGTCTACACCTTTTAGACCCTTAATTAGGTCTATTTTCCAAAGGAAGTCCTCACCAAAACTTCTTTCAAACCAAAAAACCCATTGAAATACCTTGGAACAGTTAAAAAACTGCCCAATAACCAACTTTCTAGAATTACAACTCCATTTTAGGCGTTGATCCACTAAACCCTAGGTTTTAGGCTTTTTATCAAATACAAGGAGGGTTATTGAAAAACAATACTACAGGCCTTTTCCCAACCTGCCACCACTTCAATCACACTATAATAGGTCTTCCCTTGCTCAAAATTCATTCACCAAACCTCTATTAGTCATATTTTATTAAACCCTAGTGTAAAACCTCATTTTTCACACAAACATTTATACAAAACACACATGGCAGTATTAGAAAAAACCTCTAAACTCTTTCCCAACACCATAACACCTTGCATACATATAAATCATGTTGTGATAAGCCTTTTCACTGAGTCACAAAGGAAAAACAGTGGGTGGAAGGCTTACAAAGGCATAATCTCACTCAAAACCCTTAAATTTGGGTATGTAGACCCACTGTCAGAAGTTTGATTGTAAAACACACAAAACTTCACAAAAATCATCCAAATAAGACTCAAATGAATGTTAACTCATTAAACCATCACATTTTAGCAAGAGATTCTGTATGGGCAAGTACATTGGCTACAAACCAAGAAATTGTATGGAAAATATAGAAAATTTGAGAAAATTGTGTTGTTTCTCCTTCAAAAATCTTCTAGAGGCCCTTACAATACATTTTCTCTTCTTTTTAAACATTTTTCCCACCAAATCTAACTACCATACCCTACCACAACTAACTTTTGAAATTATGTCCATTGGGACCCTCTTAACATGACAATTTGTGCATTTTTGTGTTGACAACAATTTATCAACTTTTACAACTTTTCACCTTTTAGACTTAATGACCCCAAACCCCACAATTATGTCCTAGTACATTCCCATTGGTCTATTAGACCTTATTTAACACCAAAACATGACCTCTCACAAGAAAATTGACATTATTTCTACCTTGACAACTTTTAACATGATTTGCAAAATTTACACCAAGGACACAAAAGACCTCAAAACTTCAACATTTACATTTGAATGGTCACAATGGACCTTATTTAGACTCAAGACACTCAAAAAACTTGAATTAAACACCTTGAATCAACTATTCATGAAACAATTGGATAAAAATCATTGAAAAGGATAGGTGCTCCTACACCATTCACACCACCTAAAAGGTTTCCATGCCTCTGGAAACTAATATGCAATTGATCCTCCTTTTAAAACTTCATTTCCTTAACCTGCAAAAGACATCTTGACTTGAAAATTTATAAAAAAATTCTTTATGATTACCTTTCTTGGGTTCATGGCCAATTTGATATGGCTCCTCTTGCTTTGTTACACATCTTCTAACCCCTTGTCCATTTGTGATTGACATAAGACCTACATCAACTACCCTTTTCCTTGTCCTTATAGCATTCTTACCTTCATAACTCTGTCCTTTCTTTTGCACTTGTCCCTTTCCATCCTTTGCCTTGAATTTAGGCATCAAATCTATTGCCCCTAAAGAATTTTCACTTTCAGACTTATATATCTCTATTTTGTCAGTCTTAGGAGCCCTTTTCTCACCAAGAGTTGACTGTCCTTCCACTTTTGCACTTACTACAAGGAACCACACTATTCCAATCATAATTTGATCAAATTTTCTCATCCAACCTTGCTTTATCATCAACAAATCACCATGAACCTTCCCTAGGTTAGTCTCCTTCTTTTCCTCATTGTTTTTCTCTTCCAACTGTGCTTCAACCTTCAATACCTCTATCATATTGTCTACAACCTTTGTCATGGTTGCCAACTGATCATTCTTGACTTCTCCAATTTTCACATACTCTTTTTTACCCATCATGAGGACCTTTGTTGCCCTTGTCTGCTCCCTGTCTTCTTCTCTCAATTCCAACAAAGTGAATGAGTTCCCTTAATGCACAATATGATAGGTATTAGCCCATCCATCATAAAAAATATGTTTGTCAAATTACCATGGCCGTCTAAGCAACGAATGACAACATTGCATTGGTAAAACATCATAGAGAACCCTATCTTTATATCCTTCAATCTAAAATTCGACTAAAGCCTGGTCATTGACTAAGAGTGACTAATCATCACTTAACCATGACACCTTATAGGGAGTTGGATGAGGAAATTTTACCAAACTCAACTTATCTACCATTTCCTTTGACACTATGTTATCAATGGATCCTGAATCAATTACTAACTTGCATACCTTGCCTTTTCTCTTGCAAGTGGTCTTAGATAAACTTCTCCTTTGCAATGGTTATTTCTCCTTGGAGACCTTCAAAAGTTCTCTTTGCAGCATCAAAGCTTCTCCAACTTTAGGTTTAGCAACAAGGTTTGATGAACTGACACTTTCCTCTGCATCCTCTTGCACAATTTGAACTCTCTTTTCACCTCTTCTCTCATTTCCTCTTGTAGCAACTCCAAGCCTATCAGGACACTTGAAGAATGAATGACAAAACTTGCCACACTTGTAACACCTTCCTAAAAACTCATTAGGATCTCTACCCCTATAATTTGTTCTTCCACCTCTCCATCCACGTGTACACTCAACCACTTGTTCTTTTCCTTTACCAACATCTTCTTGACCTTCCTTGGTCTGTTTTGGTGTAGAAAAGGTACCTCTGCCCCTAGAAGTAATGCCTCTTCCTCTTGTCACCTTCTCTTGTCTCCTTAGCCCTTATAGCCATTTGGAAACAATCTTCTACTATTTTAGGTCTCATCAAACTAATTTCATCTTGTATATTATACCTTAGGCCATTTAGATATCTTTCCACTCTTTCTTCCTCATCTTCCTCATGCTTTGTTCTTATTCTTAACCTATAGAATTTTTCAGTGTATGCTTGCACATCTAGATCTTTTTTCCTAATATTTTGAAGTCTTTTTAGAAATTGAACATTATAATCATTAGGAAGGAACTTACCTTTGATATTTTCCTTCATCCTCTCCCAACAAGTGATCTTAGCCTTTCATCATTTTTTTCCTTTCTTCTTGCACAAAATTCCACCACAATAAAGTATGTCCTTTCAACTTTATTTTTTCCTTCTTCATCTATCTCCTCACTTTCAAAATAATTCTCCAAAGCCCCTATCCAATCCAAGATCTCTTCACCATCTAGCTTACCTCCATACATAGGCAAGTTCATTTTTCCATGCCCATCACCTTTCACAGCCTTCAAAAGCTTCATCATCCTCACATCTTCTGGATCCATCTCTTCTTCTTCACTAGAGGTCTCCTCCTCCTCAGAATCACTCTCATCCACATCCACTCCAGTTTTGGACTTCAATGCTGCCATCTCCCTCTTCAAGGCTTCTAATTCTCTAGCCTTTTGATCAACCTTCCTTGCAACTATGCTTCCTTTAGGAGGCATTTTGATAGTTTGGCCTCTTCAACTTCCAATCACCCTTCCTTCAATCAACAACCTTCAATCAAAATACCTACTCCCTGATTCTCTAATACCACCTAATGAAATTATTGGTTGGTAAATCAGTATACAAACAAAATTTAATGTAATTCAAGCCAAATGTCCACCCATACAACTCTATTTCTTCAATTCCTCACTATTCAGCCTAGTTTCCTTCTAGGTCTGTAGATAGTAGTTTTCCAAAATATCTTTGAGTGAAAGACTTTATCCCTAAAACTACACTCCATTCTAGACCCCCATTTAGCTCTCACAAAACATATAACAAAGACTCCATTGGCTTCTTTAGACCAACCACTCAAAAATCAGATTTCTACACCTTTTAGACCCCTAATTAGGTCTATTTTCCAAAGGAAGTCCTCACCAAAACTTCTTCCAAACCAAAAAAAGTAGTGAAAGGCCTTAGGCTGGTTACAAAACCACCCAATAACCAAGTTTACAGAATTAAAACTCCCTTTTAGGTGTTGATCCACTAACCCCTAGGTTTTAGGCTTTTTATGCCAAATACAAGGAGGGTTATTGAAAAACAATACTACAGGCCTTTTCCAAACCTTCCACAACTTCAATAACACTAGAATAGGTCTTCCCTTGCTCAAAATTCATTCACCAAATCTATATTAGTCATATTTTATTAAACCCTAGTGTAAAACCTCATTTTTCACACAAAGATTGATACAAAACACATAGGGCAGTATTACAAAAGACCTTTAAACTCTTTCCTAGCACCATAAGACCTTGCATAAATATAAATCATGCTATGATAAGCCTTTCCACTGAGTCATAGAGGAAAAAAAGTGGGTGGAAGGCTTACAAATGTATAATCTCACTCAAAATCCTTAAATCTGGGTATGCAGACCCTTTGTCAGAAGTTTGATTGTAAAATGCACAAAAATTCTCAAAAATCCTCCAAATTAGACTCAAATGAATTTTAACTCATTACACCATCACATTTTAATATAATTATCACCAAGAGATTCTGTACGGGCAAGTACATTGTCTGCAAACCAAGAAATTGTACAGGAAATACAGAAAATCTAAGAAAATTGTGTTGTTTCTTCTTCAAAAGTCTTCTGAAATCCCTTCCAATATTTTGTCTCTTATTTTTTAAAAAAATTCCCACCAAATATAACTACCACAACTGAATTTTGAATTATGGCCATTGGAACCCTCTTAACATGACAATTTTTGCAATTTTTTGTTGACAACAATTTGTCGACTTTTACAACTTTTCACCTTTTAGACTTATTGACTCCAAACCCCATAATTATGTCCTAGTACATTCCCATTGGTCTATTAGACCTTATTTAACACCAAAACATGACCTCTCACAAGAAAATTGACATTTTTCCTACCTTGACAACTTTCAACATGATTTGCAACATCTACACTAAGGACACAAAATACCTCAAAACCTCAACACTTACATTTGAATGGTCACAATGGACCTTATTTAGACTCAAGACACTCAAAAAACTTGAATTAACCACCTTGAATCAATTGTTCATGAAAATCTTGGAGAAAAATCATTGAAAAGGATAGGTGCTCCTACACCAAAATGTTGGTGTATTAGGAATGTGTACATTTGTTGTCATGTATGTTGTTGTCCCAAGTGGTAGGCTAGTGAAAATTTGTTGTGTGGATGGAATTCATAATGAGAATGTATTTTGGGTAGAACCTTGGTTTAGTCCTTGTGTAACTCCCTCTACAAGTATAGAAACATCATAGACTTGAGGAGGTTTGGCACCTTTCTTAGCTAGTGCATAAAATAATTTTTTTGGATCAACACTAACAAGTTCATCTGCAATGTGTATAATCCTTGGATCTTGGGAGGCTCTTTCAATTTCTTTTGGAGTTAAGTGTTTTTTGAGTTATTTTAAGCCAAGGTTATCAAATGTGTATAGTGATTCTCTTTGTGGTGATGGTGAAGATTGATTTGAATTTGATCCAAGGTTGGTTCCATGATTTGGACTATAAAAAGGGGTCACTTGAAGAATCCATGTCCTTTATTATTTTTTTGGATGAAATAATGATAATGATCTTATGACCAAAGGATATGGTATGGAAATGAACTAAATGATACTAAGAGATGTCAAATGACACTAATGATATAGACCTTAAGATCTAAGAAAAAGGATGCTAACCAAGCTATGTTGATCCAAGATTACAAACCAAATAGTCATTGACCTTTCTGATGACCAATTTTGAGAGATTGATAATTTGACAAGATGAGTCTAAACTAATACACAAGTTTGAGATCTAATTTTGAAAATGAAAAAGATTATAATGGTGATTGATAGATTGAAAGATAAAGATGAATGGAAATCTAAATAAAAAACCATGAATTTTCCAAAGTCTTGATAAGCTTCCTATGTCTAAAATCCAAAAGGTATGCACAACCAAAGCCAAACTTAAGATTAATTATGCTAGATAAGGATGGAAAATGTAACTTTAATGTGATGCAATCCTAAATGAAAAGGATGGAAAAGGATTGATAAAACTCTACAAGTCTAAGGTTCAGATGATAAGACCATTGTTAATATGATTTGGATCAAGATTGGATAAGTATTCTCTAAAATTTTGATAATCATGCGATTGCAGCTCATTGCTTTTGCAAGTGTGGTTTTTGTAGATGCGGATTTTTGGTTAACAAATGGCGTGAATTGTAGTAGATGTAGGTCTATGTATATTAAATGTGATGCAAAATATAAATTATGGTTTTCTAATGAATAAATGTGACTCAGTTTTTAGTTGGAGGTCTATTTTCATCAAATGTAGTTTAAAACAGAGAGCTGATTTGCATGTTTATGGTTTGAAGTAGTTTTTATTTTGGAAAATTTGTAAAATATGAATGAGAATATTATAAAAATGTTGAAAAAACTCTAAAAATATATTCATTTGGTTGTTTACTTGTGATAATTTTGAAATGTGTATGTGTATTTTTGGGGGTTATTCACCCCAATATGCAATGGTATAAACACATATCGAAAACAATCAAGCATTTCCTATCCCTAAGGTCAATGTCCAATGGTGCAATGCTCAGGCCCATAACTTGGATTCTTTGTTGATGCAAGGGAGGGAAAACTCAAATGGTGTTTAGCCACAACTCAGGGACATGCCACCTTGCGAGAGTCCAACAAGCCAATTAAGGCTTTAACCAACCTTACTAGGGGAACTTATACACAAAGGTACCTCCTTGTCTTGATCAGAACTATACGATGAAAGATAATAGCATGAGGATTTGACATTTCATCTTATCCTTTTATATACTGACCTAAGGAAAAAACCGGTTTGAGTTGCCTTTGAGTTCTTTGTACGGATGTGTCTCTTAGTTAAGCCCAACTAAAAAGAAAAATAAGATGCAATGATTTCTCTTCACCCAAGATTGCACGAAGTGGAAGGGGAGAAGATACTCTCACTACACCTTATGGGATCTACTAACAAAAAGTGTGCAAGTGCACCAAACATAGAGACAATCGTTCATTTATTAAACCCAAATCGAAATGTGCCTACTTTAAGAAAATATTAAAATGAAATTTATGGTTTGTTTTATCCCAATGAATGTAATATGCAAAATTGTTGTTCATTTTAAAACCAAATGAGTGTAGATGCAGTTTGTGTTCTTTTGAAATCCTCATGAATGTAAATACAATTTGTGTTCATTTTAGACCCCATGAATGTAGATGGAATTTGTGTTCATCTTAAACCCTCATGAATGCGTATGCAATTTTTGTTCATTTTAAATCCTCATGAATGTGTAGATGCAATTTAAGGCTCCATGAATTGTGTTGAAAAACACAAAAAATATTTCCCTATTCTAAACAAGAACAAGTAAAATCATGCAAAACCACAAGTTAGGTCTCCTTGTTGAAAGCCACATGCCAAAAAAAAAACATTAGCAAACCAAAAACCCTAATATAAGACAAACCCAAAAAGAAAACTCAAAACTCCAAAGATATACCTTAATAGTCAGTTGCAAAGTTTTGGCAAAGAATTGTCGCTCATGAATGTGATTTAGGAAGTAACAATTGTGAACCATCGTACAAAAAATGTGGATAAGATTTTATCAGTTTCATCACTCTAGATTTTTTTGATTGCGGCACAAGACTCTTTAGATGCAGAATTTTTTTTTTTCATTTTGCCTCTAGTTATGTCACTGTTCTTCACAATGTAGCTCACAAACCTATAGCACAAAAAAAAAAAAAAAAAGCACATGAATTTTCTACAAATTCAGTAAGTTTCACATCAGGTTCACCAAATGTTAGAGGGGGAAATCTGAAAACTAAAGTAGCTAAGATCAACAGCAACCACTCTACTTAAGATCAAAGGTAATATACCAAATCCAAAGAATGAAAGTACAAATGATAAGGAAGAAATCAAATGAACATGAAAATAAATAGCAACTTCCTCATCAAACTTGATTCATCTCCTATGCCTCTCCTCAAATCTTCTTTTGTAAACTTTCCCTCAGCTTCGAAGTATTCAAACACCTACAAGTGATAGTGATAAAGTAGCACAAATGTTGGAGAATGTGGTTGTAAAGCCAAAATGGAGGAGAATACCTTCTTTTATAGAAATATATTTGAATGGATGGACGAGATCAATCTTCTAGAAAGATGCCAAGATCAATGGTTGAGGACTCATGCACCACAAAGTAGTGGGCTAGGGATGGCTATGAATGGATGGTCAAGATTGAAGGAAGACTAAATGAAATCAATGGACCAAATTCGAAAGGAGAAAGTGGATGGAAGGTAGTGGAGGAATTAAATAAATTATTTAATTCATGGAAGGAATCTATGACCATGTTTTTAAAAGATATGAATTATTTATTTATGAAGAAAGGGAAAATAATATTTAATTTAAAAGTTATTATGCAACTATTTAAATTAAGTATAGAGGAAAATGAAGAAAAATGAATTAAAATATTAAGTCAAATTAAGTATTTAATAGACGAAAAGTGATAAGAGGGAGTTAAATAATTTTAATAATTATTAACTATAGAAGAATGAAAGGATAATGAATAGATAAATAATTAAGAATAATTATTTAACTATAGACGAATAATAGAAAGAAAATAATTAAATAAATGATAATTTATTTAATCATAGAAGGAAAGAGTGTTAGTGATGCAATTAAATAAATACTTAATTTATTGAATTGATCAAAGGAGAATAAAGATCATGAAATTAATTAGTTAAATAATTAAAAATTATTTACTAAATAGAGGAACATGAACAAAGACGATAATTAAATAATTAAAATTATTTAATTACACAAGGAAGAAGACCAAGATGATGGAAAAATGGCGCTCGCTGACTAAGACATTTTTCAGTGTCTACATAAGGATCAAATGCTTAAGATTAGATAGAGATGGAGAATTCACATAAAATTAATTCATAGGATATTGTGAGAAACATGGAATCAAGAGATAATATTCAACAGCAAGGACTCCACAACAAAATGGAGTGGTTGAAAGAAATAACAAGATATTCAAAGAGATGGCCAAAACAATTTTCTAAATGAGGCCAAGTTACCTAATGTACACTAGAGAGAGGTAGTATATACAACAATATATACTTTGAATAGAGTTCAATTGAGAGTCAACAAAAAGAAGACACCCTATGAACTATGGTATGGAAAACCAACATCTATTAAATACTTCAAAGTGTTTGGTAACAAATGCTATATCAAGAGAGAAGAAGAGAACTTAGGAAGTTTTGACTCAACATGTGATGAAGGAATATTCCTTGAATATTCATTGGATATTCCACTCAAAGCAAAGCCTACAAATGCTACAAAAAAGGCTACACAAAATTGTAGAGAGTATCAATGTCAAGTTTGATGAAGATTTGAAGCATGATGAACCTAATAGAGATAGCTATGAAGATAAATTAGAGTCTAAAGAAGAAGTTGTTGATGAAGAGTCTGAAGAAGAGAATGAAAAGTCATCTGCAAGATATATTCAAAAGATCATCCCAAAGAGCAGATTATTGGCAACACAGATGGAGTTCAGACAAAGAGGAGAGTTGCAAAGAACAAAGAGAAAGTAAAAATTGCACTATTATTTTAAATAGAGCCCAAGAGCTATGTTGGAGCTAGCAAGGATGAGAGATGGATAAAATTAATAGATGAAGAAATCAACCAAATTGAAAAGAACAAAACTTGGGAGTTACTTTCAAGACCCTCAAGCAAGAATGTGATAGGCACTAAATGAGCCTTTAGAAATAAGCTTAATGAAGATGGAGTTGTTGTAAGAAACAAGGCTAGATTGGTGTGCAAATGGTATGTACAAGCTGAAGGTATAAATTTTGAAGAAACATTTGCACCAGTTGCTAGATTGGAAGCCATAAGAATATTTCTAGCATTCTTTACTCATAAACGATTCAAAGTCTATCAAATGGATGTCAAGTCTACTTTATTAAATGTGAACCTAGAAGAAGAAGTTTACATAGAACAACCTGAAGATTTTCAGCTTTCAAAAGAAGATTATGTTTATAGATTGAAGAAAGCACTATATGGTCTAAAACAAACACCTAGATCTTGGTATTCAAGATTAGATCAATAGCTATAGTAACAAGGATTCAATAATGGATGTGCATATATCCATTTATACTTCAAATTTGAAGGTGAGCATATGATAATTATTGTTGTTTATGTAGATGATATTATTTTTGGTGGCAACAATGACAAAATATCTAAAGAATTTTCTGTCCAAATGTAAAATGAGTTTGATATGTATATGCTGGGATAACTTTCTTTCCTCGTTGGCCTAAAAATATCAAAAATTGATAAAGGGATGTTTATTTCTCAAAATAAGTATGCTAAGGAGATACTCAATAAGTTTGGGATGGAAGATAGAAAACCACTTTGGTACCCCCATGATAAATGGATGTAAATTAAGCAAGAAAAATGAATCTCCAAATGCAAATCAAACCATGCATAGATCAATGATAGGTATCTTGTTGTACCTAACTACATCAATAACCAATATCATGCAAGAAGTGTGCATGGTTGCAATATTTCAAGCCACTCCTAAAGAGTCTCATGTCAATGCAGTAAAAATAATTTTTAGATATAACTAAAGCACAATTGATTATGGACTGTGGTATCCTAAAGGTGAAAATTTCACTTTGACAACATATACAGTTGTTGATTGGGTAGGAAGTGTGGATAATAAAAGAATCACTAGTCATGGTGCATTATTTCTTGGAAAAAAAAAATTTCATGGTTGAGCAAAAAGAAAGAATTGGTTGCTCTTTCTACAGCTGAAGTAGAGTATATTGCAGTAGTGGCATGTTGTACTCAAGTGTTGTGGATGAAACAAACACTTAAAGACATCAAGGTAGAATACAAAGAACCTATCTCTATTCTTTGTGATAATACAAGTGCCATAAATATATCAAAGAATCAAGTGATGTATTCTAAGACCAAGCATATCTTAGTCAAGCATCACTTTTTAAAAGAAAAGGTAGTAGATCAAGAAGTCAACATGGAATATGTGCCAACCATGGAACAAGTTGCAGAAATATTCACTAAGCCTCTTCCCAAAGAGAAATTTGAATACTTGAGGCAAAAATTGGGAGTGGTTTCTCCCACATCATATCACTAAATCTTAGTGATAGGGCACAAGTCTAGGGGGAGATTCACAAAAAAATTATTCGTCCCTAGAATATGAGAGAAAAGGAAAGCCAAGAATGCATTATTTTACAAATTTCTAATGAATTAATGGTTGTAGATTCTTGGACACATTCTTTCACTTTGCATGGTATGTCAAATGGGGATAACATTAGTAGCAACTAGGTGTTTAGACATTGTCCCTTTACCATTGATGTCAAAGGGGGAGAAACAGAGAAAAATGGTTTGTGTTTGTCAAAAGGGGAAACAAGCCTAAGGGGGTGAATGGTTGTTGAGAAGATGTTTGTTCAGATCATTTAGTGTTACCATGAATTCTAACAAGGGAGATTTTTGGAAATTTGATTGTCATTAATGTCAAAAGGAGATATGAGTAATATTAGTTGGTGAGACTGTTGAGGGATGTCAAAAGGGAGATTGTGGCCAGTCATTGATGTCAAGTGGTCTTGCTCTGAATGATGCATATGAAGTTGTAAGGAAAGCCTTGAAGAACTACAAAAGTTTGGGCTTTGAGCCTTGGGCTTACTCTATTCTATTGCAAGTTTGAGTAGTTGGTGTTTTCATTGATGTCAACAAGCATATGTTGTCATTGATGTATGTAGTTGAGTGATATGGTTGCAAGAGTGTAGTTGATACTTTGATTAGTTGCATTATGTTGTGATTAGTAATGCTACTGGTGTCAACCTCTAGTGTTTCTTTGATATGATTATGTCTATTGTTGAGGAAGCATTGAAGATGATGAGGATGTGCCTTTGGTGCTTGGTTTCCAAGTGTTTTTGAAAAAAATTGATTAAAAGAGGAAACAATGTGTTGTAGTGGTGATCTAGGTTACAAAGTTGTGTTTTGGTTTTGCTCTACATTTCTTCTAGATTGAAGAGCTACCTATGCAATTTAGATATTTTAGTTACAGGTGTTTAGAGGTGTTGTATTTAAGAGTTGGAGTACTAAATCATTGTACAAAAGAAGTTGTGTTCACCAGTGTGTGACTATACATTATAGAGGTGTCTGGGAGAAATGTTTTTGCTTCATGTTTCTTCATAGTTGTGTTTTAGGTCTTGCAATTTTAAAGATGTACTGATGGTGATGGTAGTTTACCTTAGTCAAGAGGTTTTGAGGTTTGGTGCTTTGGAAGATGGTTTTTTGAGTAACAATATATGGTAGAGTTGTCTAAGTGTATTGGGTATGTACATTCTTCAAGTGAAAGTTGTTGCAAAGGATTTTGATGGATTTCAAGGTGTTTGAGGAATATTCTAGAAATTTTTGTGCATGATGTGTGGTTCGAAAGTCTTTCTTGGGTCTGAGGAAGCATGTACTTAAATTTTTAATGGTTTTTTCATGGGTAATGACTGACCTAGTGTTTACACTACATGTGAAGGATAAATATTGTTTAAGGAAGCATGTGGTGTGGTTTTGTTGATTTGGGTCCCAATTAAGTTTTGATGTGGTCCACATTCACTTCTATCTTCCATGGAAGTGTTTTGTTGCTAACCTAATTTGAATTTGCATGCTTGAGGTGTATATCCAACCTTGAAAAGGGTTTCAAGGTTGAAGATGATATAAGTATGATTTCAGTTGTTGAAGGATACTAAGATAGATGTGTGAGATGTGAATGATGCAAAGTTCAGAGTTTTAGAGTGTGAAATTGAGAAGTGTGGTGCCAGCTTTCAAGTGTTAGTTTACTGGATGCAGTGAGCAAAAGGTGACTATAATTCTTCAGTCAAATGCAAAGGTGTTGATGTATTGTGGTGGATTCTATGTTGAATTGAGATGTTTTTATTTGTGTAATATTCCTTCTCTATATTCTTTTCTATTCTAGTAGTGAGCCTCTTGGTAGGAAGCCTTTCTTCTTTGGGAAATGAGCCCTACCAGCAGTGATCCCTATTGTATTCAATGTTGATACTACTTATACTGTGAGCTAATTCACACCATGGTTTTTCCCTTCTTAGGTTTTCCATGAAAATATGGTGTCCTCTTGTGTATGGCGTTGAGTTGTTTAAGTTTCTATTATTTGATTTTCATGATAATTCATCATAATAGATTTAAGGGTTTAATGAATTAATGTGGATCTGAATGTTAATGAGGGTTTTAAAGTTTTAAGGTACAACTGATTCACCCCCACTCTTAGTTTTCTTGTGCATTCAACAATTGGTATAAAAGCAAGGTTCCTTGGAGAAGATCTTAACTACTTAAGGTAGATCTAGGATGGTGCACAAGAAGGAGATCCCTATATTTGATGGAACAGACTATGCATTTTGGAAAACAAGGATGGAAGGATTTTTGGAGCATTTGGGATATGATGTTCGAAAATTAGTTCAGACTAGATATACTATGCCTACAAATGGCTTGAGCATTGAAGTTGAAATTAAGGCCCATAAAAGCAATAGTAAAGCTAACTATTCTCCCTTGAGTAGTCTTACAAATTCTGAATTAGTCAAAGTTATGGATCTAAAAACTGCTAAAGCAATTTGGGAAAAGTTGGAAAGTTTTATGAAGGAGATGATATGATCAAACAAGCTAAGATGCCAAATTTAAATACCACATTTGAGAACTCGTGTATGTTTGAAGATGAAAACATTACAAGCTATATACAGAGGGTGGATGAGGTGGTCAACTCCATCAGAGGTCTTGGAGGAAAATTCAAAGAACCGAAAGTGGTAAAGGAAATTATTAGAAACCTTCCTAAATATTACAGTCATAAAGTTGTTGCTATTAAGGAATCTCAAAATCTAGATCAGTATTCTAGAGATCAATTGTATGGCTCTTTAACTACATTTTAAATGAGAGAGTTTGGTACTAACAATGGTGCAAAATTTGAGACTGCTTTTAGGGTTGCAAAAATAGAGAAGATTGAAGAACCAGATCAAGAAGATCTTTATGATGTGGAAGCTAACTTTGTAAGAAGAATGAAAAGAGTTACTAGTAAGTACAAAGGTAAGTTACCTTTCAAATGTTTCTATTGTGGAAAGATAGGTCACTATGCTTCAAGATGTCCAAACAAAGTTGTGAATGATAAAAACGAGGAAAAAGGTAAGATGATTAAGAAATTCTATTATGTTAAAGAAGATGCAAGTATTTTTTTATGTTGAATCTAATTATGGAGATGATGATGATGAATTCTTGTTCATGGATTTAAAAGATGAATCTATTTCTGCTAACTCTAAAAGATGTGTGAAGGAATGCCCTCTAGAGAGAAAGGATAAGATTGAAGGTACTATGGTATTTTCTTTTCATGCTAGACTAGATAAGAACTATTGGATCATTTATAGTGGATGCTCTAATCATATGACTACAAAAAAGAGTAAGTTTGTTAAATTTGAAAAGTATTATGGAGGACTTGTTAGATTTAGAGATGATTTAGGTGCTAAGATATGTGGAATAGGTTCAATTAGTTTTGATGGAAAGCATAATATTGAAGATGTTTACTATGTTAAGGGTTTAAAGCATAACCTCTTGAGTGTTGGAAAAATGTGTAGCAAAGGATACAATATTATGTTTCAAGACGATGGATGTGAGATAAAAAAAAGGGTCTAAAATTGTGATTGTTGCTGGAAGGACAGATGGAAATTTTTATCAGCTCAAGGTACTGATGGTCATTATTTTATGACTCGAATCAATGAAAGTTTGTTATTGCATAGGAGGATGTGTCACATTAATTTTGATAATCTGGTAAGAATCAATTTAGTTCAAGCAGTGAGAGATTTACCAAAGATTACAAAGCCTATCAATGTTTTCTGCAAGGAATGTTAAATTGGGAAGCAAACAAGAAGTTTCAAAGGAAAAGAACAATCTTCTACCAAATTATTGGAATTGGTGCATACAGATCTTTGTGGTCCTACAAGAACAAGAAGTCTTCAAGGTGATAGGTATTTCATGCTTTTTATTGATCATTATTCAAGAATGACATGGATTACTTTTCTTAAAGAAAAATCTAAAGCCCTAGATAGGTTCAAAGCATTCAAAGTTATGGTTGAGAATGAAATGGATATGAAGATCAAGTGTTTGAAGTTCAAAAAAGGTGGAGAGTTTACCTCCAATGAACTTAACATGTTTTGTGAGAATCATGGCATAAAAAGGAACTTGTCTACCCCTAGGATCCTCAGTAAAATGGAGTGGTTGAAAAGAGAAATATAACTGTTCAAGAAGCTACAAGGACTATGATGAAAGAAGCTAACCTACCAAAATTCTACTGGAGATAAGCAATTCATACTACTATTTACATACTTAATAGAGTTCAAGAAAAAGAAAACAACATAAAGACTCCTATGAGTTGTGGTATGGAAGGATACCTACTATCAAATACTTCAGAGTATTTTGAAGCAAATGTTATATCAGAAGAGATGAAGAAAATTTGGGAAAATTTGATGCAAGGTCTAATGAAGGAATCTTCCTTGGATATTCTACTAAAATAAAAGCCTACCTATGCTACAACAAAATATTAAGAAATATTGTTGAGAGTGCAAGTGTCAAGGTTGATGAAGATCTTCAAAACTTAGTGGTGATAGATGGATATGAATTGGATGAGCTTGACCGAAGAGAAAAATAAAAGATAAGGAAAAGGAAGTATAGTTTGAAGAAGAGGAAGAAGCTTCAGAAAAGACCCCAAGAACCCCTAAGTATGTGTTGAGAAATCATTCTGAAGAATAGATCATTGGAGACAAGAGAAAAGGTGTATTGATAAGAAGGAAAGCTATTGAAGAAGAGGTAAATTTATGTTTACTTTCTGAAATTGAACCTAAAATAGTAATTGAGGCATACAAATATGAACATTAGATGAAAGATATGGAAGAAGAACTACTACAAATTGAGAAGAATTGGAATTGGGAACTTGTCCCAAGACTTGCAAACATGAACATATTTGGATCTATGTGCGTGTTCAAAAACAAATTGAATGATAATGGAGAAGTGGTCAGGAACAAGGCAAGGCTTGTGTATAAAGGATATTCACAAGATGAAGGAATAGATTTTGAAGAGACTTTTTCCCAAGTGGCAAGAATGGAAGCTATTAGAATGTTTTTGGCTTTTGTAGCATACAATGATTTCAAAGTTTATCAGAAAGTCTTCTTTCTTGAATGGAGAATTGGAAGAAGAAGTCAACATGGAACAATCAGAAGGGTTTCAGTTATCCGATAAACCAAATATGGTATACAGATTGAAGAAGGCATTGTATGGATTGAGGAAAGCTCCTAGAGCTTGGTATGCAAGGTTGGATAAGTATTTGATATAGAAAGGTACCACAAATAGTAATCTTTACTTTAAGGTTTGAAAAAGATCAAATCTTGATTATAGTTGTGTATGTTGATGACATAATTTTTGGAGGAAATGGAGCTATGTGCAAGAAGTTTGTAGAAGAGATGCAAAAATAGCTTTAGATGTCTATGTTTGGGGAGATGAATTTCTTCCTTGGACTGAAAATTAATCAAATAAACAAAGGTATATTCATTTAACAATCAAAGTATGTCAAAGAGATGTTGAATTTTTTTAGAATGGAAGAATCTAAACTAGTATGTACTCTTATGGTTACTAGTTGCAAGCTGGGTAAGAATGATGAATCCTCTAAGGCTAATCAGAGCAAGTACAAATTAATGATTGGTGGACTGCTATGTCTAACTATTACTAGACTGGATATCATGCATGTAGTTTGTCTTGTGGCTATATTTCAAGCAGATCCTAGAGAGTCACATGTTGCAATAGTGAAGAGGATATTTAGATACTTAAAGGGCACTCCAGATCATGACTTGTGGTATCCAAAGGATGTGAATTTCACTTTGAGTGCTTACATAGATGTAGATTGGACTAGTTGTGTTGATGACAAGAAAATTACAAGTGGTGGTGCATTATTTCTTGAATGTAGATTGGTATCATGGATAAGTATGAAACAAGATTCAGTATCTTTATCTACTCTAGAGGTTGAGTACATTGCAAAAACATCTTGTTGCACAAAGGTGTTATGGATGAGGAAAACATTAAAGGATATCAGATTAGTGGATGATGAACCAATTTCTATTTTTTGTGATAATAAAAGTGCAATAAATATTTCAAAGAATCTAGTGATGCATTCAAAGACAAAAAATATTTCAATCAAATATCACTTTTTAAGAGAGAAGGTTGTGGAGGATGAAATGAAGCTTGAATATGTGCCTACAAAGGATCAGATTGCTGACATATTCAATAAGACTCTTCTTAAGGATAATTTTGAGTATCTCTGGGAGAAGTTGGGGGTTATTTCCCCTCCTTTGAACTAGATGCATAAGGAGATCCATTAGTCCATTGGATCTCAAATTTCATTCTTTATGTTGGACTAATGTTGCAGGCTACCTCTTAGGGGAGTAGGTAGTGGCATTGTTGATTGTTACAGTAAGAAGAGTGTGTGTTGTCATTTTGCAATGGTTCCTAAATTGGTATATTTTGGTGTGTGCTCCTAAGGGGGAGATTTAGAGTAGTAAAGGAAAAGTGTTGTAGAGCAGTAGTAAGAAGATTGTTTGATGTCAAGGGAAGAGAATAAAATGTACAAATATTATGTCCTTTTCTATTGATATCAAAGGGGGAGAGAGAAACATGTGAAAAAAATAAGTAATAAGGGGGAGAGAGAGAGTCATGTCAAAAAGAATAAGTTATTCAGGGAGAGAGAAACAAGTAAAGATGAAAAGCTACAAAGGGGGAGAAAAGAGAAAAGGAAATTGGTACAGTACAAAGCTATTGCATCCTTGATGGTTTTTCACATCATGTGTTTCCATCAATGAAAAAGGGGGAGATTGTTGCAAGTTTAAGTAGTTGGTGTTTTCATTGGTGTCAACAAGCCTGCGTTCTCATTGATGTTTGTAGTTGAGTGAGATGGTTGCAAGAGTGTAGTTGATGCTTTGATTAGTTGCATTATGTTGTCATTAGTAAAGACACTAGTGCCAACCTCTAGTGTTGCTTTGATAAGCTTTTGTCTATGATTGAGGAAGTGTTGAAGATGATGAGGATATGCCTTTGGTGCTTGGTTTCCAAGTGCTTTTGAGAAAATTTGATAAAAAGAGGAAATAGTGTGTTGTAGTGGTGTTCAAGGTTACAAAATTGTGCTATGGTTTTGCTCCAAATTTCTTCTAGGCTGAAGATCTTCCTATGTGATTTAGATGAAGAAGAAAAAGGGGATTCTTTTCTTTCCAATGTATTATCACCATCCAAGCACTTTGTAAAGACACATATAGATGCATCACATGTGTAATAATAGATACAATGTCAATACCCATTCATTGTACTGGATGTTTATTTTAGAATGTATGCATTTGGACATCAAGATGTACCTATAGATGTTATGAGGCTTCACCACTGTAGGTTGTAGTTCATTCCACATTTTGAACATGTGCATGAAACATTACCTCTCTTCAAGAGCATTAAACATACAACTGTAAACCATCCTTTATGAATGTTCTTTCCAAAGCATTGAATCATGTCACAATGTTGAAACAAAGTCCTGAATATTGTGCTTTTATTTTGCTTCAATAATGATATCTTTCAGGCAAAATTCATTGTTTTCTCTCAAATTCTACACACATAACTTTGTGATGATCTACATACACGCACAAATGTTTGAAAATGAGTACTTGTCTCATGCTATGACTTTATCAATCTTGCTTTATTGTTGTCCACTCATTCTTTTGTAACAATGCACTCTCAATACCCTTTACTCCCTCAAGCTTTTAGAAAACACATGATTGTTTCCCTATCATTAATGATAGCCCCTGTGAGGTATATTAACATTTATGCATATGATTAATGTTCCCCATTGACATTCCATGAATAGTGACTCCTTTACTATCCCTTCTATGTGAGCTTTGCTTGTGGTTGCTCCTTTAAAGTGGGCACTTCAAACCTCATAAACAACAACAATATAATGTGTGGCAGCAATAAAAGATATGAAACAAGATGACAACCACCCTTCAAAGAGGCAAAACAATGACAACATAAGAACTTTGTATGTAAATAGACCTCCTAATGAGGAGGAGTGCACTTTTATTTTGTTCTGTAGATTGATAAAGCATTCAAATAAATCATTGTTCATTTATGATTTTCACTTCAAAAGAGGGCTGCCTCATTGCACTTTTGAATTGATTGTCATGAATGATCAATGTGCCAATGATTCTTATAGCCACTTGTGGATTACTCCTTTAGCTGAAATGATTTGAATTGAGCACTATGAATGTGTTTTCCCTATCTCATTCCCCTTTTGAAAATTAGGGGCAGCATGCTAGGCTCAACCCTTGTGGGAGCCCATTTTTGCACCACATGCTATGATGTCAACATAAATGAATAAGCTACAAGATTTCACCTATACCTGCATAGTGAAAAAATATTTTAGATAGAAAACAATGAAGCTCAATGCTCTTGTGATGTTTTATTTTTAGGCTCGTCTACATATATCTGATATTTTCTCAACTATCTTAAAGCATCATAGGAATATGCTATATTTTTGTTGATAGGGTGCAGAGGAAGATTCATATCTAGAGCTCTAACCAACTCTTTTATCATGATGCAGGTTCACTTGAAGACCAAAAGTGAGAAGGAGCAGGAAACAATGAAGACCAACACCAAACTTCAACAAGAAATGATGGATATGTCTTTTCTTATATGCTCCCTTTATTTCTTTCATCTTCAGATGTATAGTGTATTTTTTATGTTGCTTTAATTCAGCTACTCCCACAGCTTGTGTGGTACATTTGATTACTCCTCTCTTTCCAATGAAGAGAAAAGAAACACTTATGTAATCCTGTGTATATTTCATTACAAAATGAATGAAAGCAATATCTTGTGTTCTTTATGTACTTTCCTTTATGTTGCAAAACACTGAATGACAAGGCTGAATTATTTCTTTGAGCACAGGTTTCTATTGTAACACATTGCACAATAAAAAATGAATTATCTCTTTTAAACTTTGATATGCAATGGTTAAGCATGGCAGAAATATGTTAGAATATTTTCACCTTAAAATGAAAATAAATTGTTTCATCTCTACCAAATTGAGTTTTAGGTGAAAATTTGGTAACAAAATCTAACAAAACCCTTGCACTTTAAAGTTTCTAAGTTAGAAACTTAAAGCATCGACTAAAAAGGAAGGGTTTGAAACCAAATTTGGGGCCTAATGAGGTTGTGACAACCTCATTGATGCTCAACAAGGTTGTGGAAACCTTGTAAATTTCTCAAGAAATTTACTTAAGCATAGAAGGAAAATAGGTTTTGAAACCATTGTCAAGGCCCAAAAAGTTTGTGAAAACCTTTCAAAGTCCCACAAAGTTCCTACTTAGAAAAATATAAGAAAACAATATGAAGGTCCAAGTGGAGGCAAAAACTAAAAATGAATTTAGACCTTTCAAAACAAAGGTCTAAAATTCCAATCAGGGCCTAAAGTTTCGATTGGATAGAAAGAAGGAGTAGCCAATCAGGATCAAGAATCTTGATCAAATAGAATAAGAAGGGAAGATAGGGTTGGAGGTAGAAAATAGATTTGCACCTTCCAACCAAAATTCCAAACATTAATTTGGAACCTGAAAGTCCAAAGGACTAAAAAGGAAGAAGAGAAGGGAAAAATAGAAGGAATTTAGACCAAAAGGAATTTGGTTCAAATGTTTGATCAAGACCCAAAGTTATGATTAGATAAAAGAAGAAAAGGGAAGAAGGGGAAATCAGGAAGAACACAGACATTTGGACTTGATCCAAATGTTCGTTCTGGGCCCAATTTCCAAAAAGAATAAGAAACTAAAAAGATGCAAGGGTGGTCAGGGATCAAGAACAAATTTACACATTGGTCCAAATGTTTTTTTAGGGTCCAAAAACTCAACATGACCCAAAGAAGAAAAGAGTGAATAAAAAGGAAAACTATTGGACACTACAAAATGGGTTTTTGACCATAGCCATAAAAGGGGTAATAAAACCTTCTAAGGGACATGAGCATGATACAACAATGGAATTTATCATATTAGCCAAATTTGATAGGGAGCACAAAGGGAAAATAAAAATTATTCTCAATTCATTGAATTTTGTAGCTGCTAACAATGGCTCCAATTGGGGATGTGTGTCTCTTGCAGGCACAGTGAGAATTAAGATCTTTGGGTAGCAAACCAAAAGGAGGAACAAGGACTAGGACATTTACACTAAATCATGACAAATAGGGGCCATGATTGTACATAAGAACATACTAGAAAATAGCATATGATACAAAGGTTCATAGAACCCTTCACTCAGGAGAAATAGTGCTTCAGATGTTGACCATGAATAGGTAACTCTAGGAAATTTCCATCTAGGCCTCTGAGGTAGAATGTTCCTTGACCAAATTCTTCAGCAACTTGATAGGGTCCAACCCATAAAGCATCAAATTTCCTATTTTTTACTTTGTCTTCTAGCCTTGAATTCCACATGAGGACAAGATCCCCAACCTAAAACTCCATTTTGATAGCCCTCTTATCAAAGAGATAATCCACCTTTTGTTGCCTCAATAAATTTCTCTCATGGTCACACCTCCTAGTTTCTGAACTAATTCAATCAACTCATGAAATCTTTTGGAGACAAAACTTTCTTCTTCTCCTACAATATATTATAACAACTAATAGATTAGAAACTCAAGGCTTTGGTAGTTTGGCCTCAACCCCATATACTAGATCAAATGGACTCTTCATAGTATCCTTGTTGTACATTACCCTATTTTCCCAGACAACAAATTTTAACTTATCATCCCACTTTTTTTGTTTGTGTCTAGAGTTTTTTTGATGATGTTCATGATGTTCTTGTTCCTTGATTCAACTTTCCCATTTCCCTATGGATGATAAGGTGAGGAATGTGTTAAAGAGATCCCATAGTGTGAACACATGTCAACAAAATCCTTGGATCTAAAACACATTGCATTATTAGCAACAATTCTTGATGGCACTCCAAACCTGATGATTATGTTATTTAGTAGAAATTCAAACACTATCTTTGAGGTAAAATTTCTTGTAGGAATTGTTTCCACCAACTTAGTAAAATAATCAATGGCCACCAATATTTGCCTGTATCCAATGTTGTACTTTTATGTAATTTCCCCTATGAAGCCAACACCCCATTGCTGGAATGGAGCTTCCACTAAAATGGTTGTGAGGGGAAGTGAACCTAAAAACTTCATCTTGCTAGAAAACCTTTGGAAAGCATCACATCCTCTTAAAAACTTGGACACATACTTGAATAATGTTAGCCAGCAATAACCCATCCTAATCACTTTATGAGCGGCGGTCTTTGACATGTAATGTCCACCACATAATCCATGATGATATCCCTCCATAAACTTTGATGATTGCTCCTCACTTAAAAATCTCAGGAGCACACCATCAAGTTTCTCCTCATCAATTGTCCTTGGAGCAATAGATACCTTTGAGCCTCAAGCTTCACATTTATCTTTTAATTATCATTCAATTCAGGAGGACAATTCATATTTTCTAAACAAAAAACATTTTTGTTATATCAAGGGCAATCCTTCAATTGACATGGGATGAAGACTGAGTCAAAATTAACCTGGTGGACCTCAGCGACATCCAAATTTTTTTGAGCCATTAATTTTTCTAATCCCTGACCTCTGACCAATTTGGTAGTCTATATCTCATGTCATACTCTTGGATCTTATTGATCCACCTACACCTTTTTCCTGATGCTTCCTTATGGAAAAAATATCTCTAACAACAATATGTGGCACAAAAGCATTAATATTAGCCCCTATAAGGTAAGGTATGATATTTCCCATAGCTTTCACAAGGGAATATGTATGCTTCTCCATCAAAAAATAGTTCAACTCAACATTTCTCAATGATTTGCTAAAAAAATCTATGGACCTTGTTCATAACCATCTTTATTTTTTTGTAATAGATCTACAAAAATAGTGTAAAAAGATGCAAAGGAAAATAATTGGAAAGGCTTGGAATAATTTATAATTTACAACAATAGTACCTTCTTAAGTATGTCTTTTATATACAAAAATGAATCAAACGATTCCTTATCCCAACTAGAAGATTGCCCCTTCTTCAACACTTTAGAGATGGACTTTGTTTTCTCAACAAAGTTGGGAATGAATCTTCGAACAAAATTTATCTGGCCAAAGAAAGACTAAACTGTGTGATCAATTTTTAAGTGTATCAAATGTAGATTAAAAACAAATCAAACACACTGATAGAACATTATATGAAAAACAGAAAATGGTATAAAAGAAATGCAAACTAAATTTTTTGATCTCGATGTCATCCTATCATCCTCTATCTCTAGTGTTTTTGTCGATTCCAACTGGCTCTCAGATTATGTGCTAGGCTCATCAAACGGTCTTCCTAGAGAACGAGATTTGAAGATGAATGCATGCTAAGCTAATATATGATTAACATGCTATGAATATTAAAATGAAATATTACGAAATTATGAAAGCTAAAGATGATAATGACAATGCTAAGATGCTAGAATGTTAGAATGCAAGTAATCTCTAATTGAACCAATGCTTGAATTCACAGGGGTATTTATAGAGCTTTCAAAAGATTCTAATTGGTTGATGTGATCAACGACTGTGAAAATTCCTGGCAGATCAAACAGCCGAAGATGGATAAGACTGGGGAGAAAAATAAAAGAAAACAAAAAGCAAGATTTGTTTCCTTTTTCATAGAAGAGATAAGATGAGATAATAAAGATGAATTGTAAAAATCATCTTTTTGTGAGATTTTGGAAAGATTTTGAAGATAAATAATGAATTATAAATTCAATTATTTATTTATGGGTGACATGGAAGATTTTTCTTAATCAAATAAGATATTCAATTAAGATTTGGATAATAATAAAATATTTCATAATTAAATAAAATCTTTAATTATGATTTGAAAAGATATGAAGGATATTTGATTAAATAAAGATATTTAATTAAATTTTTAGGAAATGTAAATGAAATTAATTAAATAAAATATGTAATTAATTGGAAGAAAGATTTGAATAGGAGAAAGGAAATATTTAAATTTTAATTAAATCAAAAGACTTAATTAAATTCAAAAGGTGATAATTAATTAAAATAAATAAATGGTATTTATTTATTTAATCAAGTAGACATATAATTGTGAAATAATTAAATAAAGTTGATTTATTTAATTATGGCGGAAGAATAAAGTGAATGAACAATATAATTAAATCAATTAAATTTAATTATATGTAGGGGACTTTTAGGGAGATTAATTAAATAATAAATATTTAATTAAGTGCCAAGATTAATTAGACATGACCAATTTTATGCATATACATTTTGCCCCTCTTTGAAGTGATGTGTGAAACGCATTGCTTCAAAGAAAATATTCTTGCTTTTGAAATTTGTTACGTTTGATTTTGCACCTGATCGGAAAATTTTTAACTGATATGCCCTTGATTAAAAAAACGTGCTTGATATTGATGATGCCCCCTCGAGAGGTAAATTACTGACGATGAGAAAAAAAATGTTGATTTGATGATAAAATTCGGATGATGAGAGGGACACAGTGATTTAACTCCCGATAATTGATTAAAAGATGCCCTAGTTTAAAAATAAGGTCAAAGTTTGATAAAAAGATAAAAATAAAAATAAAATGCCACAAAAAACCCACCTTATTTGACCTTGAAAAGGTAAAAGGGTAAAAAGTGCAAGTCATTTTCACCTTTTGACTTTACTGAGATTTTGCTCTAACGGTGACTTGGGGAGATGGAGATTCCTTATCACAAGCATAGATTCAAGCAGGCCCACTGACACCAGAGACTAGCCGCATATGGACCACCAGTGAGTCGATTCAACCCACGTTGATTTGAAAATTTTCATTTTCAGTTGATTTTTGATGCATTTTGGCACAAATTTAGGTTGTCATAGTCCATTTTAGCGCCTTTAGGGAATACAATAGCACTTACGAGGTTTCTTTTAACGCATCTAGGGCATAGTTTAACACTTTAAAGGTTTAGACAGATTAGGGCATTTGATAAGTGAAATAGCGCTTTTAGGATGCCTGTAGCAAATTTGGTGCATTAGTGCATATAGGAAACAGTATAGCGCTTTTAGGGTTTTTCACACATCGAGTAGATGAAATGGCGCATTCGATTAGGGATTTAGCGCATATAGGGAAATAACGCATAAAGGAATTGATTTAGTGCTTTTAGGGCACAGAATGGCACATCCGGGGTTTTAGCACTTTTAGGCCGCAAATTAGCGCATCTAATAAATTTAGGCAGAAATGCACTGTGTGATGAAAATGATGATGTATTGCTTCTTTGGTCAATAGATAGATAAATTGTTATTGTCATCATGTTGATATGGATAGAAATGATAGCAAAGCTGATAAATGATGAATTGATAACTTTGTTTCCCAAAGTAGAAAGCAAAGAGTAGATAGCTGATAACTTTGTTTCCAAAGAGTAGAATGATTGATTGCATTGTGATTTGTTAATAAGTTTGCTTTTAGAAAACAAAGAGTAGATGATTGGCATGTCTGTTGATAAATCTGCTTTCTGCAATAGAAAATAAATAGTAGATGATGTGATTGAAAACATATTTGCATTCAAGACTGAAGTACAAATAGGATGATGATTTGATTGTTGATAAATTTTCTTTCCTGAAAAAGAAAGACAAATAGTAAATGATGATAGAGTAGATTGATTTGATATTTTGATAGCTATATTTTGCATTGATTTCATGATATGAGTCCCTGAGATAGAACACTTGATATGGTTCATGTGATATGATGCACTTGATAGGAGTCTGATATGGGTCACTTGATATGAATTTGATTGATATGGGTCTAATTGATTGTCCTTGTGATGACCAAAAATAGGAAGTTTTCAAAAACCTCTAGATTAGAGAGAGCTTCCCTGTAGGTTGGGATCGGATACGAGATCTCACACCTACAGATGTGTAGTTGATAGTTGGATGTGGGTTGGGACCATTGTTGGAAATGCCTCCTATTTGGGTCAACAGGGAAGTGTTGATCGCGCTAGCAGAGAGATGGCATTCTAAGCATAATACTTTTCATTTGCTGACGGGTGAGATGACAGTGACCCTAGAGGATGTATACAGGATTTTGGGGATCCCAATGGTAGGTGCCCTTGTGTTCTATGACCAAAAGGAGCTAGGTGGTACAAAGGCACTGAGGAGAGTATAAGGTGATGTTCATATAGCAGGGTATTGGGTGCCATGGGAAGAATTTGGGGGATATCCAGCCTTACCTGCAGTGTTGGGTGCATTCATCGGAGGTTTCCTTTGTCTGGATCACTAGTCAAAGGGACTATCAGTTGGGTGGGGGAGGATCATTGAGCAGATGATGGTTCAGCTGCGGAGATATGCCTAGGGGAGTTGTATGTTAGCTCATTTATATCATGACTTGCACTAGGTGGTATACAGAGGATCATCTAGTTTGTCATGTGGAGTTACCCTGCTCCAAATCTGGGCATGGGAGCATATTGTTGGGACAAGACCAGTGTGTCTAAGATTTAGGCCACCAGGTAGGCCATATGTATATGCATATTCTATTGCACTTGTCCAACCCAAGCTGGGAAAGTTAGAGTACTGGAGATGGACCTTGGATGATATGGATTCAGTGATATGGAGGTCATACACGGATTGTGAGGCGTGGGATACAGATCAGTTGGAGATGTCGTTTGTATGTATACCCCAATTTCTTATAGGTCATACTCCATTCATTCTAGAGAGGTTTTTGGCCTTGCGAGTATAGAGACAGTTCAGATTCACACAGGGGATGCCTCAAGGCATTGCACACTATGGACAATGCAAGGATGAGCCTAGATGGGGACCCTACATTTCATATCAAGTTGCATATATAGAGTATACAGCCTTACAACCCAAGCTATGGGATGACAGACCTGATATTGTTGATGTAGGTATGTTGGAGGAGTACTTGGTTTTCTATCACACACACCCATTTCCGTGGTTCACATGTCCAGATGAGTCGACTTCCATTTTGGTGGCATTGCAGCTAGGGGTTAGGAGACAGGAGGATGTGGTAGGTGGGGAGTAGGCAGTTGGTGAAGGAGAGGAGGAGGAGAGTGGAGATGGAGAGGAGAGCTCAAATGATGGCGATGGTGATGATGGAAAAGACAATAGAGGGGAGGAGAAGAGGCCAGTGAGGTAGAGGACCAATATCTCAGGCAGTGCAGAGGCCGAGGAGTGATACCGGTCGACAAACGGTGATCAAAGTCACCTCTACAACATAGTAGGCGCAAATAGACACACTACAGGCCCAGGTGCAAACACTTCAAGGGTAGTAGGTGCAGTTGCAGAGCCAATTGACTCAGGCTCAGAGTCTGACAGTGTAGTTACGGACACAACTTGCACAAGCACAGGTACCTCCTTCTGCTCTAGACCCACAGGTATTCTAGTTGATAGCAGAGATGGATTCTTTCAGATGGAGGGCAGAGGAGGAAGAGGGTGTGGCACAGAGACTCATGGGCACCGTTGCGAGTGCATCTTTATGAGAGGCCATTGCAGAGGGTTTTGAGATTTCCAGGGGGATTGAGTACTACCGAGTGAGGTATGAGGAGTTGTGTCCTCCCGAGTGTAGAGAGCCTTACCCTCTGTCCCACAATAGGACCAGGAGTAGATCACAAATGATGACACACAACAGAGAGGTCACAGGGCCACGACAAGATCTTGATGTAGGGGTTAGTGGTAGGCCATCATCCTTGAGACCAACTCCATCAAGGGGGTCCACCAACCAACCGTGATTTATTGATGTAGTATCATTTGATGTATATCATTTTTTTTTTTGGAACATGTACATTATTTTTTATCATATCTCATGTATCTCTCTATACTATTCAATTTTATTGGACATTGCACATTTTGTATGTATTTTTGATGAGCGGTGATATGTAGCGGTGATGAGTTTTGATGATGTGTGTGTTCGATGTAGTATACATTTTGATATGTTTTTTATTGATTTGATGACTAACATGATATGCAGGATGATTCATGCTATGATGACGATTTTTGATGTGTACTAATGATGTCATGCAGGTGGATGACCTAGGATGTTTGATTATGAGAGTGTGTATGGAGATATATGACATGTTTATAAAAAAAATGATGTGGAAATGCAATGTATGCATGGAATGTTTGTTTTTGGATTTTTCAAATGCAAGGAATAATGATGATGTGATGAAAAAAATGAATGTTTATGTTTATGAGATGCATCATGAATTTGTAGTATGTATATGATTTAAGAAAAGAAATGATATATGAAATAAGTCGAATGTTTATGGGAAAAAAATGTCATGATAGAGAAATGATAGGAAAATGATAGATGCATGATGTATGATGTAATGAAATGTAATGGCATGATGATAAAATAATAATGATAATGATAATGATGTTATGAAAATGATATGAAATGATAAAGGATGAATGATGATGAAATGATAAATGATAATGATATGAAATAATAAGTGAAAATGATAAAATGATAAATGAAAATGATATGATAAAATAATGACAAATGATGAATGAATATGAAATAATGTTGAAATGATAAATGAAATGATAAAATAGTGATTATGAAATAATGTTGAAATGATAAATGAAAATGATATGATAAAATAATGATAAATGTAATGAAATGATAATGAAAATGAGAGAAAATGATAATGATAAATGAAATGAAATGATAAGATAATGATGATGAAAATGAATATGAAATAATGTTGAAATGATAAATGTAATGAAATGATGATGAAAATGAATATGATATGATGATGAAATGATGATGAAAATGATATGATAAAATGACGATAATGATAAATGTAATGAAACGATAATGAAAATGAAAGATGATAAATGTCTAAATGTCCTCCACAACTAGTCCAAAGAGACATGGCAGTCATTGATGTTATTGGTCCACCATTTAAAACTCTGATGCAAGTCCAATATGCAGTTATGTACAATGATCTAAATGAAATGAAACGAAATGAAACCAACCGTTTGTTGAGCCCGTTGTTAGCTTTCTTGAATCATCATAAAGCGTTTTAAAATGTTGGAAGTATGTACAAGCATCAGAGGGGAAATTAGCACCAATGATGACCTGAGTACAACTTTCATGATTTTTGATATAGCAAGTGAACACAAGCATTGAGGCATAATTGAACCGAGATGACTTGAGTATTTCTTGCATAAACAGACATAGATTAACCACCTTTCTGATGCAAATTTGGAACTGCCATCAATGATATGTTTTGGAAATCATGTCTTGCGACATATCTACACCAGATGGATAGTCAATCTCAAGATAGGAGACAAAGAAAAATCATTCTCTTTCCTCGCCACTCTAGTTTAGTACATCATCGAGTGTGATCTAGAGGAATGATAGTGAAAATCAAACAACCATTGTTAAAAATATAATACTGCTATTCCAAACATTATTCAGATTTGAGATCATCCAGATATGAGTCATGATATGAAATTTGCTAAAAATTGTGATATGGATCAATGATTGGATAGTTGTTCATGTGATTTGATTGTTTGCTCGCATGATCGGATGTTACGTCATTGTCTAGCTATTTTAGTAAACTCTGAAAGTTGATTGTCCCTAGTAGTCAACATTTGCCCCCAGTATTGGCACAACTTGCTAAAATGAATATGTACAACGATCAAGCCATGGTAAGACATTATCGCTCTAGGAAAATGATGGCATTATGATGTTGTTATGGCCCTAGAATGACGTATGAAAGGAAGGCTAAGAAGATAAGTGCAGAACACAAGCTAATAGATGGAGAGCTACAAATAGCATTTGTTTACTAGATTTTCACTATCTGTTTTTATTGCATTTTTTTGATATCTTTTTGATTTTTTTGTATTTTTCTTGTCAATAGACTGCCTGTTGCCAGGTTTTTACCCTATGACAATTTTTTTTTTTTTTTTTTGGACATTTTCTAATTTTTATAGATTTATTTAGGACATTTTCTTCTATTTTTCAACTTTTTCAAGACTTTTTCTGTTGTTTTCCAATTTTTTCACCTGACTTTCTCTGCTATTTTTGAGTTTTTTCAAGACTTTTTCTGGATGATAACTGCTTCAGACATAATAATTTTTCAGATGCATGCTATTTATGGGTTCGTCAAATAGGTCCCCTTCTGGAATTGATAGCTTGTATGCTCCTGAATCGTATACTGCGATGACCACGTACATACCCAACCAATTTGGTTCAAACTTTCCTTTCTTCTCTCTGTCTTGCTAATTGTGTGGTTTTTCCTTTAAAACAAGGTCACCAACCTGAAAGGTACGTGGCTTGACTCTGTGATTATAGCTACGAGACATCATTTGTTGATATGGTTTCAAATGATCAACTGCTTGTTGTCTCTTCTCATCAAGGAGTTTCAATTCTTGTAGTCTGAAAACTCTGTATTCATCATCTATTGTGAGACCCTTTAAGGATACCCTTAGTGATGGAATCTCAACCTCTAGTGGAAAAATGGCTTCTGCTCCATAAACAAGAGCAAACAGTGTTGCTCCTATTGGCGTTTAGATGCTAGTTCTGTAGGCCCATAATGCGGGATTGAGTTGAATGTGCCAATCTTTCCCTACATCATTCACAATCTTCTTCAAGATTTTCAGTATTGTTTTGTTCAAGGCCTCTGCTTGGCCATTCCCTCGTGGATAATAAGGTGTTGAATATCTGTGTTGGATATGGAATCTCTCACAAAGTTCATCAACATCCTAATTCTTAAATGGTTGTCCTTTATCTGTGATGATGGAATTGGGAATGCCATATGAACAAATAAGATAGTTGAGTATGAATGATGATATTTGTTTTCTGGTAACCTTAGTTAGAGGTACTGCCTCAATCCACTTGGTAAAGTGGCATGATGAAGGATAATCTTTGTAGATCTAACCCCCATTAAGAAGGCCAAGTTGGCTTAGTTGAAGTTCTTGTGTAGGTGCATGAATAAGATTCTCATGAATCTGGCATTTAGAACACTTCTTCACAAAAGTGAATGATTCTCTCTCCATAGTCGGCCAGTAGTAACCCATTCTAATCAATTTCTTGGATAAGGTCAGTCCACTTGAATGAGTGCCACAAATGCCACCATGAACTTCTTGTAAAGCCTTGTCAGATTCGTCACGTTCAAGACATCAAAGTAAAGTACCATCAAGATCACGGTGATAAAGGATGTCAGCGATAAGAGTATAGCGAGAGGATTGGCGAATAAAGTTGCGCTTTTGGTTACGAGATAGGTTGAGTGGTAAGATGTCATCTTTTAGGTAGGCATAAGTCTTTCCATACTAGGGTGAATCGGATCCTACTAAGTGGCAAATGATTTGGCTTTCAAGTGTGTCATAGGTAGGTGTAAATGATTGTTCCACCAAAAATTCATAGCGAGCCTGATTTTTTGGGAGTTGTAGCATTGATGTGATCATAGCCATGGCGTCAGCTGCTTTGTTATCAAGTCTTGGAATCTGTATGAACTTGATATCAATGAAATACTTCTTAAAATTGTCAACCATTTTCTTATATGGCAATAGTTTTTCATCTTTGGTCTAATAATCATCATTGATCTGATTAATGACTAACTATGAGTCACCATAAACTTGTAGTTTTGTGATCCTCCATTCCAATGTGATCTTGATTCCAGTGATTAAAGCTTCATACTCAGCTATGTTGTTAGTGCATGGAAACATTAGCCTATATGACTAAGGAATGGTATTTCCTTGAGGGGTGACAAAGAGTATGCCTGCCCCTGATCCGTGTTGAGTGAAAGAACCATCAAAAAACAATGACCATGGTTGTCTGGATTCTACAGTGAAGAGATCAACATCTGGAAATTCAATGTGCATGGGATGCTTTGCTTGTAATGGTTCTTTAGCCAGTTGATCAACGATAACTTTTCCTTTGATTGATTTGTGATCAACATAATGGATGTCAAACTCGCTCAGGATCATAACCCATTTTTCTAACCTTCCTTTCAATGTAGCCTTGCTTAGCAGATATTTAAGTGGATCAATCTTTGCAACAAGATTGATTGTATGAGTTAACATGTAGTGTCAAAATTTTGATGATGCAAAGAATACTACTAGATAATCCTTCTCGATGAAAGTGTAGTTGAGTTCATGACTTGTTAGTGTTTGACTGATGTAATAAATTGCACGTTCCTTTCCTGTAGAGTCCTCTTATGCTAATAGTTCCCCCAAGATGTCTTTGTTGCAGTAATATATAAGATTAGAGGTTTGTTTGGATTGGGCGGTACTAGAACTGGTGGGTTCATTAAGTACTGCTTGATTTTTTGAAAGGCCATTTCACACTTGTCATCCCACTTGAAAGGAACATTTTTATGCAATAGATGTGTGAAAGGTAGGCTTTTATCTACCAGCTGTGCAATGAACCTTTGTATAGATTGAAGTCGTCCCTGTAATGACCTCAACTAATTGATATTCCTTGGTGGAGGCATTTCCATGATCACTTGCACCTTGGTAGGATCTACTTCAATTCCTTTTGTTGATAATATGTATCCCAAGAGTTTTCTAGATGTGACCCCAAAAACACATTTCTTAGGGTTGAGGCAAAATTTGAACTTCTCTAACCTTGTAAAGATTTTGGATAATACTTCAAGATGTCCTCTTGTATATGACTTTTCCAATATATCATCTACATAATCTTCCATGAATGTATGCATCATGTCATGAAAAATTGTAGTCATAGCCCTTTGATATGTAGCCCCAGCATTCTTTAGACCGAAAGGTATGACATTCCAATAGTAAGTCCCCCATGGACATGTAAACTTTGTTTTTTCCTAGTCTTCAGGTGCAATCTTGATTTGGTTGTAACCAAAAAAACCATCCATTAGTGAATACATGGCATGGCCAGCTGTCAGATCAACTATAGTATCGATGCTTGGAAGCAAGAAGTCATCCTTAGGACATGCTTTATTAAGATCTCTGAAATCTCTACACACTCTGACACTTTTTTCAGGCTTGGACATAGGAACAATGTTGGAGATCCATTCTACATAGTCGATCGATCTTATAAATCCCACATCAAGGAGTTTTTGAAGTTATTCTTTAACTAGTAGTGCAACATGAGGATGCATCTTTCTGAGTTTTTGTTTCATAGGTTTAACTCCTGGTTTGATGGACAAGTGATGCATTATAAGATCAGGATCCAGACCTGGCATGTCTGCATAAGACCAGGAAAAGTTGACTTGATTTGTTCTGAGAAATTCCATGAACTCAAGTATTTCTTTATCTGTCATTAATGCAGCTAATTGTAGAATCTTTGGTTTCTCTAAAGTTTCAAGACTAACTACTTTTGCAGGCTCAATCAAGATAAGCGATCGCTCATGATAGTGCTCCGGGAGAGTGTCAATTATCACATCATCTGGTGCCTTAAAAAGGTTTTCACCATCTGATATGCTCTTTGTTTTATCTTTTGTTTGATCTAACACTTTCAAATTCTGGTTTTCACCATTAGATCTTTCTTTTTGGCTTTTATTTTTGCAACTAGGAGACTTGACACTCTCCTGATTAAAGACTCTATGCCAAAAATTGCCAGTGGAACAAACATTTGTGTTGTCTACAGAAAGGAAGTTCATGATAGATTCATCGCTTGAAAACATAGGTATATCAATAGGTTCGGATAGATCCCAATTAATGAGATTGGGATGGATCAAACATAACGGATCATCGGGTTGCGTGAAATTGGCTATGGTTATGGTCATAACGAAGTTGTTTGTAGGATCTAAGGTATGAGGTAGATCAAAGATGGTACTATGATCATGATAGTCTTGCTCGATTAAATCTGACTCAGTATCACTAGAATCATAGTCACCTTGTAGTTTAGATTCTTACAGTTGGGACCCTGACCCTTCACCTTCAATTAGAGTTGGGTTGTACTTGTGTACCACATCAACCTTTTTGTCCCTCTAGAACTCATCATTGTAGATGGTGTCCCATTCATATTCACTAGAATCTATGTTAGAGTTATTGTCCACGAAATTCTAAATTGCATTCAAATAGGCTTCCTTGTATCAGACCCTTCTTGCAGTGTGAGGACAGTATCATGCAATTGCTTAGATGGTCTTTCTTTTGAGTTGGTATCATAGCCAAGTCCTATTTTATCTTTTGTAGCAAGTCTTGGAAGGTGAATAGGCTCAACTACTTCTTTTCTCTTTTCGATAGGACCATTACCATCGTAGCCCATCTTTTGCATGATTGAATATCCTTTACCATATTGATCAGTTGGTAGTTTGACATTAAGAACTGTTTCATCTTCATCTTTATAGAGACAACTTGGAACTTCTCTATCCTCATAATCTTCCATGGGGAATTTTTCTTACATAAATCATCCATTGAAATTTGTATTTGGCTTTGTTGGTGGTTGTGTTGATGTTGATGCTATAGATATCTGATGTTGCATGATAGAAGGTTTTCCATGTGACTGAGGTGATATAGGTAGATTAGAAAGACAAAGAGAGTACTCCCCTACTCCGTTTTCCTTGAACCATAGTTGCTTGTCAAAGCTTTTGGTTAACTGACTGATTTGTGTATCAACTTTGAGAGAAGTATTAGTAGGAGCCTCTCGATTGTTGGGAACCAAAGTATCTTGACTAGCTTTGATGTTGGCACAAGTCTGACTATTCAAATTATCAGTTGGTATTGTGATCTCTTGTCCATCATAAGGAAACTTAAGACATTGACGATATGTGGATGGGACAACTTGCATTTCGTGGATCCAAGGATGACCCAACAAGATGTTGTATGCAAGATCATGATCTAATACTTGACAAAAATTATTCTTGATGACAGGTCCCACTCTAATTGGTAGCATGATTAAACCCTTGGATTCTCTTTCCTCATCATCGTAGGCTTTAATAGTAATCTTTCTTCTAGGATCAATGAAGTCCGCAGAAAATCCTAAAGCCTGAACTAACTTCATGGTACATATGTTCAAGCTAGCTCCTCCATCTATTAGTACATGCCTGACACGAAACTTGTGGATCATGACTTCTAAGTATAGCAATGAGTTATGGGGCTGAGTCATGGATACACCATCTTTTTCGGAGAATGAGAGGCATGTGGGTGAGGAAAAGTTTCCCACCATGGCTTGAAATCGGTCCACATCCAGATCAGTAGATACAGTTGTTTCAACAAGGGCCTTTTCTAGAATTTCCTTGTGTGCTGGGGAAATTTTCAAGAGTTCTAAGATAGAAATCTGAGCAGGAGTTTTTCCAAGTTGATTGACTAAGTCATATTGATGTTGAGGTAAGGGCACAGCAGATTTTGAAGAAGCACCCTTTAAGACAACTTTAGCTTGTGCCCTTGTTGTTGCGTTGACTTCTCTATATTCCATCTTTCCCTTAACTTTTATAGCATTGACCTGCTCATCGTCAGTGTAGATATGATTGATTATATTGTCATTGATATGATTCACACTTTTTCCAGAAGACATACCCTTTTGATAGTTGGGCAAAGGGTTGCAAAATGCTTGGTGGTCTTCATTTGATTGTTGGTGTCCTTCTATTGTGATGGTGCCATTTTCGATTAAGTCTTGGACTTTATTTTTCAAGGCTTGACAATTATTTGTGTGATGACCCTTGCACCGATGATAATCACAATAGTATGCATCATTCCATAATGGAGGTTTCACACTGGGTTCAAAATTGCATTGAGGTGGCAAAGTAAGAGCATTTTTAGCCATCAATTCTTTGAATGAAAATTCTAAAGATTGACCTAGTGGAGTAAAAGTTCTTTTATTAGAGAAAAATGAAGATCGTTGAGGATTCGTGCTTGAGGTATTTCCTAAGGCATTGTTGTTGTTGTTTCCCTAGTAACCTTGGTTGTTGGTATTTCTTTGATTGGGAGTAAAGGTTTGATTCACGTTATTCCTCGAAGGAGGGGGAATGTTTCCTTTATTTGTGATCGAGTTGGCATTGTTATAGTTATTGTTGCAAGGGGTACTTGGAGTACTAAGAACAAATGGCTTAGTTGAGACATGATTTGCATCTACAACACCATCATACACCACATTTTTGTTGTGAGTCCAAAACTTAGATTTGTCATTGTGGTGATTTGATGAGCTAGGATTGTCCTTATCAAATTTTATTATCCCTCTTTGGACCAAGGCACTTTCAATGGTGATGGCATTTTCAATCAATTTTTGAAAAAAGGGAGGACAATGAAGATTAAGATGATAGCTCATCTCTTGATCCAAGCTGTTTATGAAAGTGGTGATCTTTTCCTTTTCAGGAACATGGCATGGGTATCTAGCAAAAAATCTTCTCCATCTCTGAAGAAATGTAATGAATGGCTCACTAGGTTTCTGTTTAGCCTTGCAAAGATCAATCATGGTTATTTGATGTTGTTTGTTGTAGGAATATTGTGATATGAACTCGTTAATCAATTCCTCAAATTTCTTGACAGGCAGTGTGATCATAGATTAGCCTCCAAGACTTCTAGGAAACAAACACATCAAGTATGTATCCTCATGGGAAAAATCTAAAGTCATATTTCAGAAGTCCCTAATATGATCAATTGGATCCGATTTCCCATTGTAACTATCGAACTTTGGGATTTCACAATGTTTGGGAAATGGGATCATGTTGAGGCGTTGATCAAAAGGATAAGGAAAAATTTCATCAAGAGCATATGTCTCTGTTGTGGTTCCCCCTTGTAGGCCTTTAATTTGTCCTTGAAGTGCCTTAACCTATTGAGACAATGCACTAATATCAAACAAGGGTGTGTCATCAAGACTTTTCTTTAAGTTCCCAGTATCAAAATCATGAGGCAATTTAGCTCCTTTGTCAGCCAAATATAATAAATATTTCTCTTTGTTGCACTCTAAGATCTTTTCTAAGGCTTTGTGAAATTTAGGATCTTGTTCAGCTTCTCTAAGGTGATGTTCTTCATCTTGTTCATCATCACTATCTACAGGAGTTCTACTCATGTCTCTATTGGAAGGGAACATATTCTTTTCTCTTTCACCCATGTCGTCGTTAAAGAGGGGATTTCGACTCACACTATAAAGGGGATTACTATTCTCACCTTATTCTTGAGTTCTTTGGGTATGATATTCTTGTTGAATATCCTCTTTCAGCTTATTGTATTGAGATCTTATAAAAATAGGCATATGATTTTGAAACGTTCTTCTAGACTTAGATCACAATTTGATAAGTGCACAAATGATGATGTTTTGATCTAATAAGATGAAAATATTATGATATGATCAAAATATGTTCCTAATTCTTGATTGTGGCTTCCAATGATAAAGGATATCAGAATCCTGTTGGGGAAGTTGAATCAATAATCAAAAAAATTCTTGAAAGGTGCGCTTTTGAGATTTGATCCTTGTTTTTGAAGAATGATAGCCTAATTAAATTCACTAAAGGATTTGACTAGGATGTGTTGGATATTCAATGGAAGGTTGTGGTAGATAATTGAAGTTGAGAGGTTGATTGTGATTATGTTGTTGTGATAGAGCTCTTCTCTAGAAATAAGCTCGTGAATATAAAGGCTCTACAGCGTATTCGTCGGTAAATCCCCTAGTGAAATCTTGGTATCTATGGAGGAACTCACGGTAATGGAGCAAGACGTTTCAACTTTTATACAAAAACTTCCGTCGTTGTAAGGTTTTCTTGTAACCTAAATGTTTCTTGGGCTTCTTGATCCTATTGGCAATCGATTTCCTAACAAATTTGGTTGATTTCCACTCTCTAAGCATGAGAGAAATTTCAAAATGCTACTGGACCAAGGATGTTACAAACTCAGATCTGTCAAAAGTAACAATTATGGAAAAAGTGATAGATGTGCTACTTTGAACCTTGCATGTGCTTCAGAAATAGTCATATGCACGAGATAAACAGTCAAATGCGCTACAAAAGACCTCAGATGCGCTACTTTGTGTCCTATATGCGCTACAAAAAAATGTTTTTGACAGTGACAAAAATTGTTTATAGAATATTCAGTCTATGCACTAAAATAGGCTCTAAATGTGTTGAACTAACCAATGAATGCGCTAGAAAAAACCTTATATGCGCTAAGATATCCCCTAGATGTGCTAAAATAGTTTTCCAAAGTGGTTTTTCGAACAGTCTTTGAACAATTTTAGCTGAATTTTTGCATGCTCATCTTGGATGATCTTTTATCTGAGTTAATGTGATTGAAAACACAACAAACACTCTGAAAACAGTTATTTTTAAGCCCTATTCTAAACATCAAGTATATGTTCAATTTTTTTTCAAAAAGTGTTTTCACAGGTTTCACACATAACAGATAATTCAGGCAGACTCACTCTTAGTACTCAAGTAGGTCATCATAATAACCACAACCCACATCTTAGAACTACGTCAACTCACACAGTCATGTCACCCCCGAAGTTGAGCTCGTGTTTTTTTCTTTTCTAGGCGCGTACTCAGAGTAACAAAAGTGGATACTAGATCCCCTGAGAAAATGGTCCTTGGCAGTTATATGGTGAGTGTCTTGGGGGCAGATTCTTCCCTCCCCTTGCATTGTGATTATTAGGATGTTTGGAAACTAACACAGTTGGCTACTACACTAGGTTCATAGTAAGGGTTTTTGTTCAATGCGGAAATAATAAACTCCCTCAGGAGACCTCCCAACCTTTAGAACAAAGGCTTTGGGGATGGTTATCTTGCACACTACCAGAAAAAGTGGGTTTCCCCAAATTCACTTTAAATTTTATAGTGGGGTGGAATAGTCTGGCTTTGGCTTGAAACCACTTGGGTCGTTCCTCTTGGGTGAGTACTTTGTCCCACAAGAGAAGGCCCTCTACATGATGTAATAAAACATTAAAATTGTAGGAATTGAAAAGGAAAGTCTGGTATTCTGATCACCTAGTTAAGGGGAGAGCATAGACCTATTGCCACAGACAAAGCAGACACTATTCTTTTTAGAGCCCAAATGACAATGATTTAATCTATGTGAAAATGTTGCTTCACAACAAGCATGGGATTCATTTTAACTGCAAAAAAAAAATCAATGTGTGGTGACTACCCTAGATTGCTTCATTTGAATCCATGTCTACCCTAGGGTTACTGCTTTTTAAAACCAGATGTGACTATCCTAGATTGGTTCTTTTTAAGCCAGAAAAAGCTCTGTCTGTGGGAGCCGTCAGACTCATAACTTTGTTTAGTTACAACATGTATGCGCTAAAAGATCATACAAAAGAACTAAAAGAAACAGTAATGCGCTAAAACAAATAGAAAATGTGCTTCAGAAAACCTTAAATGCACTACAATAAGTCCCAAATGCGCTAAAAGAAATGCAAAGAAATTTTCTTTTTACAAAAGTTTAATGAAGTAAATTGAGTGTATGCGCCATTATGTTCCCTAGAAGCATCATTCTATTCCCCAGATGCACCGAAACAGTTCCTGGATGCGCCGAAATACCTGCAAAAGCACCGTTAGAAGTCCTAGATGTGCTAAAGAAAACCACATATGCGCTAAAATGGGAAAATTTTCAAAAATCCGAATTCTAGAACACAAAATCTTGTCAAAAAACCTACAAGTAGATGTCAGAAATGGGGCAAGGGCCCCACGGTGGGTGCCAGAAATGTGTGATCGATTTTTAAGTGTATCAAATGTAGATTAAAAAAAAATCAAACACACCGATAGAACATTATATGAAAAATAGAAAATGGAATAAAAGAAATGCAAACTAAATTTTTTGTTCTCGATGTCGTCCTATCGTCCTCTATCTCTAGTGTTTTTGTTGATTCCAGCTGGCTCTCAGATTATGTGCTAGGCTCAACAAACGGTCTTCCTAGAGAACGAGATTTGAAGATGAATGCATGATAAGCTAATATATGATTAACATGCTATGAATATTAAAATGAAAGATTACAAAATTATGAAAGCTAAAGATGATAATGAAAATGCTAAGATGCTAGAATGTTAGAATGCAATTAATCTCTAATTGAACCAATGCTTGGATTCACAGGGGTATCTATAGAGCTTTCAAAAGATTCTAATTGGCTGATGTGATCAACGACTATGAAAATTCCTGGCAAATCGAACAGTCAAAGATGGATAAGACTGGAGAGAAAAATAGAAGAAAATAGAAAGCAAGATTTGTTTCCTTTTTCATAGAAGAGATAAGATGATATGATAAAGATGAACTATAAAAATCATCTTTTTGTGAGATTTTGGAAAGATTTTGAAGATAAATAATGAATTATAAATTCAATTATTTATTTATGGGTGACATGGAAGATTTTTCTTAATCAAATAAGATATTCAATTAAGATTTGGATAATAATAAAAGATTTCATAATTAAATAAAATCTTTAATTATGATTTGAAAAGATATGAAGGATATTTAATTAATTTTTTAAGGAATGTAAATGAAATTAATTAAATAAAATATTTAATTAATTGGAAGAAAGATTTGAATAGGAGAAAGGAAATATTTAAATTTTAATTAAATCAAAAGACTTAATTAAACTCAAAAGGTGATAATTAATTAAAATAAATAAATGGTATTTATTTAATTAATCAAGTAGACATATGACTGTGAAATAATTAAATAAAGTTGATTTATTTAATTATAGCGGAAGAATAAAGTGAATGAACAATATAATTAAATCAATTAAATTTAATCATATGTAGGGGACTTTTAGGGAGATTAATTAAATAATAAATATTTAATTAAGTGCCAGGATTAATTAGACATGACCAATTTCATGCATATACATAAACTACTTTGACTATTTTAGGCTATGGAATAATTTCAATAGATTTAACTCTTTTTGGATCAATTCATACCCCTTCCTTAGATACAATGTGTCAAAGGAGCTTACCCTCTTCCACACCAAAAATGCACTTCTTAGGATTCAAATAAATCCCATACTCCAAGCATCTTTGGAAGACTAACTCCAAATGTTTGCAATGATCATTTTAGTCCTTGAAGTAAGCAATCAGGTTATCCTAGTATTCAACCATCATATCATTTATAAGGCCTACAAAAGCTACATCCATAGCTCTTTGAAATGTGGCCCTTGCATTCTTAAGTATGAATGGAATTCAAACATATAAAAAAGTTTTCATATGGTGTAGTGAAAGTTGTCTTATTCTGACCATTGACCATGACCTAATTGTAACCTGAGAAACCATCCATCATAGACATTAGCTTTGAGCTTGTCACTTGTTGCAACAAATGATCCATGTTGGGTAATGGATAATTTTCCTTGAGGGACTTGATACTAATATTTTTAAAGTCCACACATAATCTACTATCCTCATTCTTTTTTTGATTGGAACAAGGTGTGACACCCATTCAGAATGTCTGATTGGTTTAGTAATACTCCCTTCTTCAGTTTCATCAATTCCTTTTGCATTTAAGGAGCAAGAGTGGTGTTGATAGGATGTTGCTACTATTTGAATGGTTTTGCACCAGGATCCAATGGAATGGTATGCTAGAACAATTTTATATGTAAGCCTTCAATTCATCATAAGACTAAGAAAAGCATTTTATACTTTCTTAATAATGAAATCAACATTTTCTTTTCTATGGGTCTTAACTTCTTGCTGCTATAGACCATTTTGGGATATGATTTAGTTCCAATGTTTATGCCTTCTATGTCCTCTTCTTTTATAGACGTACTTCTAGTCTTGTAACAATTAGTATTTTCAAAAAATATTTCTAAAGCAACAAGACCTTTAGGAATGGTATTGGTTTTGAGTTGGATGATTTGATTCCCAAAAATAAGTCTCCTTTCCTTCTTCATCTTTCTCCACCATGGACTACCAGTCAATTTTATAATTTTCAAAATGATCAATGCAATTCAAAAACTCATAAATTTCTTGGTCATCATTGAAAACCTGCCATTTGTATATGTTATCTAGAATACAAGGCTTGGCGAGAATCTCAACCTCATAATTGCAATGATGAGGAGAGAAAGAAGCATCAAAACATTAGCAACCATATTATTTTCTCTCTCCACCCAAGTGATGTTAAAAGCATCAAAGTCCTTAATAATATCCCAAACAACATTCTTCTATATTCTTAGTCTCTTTTCTTTTGCAACATATGTACCTCTGACTTGAGACGCCACAAGTTTTGAATCACCATGCACCTTGATACATTTGATTCCATATTTATAATCTATGTTTAAACAAAGTAACAAAGCTTCATACTCTACTACATTATTGGTGCACTTAAATTTCAATCTAAAAGTGAACTTGTAATATTTTCCCTTAGGGGACATCAATATAATTCATGCACCATTACCTTATCTTGAACATGCACTATCAAAATGTATATTCCAAATTCCAACATCCTCTAGATGAAGGTGTGAGGGTACCAAACTAGGATCAATATATTGAACATATTCACCATCACAGTACCCTGCCAAGTTATTAGGCTCCACATCAAAGTAGAAATTTTCATTTCTGAGATCATTAGGATTCTCTACAATGATCATCATTTTATTTTCTCTGTGTAACTAGACATACTTTCCACACATTAGTATGGTAGCATAGAATAAATCCATTTGAAGAATACCACCTATTTAATTTTCCCACTTTCATGACAATAGCATACCCCATTTAGTTGAACAATCAACTATGATAATATCCATCAAAAAGACTTTCCTAGGGTATGCAACAAGTTGCACAGGGATATTATTTACTACCCCAATTAAATTTACCTCATGAGAATCCATAGCATAAAATTTACCATAGGATTTAGAAACTTTCATTCCTAAATGATTCATAACTTCTAATGACATCACATTACTAGAAGCTCTAGAATCTAGCATACAGTTATGAACTACCCAACTATTTATCAACAAAGATGTGTAAAATAGATCAATGGTTTAATCGTTACCCATGGAAACAAAACCTAGTTAAACTTTAGGATTTTCTTGTATGTTGACTTTGTTTTCTCTATCATTAGGAGCATCTACAACTTTATCTAGCTAATAAAAAATAGTAGGGGCATTGAAGTATGACAATGTCCTCTCCCTGTGCTCATGCATCCTCATTAGCTCTATGATTGGCACCTGAACTTATAATCCACTGAAAACCTGAGCCATGTCAATTCAAGTTGGTATGTGGAGAAAGGAGTAGAAGAGGGGATTGTTACAATATTAGTAGCAAGCTGCTTTGCATTTATCTCTCTTCTAATCTCTTCTACCACCTTTTTTTTGGCACCATATCCCAAATGGTTGGTTGTTATGTTAACCTCTTTCATCTTTGGGATATATAATTTCTATCGGGATGCATTTGGTAGATGCATCTTCTTTCTCAAAGGAGACTTTCCTACAAACTTGTTTGTTGCATTTTTTGCACCATATTCTTTTTTCTTTCCTTTGTTAGATGTGTAGGATGAATATTTGTAATTGTTTTACCATCCAACTTATCCTTAGTACCTACCTATCTATTTTTGAGCTACTAATCACTATGTACCTGAATGACATCAACTTCAGTGAGAGCATTGATATCCTCCTTGGAAGGCTTTACTTTTTTTACCTCTGTCTCATTTGTTCCTTGAGCTATTCAAAATATTTATTTCATAGTTCAAAAGGAACACGGAAACCATCATAATCATTTTGAAAAAAGTTACTCACCCTCATAGGTATCAAATTTATCTACATTAGCATCATTATAATATTTGGGTGTACCCTCTTGTTCTTGAAATTCTTTTTTTTCATCAAGTATAATTGTAATAGTACACTTGGATTAATCATGAGGAAAATAACATATATCACACTATAATGAATCTTGTTGAAGATTCACTTTTATAAAATAACTTGCACAAGAACAATATAATCTGAAATATGATGAAAATACTTGATGTTAATATGCCACTTCAAGGGGGCAACCTCCTAATCCACTTCAAGGGGGATACCTCCAATAGTCTTCAATAAGAACAAAATACTCAACATGATGATGAAATAAGACTCACAACGTCCTATATACTTGTTTATTCCTAGGATATCACCCAGGTTGACTTAGATAATCCTATATAAGCCCTAGGCTGACTTAACTTACTAAGTAACAATATAATAATGATAATATGACTTAATTAAGAGTTAAGGTTGCCACAAGAAGACTAATCATAACACTATACACAATAGGGGTAGGGGCATAACATTCACATGATCCTTCCTCAAGGGATCAGGGATGTGCCTCTCATTATATTTTTGGTTTGAATTCTATTTATCATTACATCCAAGTCTTTTGAACGACTCATGATTGTAGGGCCTGTTATGTAACCTTTGGCCCTCATTAAAATGTGTAGGATTAGTATTAGAGGGAATAAATTTTTCATTCTTTGCCACCTTGTATGAAAGATCCTTCAATAGATCCCATCAACTTGTCTATTTTTCTTTGGCAGTAAGAAGCTTAATAGAAGTTGCTACACTTAGTTTCAAGAGTTTTATATTAGCTCTCTTGTTGTCTTTCCCAAAATCCTTCAAATTACTCTCTATATTAATATCCATTGCATATGATTCTCTCAAGGTATGAGGGTTCTTATCTCTCAAGAGATAGCCTAACTTTGAATTGAAATCTCCACAATATAGAACTAGGCACATAGGCCCATCCAACCTTACTTGGGGAGGTACTTTCCTTATTGTCATAATGAATTTGTTATTAAAATCAGCAACAATTTTATTCAATCCCTTTTTTATGGCCATTAGCTCATGGATTGCAAACTTTGGATCCACTCTTTCACCATAATGTAATAGGAAAACCCTTATAAACTCATCCCATGAGTATATGCTACTATCTAAAATACTTTTTTACCATTATTTTACACTTTCCTCCAATGCTTGCATAAAAATATTCATCATGAAATCCTCATCTTCAATTTCATATTCATCAGTGACATCAATATAATGTCTTAAGTGATCCTAGCTAATGAAAACATTATTATGTAGGAATTTTGGTACCTTTCCTTTGATCTCAATTGGAATCGGTTTAGGATAATTGAAAATATCACAAAAATCCAGCTATCTATACCTTTCTAATTTTAGTGGTGGCCTCACCAGGGAAAATATTTGAGCTTACTTTCTAGAGTTAGCCCACATTTTGTATTACATTTTATTGTGGGGGATTAGGATAATTCTATTGAACAATAGGCACTTGCTAAATTGGAATAGTGGGTATAACATTGCCAACCTGAGTATTTTTTTTTCTATTGGTTTATTTGGGAAAAAAAGGCTTGTATTTCTATAATTTTTGCTTCTATTTCATTTTTCCTTTCTTTGAGATGAACTATAACATCAATCTATTAATATATTTATATTTCTCTATGGGAAACTTCTAGTTGAATGTCTAGATCAACATCTTTAAATGGAGTTTCAACTTATCTTTTAGAATATTGAGGATATCATGTCTACCCCCTCTCTAATTTCTCAAAGGTTGAAGCCTAGTGTTTGTCTGAAGTGTGATTTCAGGCATACCCACATTTACATTCTCTGTCCTAGGGTCTATTTTATGTCTATATATTATAGTCATGCTTGAAACCTCTTCTAGTATTTCTAACCCTATTATCATCTTAATCATTTGATGTATACTAATCAAAATCTTTAGAAGTATTTCTTCTACCTAAATTTCTCAAATTTTAAGTATTTCTCAATAGCCTTTTTGCACTAGTAGAGCTACCTTCAGGAACATCTTGACCTCTAGAATGTTGATCTTTATCCATTATTTATATTTTGTCACAAAATTTTAGGTATTTCTTAACAAAGTCTCCAATCCCTAAAGGAGAAAATATTTGAAGCTATCAAACTTTTGAATTCAAAACAAAATCCAACACTTTCCTAGACTGTGACCAAAGCCTCTAGATTTTTTTTGTTGCAATCCAATTCCTTGACAATGGTGACAATTTTTTGGTGATCAAAACTTTTAGTCCCAAATCCCTAAGGTTTGATAACCTTCCAAGTGTCAAGAGTGTCAAACCTATAAAATCACCACAAACCTAAATTTAGCTTGGGGTAGTTAAGGACTAATAGTTGAGATGGGTAAGAACTCCATCACTTTTGGTTCTACAAGACCAAGGGGGTTTTCCTAAGATGATGAATTGATGACTTTAAATACTACACAATACCTTATAGCGAACTATAACCTCTACATAGTGTATCCCAATACTGGTGTCACAATATACCTATGTGCTATCTTGGAGAGGTAAGGTTGAGAATCTTACTAGTAAATAACCTACCACATCAGTGTCTGAAAATGAGTTTATGATACACCCTTGTGTTGTATTTATTTAGACATGGTAGTAAAACTCAACTTAAAGAAAACCTTTAAAATGGTTCTTTGATTTAAATTTTTTGGAGTATGAACAAGATGATAGGAGAGAAGATCAATTATAGACTAGTGCCTTTATCCATTTAGGTTATGGATTCTCAAGATTTAACCACAGATGCAATAATTGAAACAAGGTGATTACTTAATCAAGTCACCACAAAATATTTTCTTTTAAACGGCACAAGAAAGCTAAGCTCTACGCATGCACTTAGAAAGAAAAAAGGTGGTTGTAGAATATAAAGAGAGTCTACTTAGTAATCCTCAAACATACCCATAAATTTTATTTATTATGTTGAAAAGATACTATGCAAAAGCTTTGTACAAATTTTACAAACTTCTAGCTGAAAAACTAATCAACGATACATTAGAAAATGTATACTACATATGAAGGAGGCACTCTACTAAGGTTGATTCTACCTTTAAACATGCAATCCTCAATGTTTACAATTTACATTACAATCATATGATCCAATCAAGATCATGACAATACAAAATATCTATACCTAGAAATGAATATTAAAAAGTAAGGTTTCTTGTGAATACTTTCTTTTGTTGGCTCTACAATTGATTCTCTCTAGAAAAAGGTCTAAATAGGAAAATCCAACCCTTAGAATGAGTACATAAGTGAAATTTATACTTCTACAAGTTGTGAAGGAAAAAAGGGCCAAGGATAGGGCATTAAACCATAGAAAACCAAATGTAGACATGTGGACATCAAAATATGAGAAGAAATCATCCTACATAAGGTCCCCAAACACATGTCATGCTTCTAGATTAATGAGCACACAAATCCCCCACAAAATCTATAGAAAACCATGGCCAAGAGTTCCCCTCTAACATAAAGGAGGCCTCTAGTACATAAAGAGGCATGGACACCATTTTATCCCACCTAAAGTTGTTGAGAAATTATTTTAAGATCATCACTACAGTCCCAAGAATCAAATCTCGTAGATGACAAAGTTTTTGCAGCATTAATTGTGAAAAACATGAAAATCTTACAAAGTTTCCAAAAGTCCAATCAGGTCCCAAAAACTCAATAGGAAAAAATCCAAAAGAAAAGAAGGTCAGGATCAAGGATCCCTAATAGATCTGATCCATTCAAAACAAAGGTCCAAAAATCCCATTAGGACCCAAATTCCTAACTAGATGAAGGAAGACAAGGAAAGAAGAAAAGAACATTGTTAGGGCATGAAGTAGCTTTGATAACCACATCAAGGCCTGATGTGGTTGTGACAACCACATCAGAGTTTGGAAAGGTTCTCAAAACCTATTAGGCATCCAACAAAATCGTTGTGCTTTAAAGTTTCTAATTTAGAAACTTATAGCATTGGCTAAAAAGAAAGGTTTTGAAAGAAACGTCGGGGCCCAATGAGGTTGTGGCAACCTCTTTGGGGCCTGACAAGGTTGTGGAAACCTTGTAAAGTTCCAAATAAATTTACTTAAGAAGAGAAGGAAAAAAGGTTTCAAAACTATTTTCGGGGCCCAATAAGGTTGTAAAAACCTTCCAAAGTCCTGAAAAAGTTCCTACTTATCAAAATAGAAGAAAAGAGTTTGAAGGTTCCATAAAAATAGAAAGTCCCAATGGAACAAAGAAGTGAGAAGAACAAAATAGAGGTGGAAACTCAAAAAGGCTTTATACCTTTCATAACAAAGTTCTAAAAGTCCAATCGGGACCCAAAGTTTTGATTGGATGGAAAGAAGGAGTCAATCAAGATCAAGAATCTCGATCAAAAGAAATAAGAAGGGAAGGTAGGGACGAAGCTAGAAAATAGATTTGGACCTTTTGACCAAAATTCTAAACATCCATATTAAAACTAAAAATTTGAAGGACTAAAAAGGAAGTGGGGATGGGAAAAAGGGAAGGAATTTAGACCAAAAGGACTTTGGTTTAAAGGTTCGATCAATACCCAAAGTTCTGATCAAACAAAAGGAGAAATAGGAAGAAGGGGAAATTGAGAAGAATGAGGATATTTGGACTTGATCCAAATGTTCATTTGAGACCTAACTTCCTAAAAGAATTAGAAAATAAAAAGAAGCAAGGGGGATCAAGGTGTTGAGATGATGGAGTCACAATGTTCCTGATGAAGTTGCAGTCTTCAATAGAGGACCTTTTCCAGGAAAGATATTCAACCACACAAAAAGTGTTGCAACAATGGAATGCAAATAGAGATTCTATTATGATGATATGATATGTTACAAGAGTACATGTGTCTGATTAAATAGGCAAGAGTGAGAACCTAAAATGCATAAGATGTTGCCAAGTGTCAAAATCACACTACATGTGACAACAGGTGAACCCTACCTAGGAAATGATAAAATATTGAGATAAGTTCTAGGACAACTCATCTTCTATAAGGAATCTTATCCCTACACATGAAAAGGGGAAATTATCCCATTATTTATTATTTATCTAAAAAGGCAACCTAGGACTAAATAATGCAAGACCTAAGTTAACTTATGCTAGTGTAATAATTAATTAATTACACTAACACCCCCCATAAGTGCAACTTAGGGAGAAAATGCAATGATTATGCAAATATGACGGGTCCCAGCTATGAGGCCATGTTAAGTACCCATTTACATGATGAAAGATGTAGAAAATCTCCCACAACTAGAGAAAAGGGGAAAACCCAGTGGGAACAAAACCCCTCTCCAAAAAGGAGATGAAAAATAAAAAAATGATGGAAGAGTGATGATTGGAGGACTCAACATCATCCCCCCAAGTACTACAACCATCACAGAGATACAAAAAGAAACAAAAATAGGTGACTAGATATCCCCCCCAACAAAGGAGAAGAGTCTCCTCTAGGATGTCTTCAAAGCCTATGATGAAATGAGAAGCCAAGTCTACAAGACCTAATGTGAACCCATCCAAATGCCACAAGTTTGAAGAGATGAATGAATCCTACCCTGTTGAAACAAATATCAACTGAGAGGTAGATGACGAAGAAGATGGAGTTGGGAGAAGAGCCAAGCCTAACCAACCACCATAACCCTGGCAAGGAGGATTAGAATTGCTTCCTACCCTAGAGTCTGGAGAGTCAGGAGTAAGTTGAGCATGATCCCAAAACTTGGTAAACTTGTATACCATGGAGTGATGATTTTCTTCTCCATAGGAAACAAGTGTGTCAAACCAATCCCTGATGATAGCTAGGTCTAATGTAAACTCAATTTTCAAACCATCCTAAGCAAGTTGATAAACTGAAAGTAGATTGTAGGCCATTTGAGGAATATATGCAACATCATACAACCGTCCCCCCTCCAAAGCAACATCACAAATAGCAGTAACATTCACTATGTCGGCATTTGCATTGAACATCCTATCAAAATATGAAGGTCTCAAGGAATCCCAAAGAATATGATCTTGAGAATAGGTGACATGTTGTGAAGCACCTAAGTCAATGACCTAGTCTTCCCGTCTATCAACTAGAGTAGTGATCAAAGAATTTCCCTTGCCATCAATCTCAATTGTGGAAATCCCTGCAATGCCTGAAGATTACTCTTCATGAGAAGAAGAGTGAGGTGATTTGATAGAAGAAGGAGGAAGAGTGATGCTATGATATCTGAGAATCTATCTTAGCTCATGTATCTCCCTCTTAAAACATGTCTCCTCACTATGACCAAGCCCAATATAAAAACTGCACTTGGGCCTCTCCCTCTTAAGCTTTTCTTCCTTGTGTTGTGATGATTCAAAAGATCCTAACTTATATTTTCCCTTATTCTTTCCTTTTCCTTTGGATGGTACTGTAACAAGAGCATGAGGCTTTGAAGATGAATCAACTTGATTAAGTTTTGATTGCTCTCTAGTCAGCCACTCACAAAAAGTCTCGAATGCAAGCATCACAAAACTGTCTCCAAGGCCATCCATTATAGAATAGAAGGAAGTAGCAAAGTAAGAAAAAGAACCTTTTAACTTTGACAAGATCATAAAAATGCATTCCTTGCCAGTTTTATCTTTGCCACACCTTGATAGTTGTGTCCTCAAAGATTGAATTTTACCAAATAGTCTTCTATGGAGGGGAGCTGATCAACTAAGAGTGAAGCAAGTTCTGACTCTAACTGTAAAGCTTGAACATCGCTGACAGAACCAAACAAATCCTTGAGTTTATCCAAAACCTCCTTAGGAGTGGAGCACCCCTCAATATGGAAAAACAAGGAGTTGGAGACATGAAGAGAAATAAGTCCCATAGCCTCCTCACATTTGATTCGATGCTAAAATTTCTCATATTCCCTAGTCAAATGTGGTTGATTCTCATTCAACATTGACCATAGGCCCTTCGACTAGAGGAGACACTACATGCTAACTTTCCATGTATGATAATTGTGGGGTGTGAGAATCTCAAATCCTGTATCTACCATTAGAGAAAGAACAACTATACAAGATTAAAAGTCTATGAAAGGAAATGTTGGAATCTGATGATATATCAATGATCAACTAAAATGAAGCCCCCTTGATACAAACAACTCCCTCTAAAAAAGCTGGATGTTCAAGTGAAGACAAAAAACACTTAAGGTGACAAACAACCAAGACACTTTTCCTAAATCTTATTCTAAAAGGAATGAAGGATTGATGGAAAAATATACTACAATACCTCTCTGATGCTGTGAGAATGACATAAATTCGACAAACTAAAAAAGAGATATCACCTTCCAAGCCAAAATAAGGGTTTTCACTTCAACTGAACAGAATTTTTTATGATAGTAGAATATGGAAAAAAAAGTACACCACTAAAAAGGAGACTCCAAGAGCTTTCCAACAGTATATCATTTTCCAAATTTTGATATCGTATGCGAAAGATACGGCCTCCAGAAGATTACTGTTGGTTTTGATCCGCACAGGCTAACTAGGCGCAAGATTCAAGCACCTGGGGGCTAAAAAAGTTTGGCCCTTGGTCACTGATGTGATTGCAAGGCTACCAAAGGTAAAAAAAAGCACCCCCAAGATTGGATGGCATCAGAGCAGTGAATGAGCAGTGAGTCAGGTGACGTGCCAGATGTGATGGTGGCACCGCTTCAAAGTAGCACTAGCCTCTAGATCTTTACAGGACCGATGACGGGGGCTAAGTCTTTGGCAAGCAGTGTCCAGGAGCTTTCGGTGGATGAGGCCAAGAACGATGGCTAGCAGGAACCAACGGGGACCGTCAGGAGAAAACACCAATAGTGGCAAGGCTAGATGATGGCAGGCTAATGACAACAGGGTTGGTTTCTGCAGACCGACGAAAAAAATGAGTCTGACAAAAATATTTTTTAATATTGCAAAAAATGCAATTCAAAAATAAAATGTTGATATTAAAAATAATCTACAGAAATTTATTATTTATGTCGACTGAAAAAATAAACCCTATAGCCTGCAGAAAAATAAATATGCTGACTATATAATAAAATAATTAGTCGCTCCACATAAACTTAATTTTTGCCTGAACTTTAGAAATTTTTTCCCAAATGATGAAATAAAAAATTCCTGTTGATTTTAAAAAAAAATTGCCTTGGAGGATGACTAAACAAGAAAATTTTTTATAATAGATTTGTACATATAGTACAAAAAAATGCAATCCATAGATGATACCTCAATGGCTCCCGGTTGATGTCTCTGATTTTGATGATTGAGCAGGTGATCTATGGGTTGTGAGGCCTTCTAGACATAATGGAGAGGTCAAAGAGAGCCTGATGTGCACCAAAAATCATCTTGGCTCCTAGGTAGAACCAACTAGCCTATAAGAGACAACTCCAAGCTTGCAAAGAATCTCACAAACCAATTTTCTTCATCCTAGGATGAAGTTTCACTGGAAAAGCTCCAATACCATAGTGAGGTGATGGAGTCATAGTATCCCTAATGAAGCTACAGTCTTCAATGGAGGACCTTTGCTAGGAAATATATTCAACCACACAAAAAGTGTTGCAACAATGGAATGTAAATAGAGATTCTATTATGATGATATGATATGTTACAAGAGTACATGTGCCTGATTAAATAGGCAAGAGTGAGAACCTAAAATGAATAAGATGTTTCCAAGTGTCAAAATCACACTACATGTGACAACATGTGAACCCTACCTAGGAAATGATAAAATATTGAGATAATTTCTAGAAGGACAACTCATCTTCTAGAAGGAAACTTATCCCTACACATGAAAAGGGGAAATTATCCAATTATTTATGATTTATCTAAAAAAGCAACCCAGGACTAAATAATGTAAGACCTAAGTTAACTTATGCTAGTGTAATAATTAATTAATTACACTAACACAAGGATCAGGAATGGATTTGGACCTTGGTCCAAATTTCCATTCAGGGTCTAAAAACCTAACATAACCTACAGAAGAAAAGAATGAAGGAAAATGTGAACTCTTGGACACTTTGCAAAATGAGTTTTCGATCATAGCTATAAAAAGGGGTAATGCAACCGCATAAGGGACATGAGCATGATACAATAATGGAATTTCTTAGAATAGCCAAATTTGATAAGGAGCACAAAGGGAAAATAAAAATCATTATAAATTTACTAAATTTTGTAGGTGCTAACACACACTTCTTGTTTGAGCACTTCAGATATCATTGAATTGGTGAGTTTCATGATCTCCGATAGAGGATAATGTTAGTAGAATAGTATGAAATTCAATTCTTAGAGCTATTGTAGTATGTAGACTATCTTTAGGATGAGAAAATTCTTTCCAATCGTTTCATCAGTGGACTTAATACAAGCATATCAGGACCCATACATATGGATAATTCATAGAACCTTTAGGTTAGTGTGGAGAAGGCCCTTATTGTAGAGGAAATCCAAGGGAAAGCCCATGACACATGAGAGCAGTTCCAAAAATGAAATCAGGGTACACATATACAAGGATTTTGTCAGCCTCCCCTTCCTTCAAAGGGAGGATTTAGACCCCTTACAGGACCATCTAGGCCACCATAGTAGTAGTAACATAGCCAAAGGACCGAACCTCAAAAATATTTTCAAGGTGACCACTCTAGACCATTTCAACCACAAGGTCCTCATAATGATCAAAATCCTCTAGTAAAAGGTGTCACCCTAGCACAATCACAACAATATTTCTATGGACGACATAACAATTCTACTGGAACTAGTGGTCAATAGCTTAGTAAGAATCAATCATCACAAGTGTAGGTGAGAGGTCCTTGTTTTGTGTTCGATGAAGTTGGGAATTTAGCTAGAGAGTTTCCCTATGGTTTTATAGCTGGAGGATAGTGTGCAACAAGTTCTAAGTAGATAGTGGGTGATGTGAGTAATTTTCATCGAGTATTTGTGGTAGTTGAGAACTGCCAAGCTGAGCATCAGGCCACAATTATTGAGGCCCTAGGTGGAGTCAGACATGTAGCTAATATTGAATACAATTCACATTTTGGCTCATCGTATGTTGTCCCTTGAAGGTTGAAATATGGACTAGGTCAGGGTCTAGTGGAACCAATATGATGAGGTTGTAGCTACATGGGAGGATGCCTCCCAGTTGATGGCACTATACCCTCACCTTTTGGATGACTTCCAGGAGGAATTCCATTCTTAGAGGGGGAGGATGTGAGACCGACCATTGATTCTAGATTCTATGCTACTTTTTTCCTTTTAGTTTGACACATTTTGTTATTTCTCATGTGGATTATTAGGCATTACATTATGTTGTCACCATTCAAATTGATAATTTATGATGTTATTTGTATTATGATGATTTAGGTATTAGATGTTATATTTGGTATTATTGATGATTATTAATGCATGAGTAGAATTTATGAATAATTGATGGTATGATGATGAAATGATAATTTTGATACAAATATTTATTGAAATATTGGGATGAGTAAAATTATTGATTTTTAAATAAAATTATGAAACTAGAATAATTGTATACTTTATGAATTTAAAATAAATGCTCTTAGGTGAAATCAATGATTATGAATCTCTAAGACTGTGAAAATTGTGAATTAGTATTTTGGTGTGATATAAAAATGTGTGATGGAAACTTTATGATGTCAATATGTATGTTTTATTTTAGATTCTTTGGCTATATAATTTCATTGGTGAAACATAGAAAAATGGGGTAGGGGTTCAAACATATAGGGTTTTATACTAAATTTGCAATGTTTCACCAAACTTACTATACTACCTATTCTTCTATTTCATTCAGGAAATGAGATCCCCCAAGTCAAAATCCATTTTCAACCCTTAGGTGAGTGAATTCTTTGATGAATCTTGCAATTTCCCTTTCTGTGTTAGGACAGGGGTCTAGGCCAAACAACAATTTGGGGAGAAAGATTAAAATAGAAAATCAACTCCAAAATGTGATCAATAACTTGGATTTAGTAGATTTATCTCAATACTAATGGAACCTACTAACCTTCTGGAGAATCTAGAAGAGATAAATCTTGCATACCTCTCACAAAAAAGGTGTTTTCAAAAGCTTACTGAGGACTCATTCTCCCTATGATGAATGGGTCCTCGCTAGGGCTCTATAAAAATGGTTTCTAGGTTCTCTTCTCCTATGTCTGACTCCTAGATCCCTCATTTCCATAGTCAGACAGTTGGAAATAAATCTTGTAGGTGAGTTTTCCTGAAATTGCAACAATGATGACAACAAATGAAAATTTACTATTTTTCAACTTTGAGAACTTCAACTTTTCTTCAACCTATAAATTTGCAACACACAAAGAGAGGGGAAATTTTTTTTTTTGGTGAATGGGGGTTTGCCTTGTTCAAACCCCATTTTGGTAATTAAACCTTGAATTGATTCAATGAAATATCATGAAAGGAATGACGAATGAACAACTCTATGTCACAACTCACCAAACCCTTGGATGAACCTTTGATAATGAAGGTATGCAACTAGCATGGAAAGTATTCAATGGATGTGGATCTTGAATTTGAATCTTTGCTTGAAATGATACTTTGAATGTCATGCCCAAATTTTTTCACCTAAACAATTCACAACTACATTTTTTTTTTAATAACCACATGTAAACATAGCCACACACAATTGAGAAGATGAGTATTAAATACCTCCTAACCACAAAAATTGATAACACTTATATCAGTATCATATCTACCTTTAGTCTTATCATCCCCTTCTCACTTTTATATCCAATAACATTACTAACATCGACACTACTAATTTTTTGATAAGAAATAAGCATAATAATCTTACCTTTAACACTCAATACTAATATTTATTCCTCATTACCCTCCTCATAAGTACCAAGTTAAATATTAATGGCATCCACATATCTATATTGAATATTACTCTTCATATTTAACTCTAAACTTAACATCACGATTCATAACATCATATAAATCCATTATTATTGCTACTTAGCCAACTATAGATTTCACCACAAACTAACATGTTCACAATATTAATGTTACCCATAAAGTTAGTATTGCTAATATTCATATCACATAAATTCCTAACTAATGAAGATATTATTGTGATTAAAAATCACAACAATAACATCATTAGTTGATATGGTTCCCATTACTCTTTTTGATATCTTCTTAATCAATAGCACTAAAAATCATGCTAATCAGACAATAAGAATTCTATATAGATATATTATCCATGAAATAAGGAAAATAAACACCATATTCAAATGTAGCCATTACTTAAGGATTTTTTTTCAAATCTTTAGAAAGATTTCATGACAACAAGTTTGGTGAACCTAATCCCAAAAGATGTAATTTATACTTAATTATTTCTCTATCCCATTAAATTAGAATATAAAATTAATTAATGCATCTAAGTCATTAGTGATGGACAAACCAAGATTCGAATAGACCTAAGATTGGATTCAATTTCTTCCTACATTATTAAAATTTGAATTAAACTTTTATAATCCACTTATAAGATCAAATACTAGAGATGCATTAAAGGTGGTGAATCACTTTCAATTTAACTTACCCTTCCAAGTTACCTATTTAATGCCTATTCATAGAAATGAAATCGATACACTAAACGATACTTAAAGTAATCTCACTAGCATGAGCATGCAAGAAATAAGCTATCCATCAAAAACTAAACTATCCAATTATCACAAGTAATTCTCAACACTATTGGACTAACAACCCAACAACCCAAGAGTGATTATGCATATATGCAATGCACAAACACACACACAAAATACATAATTACTTAAAATTTCCATTTTTATTAAGAATTATATTTAATCTAAAAGTTTCAAAAGCATTAAGGTGATACTCTACCAATGTAATTTGTGTTCCTACCCAACTAATATTCTTAAATACTTTTTAGGTGATTGAATCAACTACATTACTTATACACTTCTTTACTAAGCATATGAAATACTCTTCTTCTTGGATAAAATGAAAATATTTCCCAACTCATTAAATAATCAAATAGGTGACTCTAACTCTCTAATAAGAAACCAATCCCAAAACATATATAAATAAATGAGACCAAACAATTGAGACTACTAATTCTAAACTCTACTTAATTATAACTCTTAAATGATAACTAGAAACTATTCCCAAATAGAACAATATTTTTCAAAAGAAAAATAAATAAAAATATAACCCTTAATTTCAACTTCAACTTAAATATGAACTAATCCCATTAACAGAAGAAAACCAATTTAAAAATAACTTCAAAATTCCTTAAATGTAAGTTTTCATTATTGACCACATTGGGAATTCAAAAATCAGTTGTTGATTCAATCCACCTTGTCAAATTGGTTTCCCCAATCGGGGGTTGTCATTTGAACATCAATTTATTCTGATTCACTGCTCATTTAATCCTTCCCATATGATTGATTATATAAAAACATGTTTAAACAATTCTTAATCAAGTCTAATTTGTCTCTTGATAATTTAAAAATGAACAAAATGTTTTATCAAACTCACTACCTTACAATTTTGAGTTTGAACATTAAGACTCATTGTTATGTATGATATAGAACAAATTTATTAAGTATTTTTTAATTAATGTTTAAGGAGAGATGAGTTAAAAAAATGGAAAAATAAAAATAGGAAATTTTTTTTATCTAAACACTAACTAACTAAGTAATTAATAAATAACTAAAAACTAATTCCAAACTAAATTATGATATCTTAAATATGAGTCTCCTCAACTATTTGCCCTTTTCTCTTTGAATTTTTTTTTCACATGTGTAATGTTATTTCTTGATTTCCTCCTTTTGATTGTTGTTTGTGAAAGAAGAACATCTTGTAAATTTTATGTTGAAGGTTAACAATAGGAGGAAGATGGAAGAAATATATCTCAACTCTCTTGTCTTCATGAAACCCTAACTTGGTTCCACTCAATTTGTTTTTTCAATTTGTTGTTTTAATTTTAAAGTAGGGGATGGTAATGTTTTAATCATAATTTTAATTTGGTGAGTTGGGTTTCTCTAATTTTTGGATATGTTATACAAAACTTTTATTTTCAGAAACCCTTTAAATTCTATCCTCTAACTCTGTGTTTTTGTTTTGTGTGATAAAAAATGTAAGATTGTTTTATGACAAATTTTTATTGTGAATTTTTTTTTCAGTGTTTTCTTAATAAATCCTAATTGGTGATCTAGGTCAATACATTTTTTCAATATTTTTTTCTGAGATTAATAATTGAAGAAACCATTAGATTTTATCTTTCAATATCATGCAAATCAGTTTTTATGATCAAATTTTTGAAACTACTTTAAATCAGTTTATTGTTTGGCATAGAGGCAACAATGTTGTAATCCTCAAAAATTGATTAATCAAGTGAGAAAGGATGAGTATTTGATTTTATTTTTTTCATATACCTTTCCATAAGAGGAATTAATTTAAAACTCCAATAGAATTTTATTCCTTCTTATACTTTTTCAACAACTTAGGAAGTTTTCCATCCAAGACATAATCTTTTATATTCCCTTAAAGATTTACACCAACATTCATTTCTTTATATCAAGGGATTGAAACATACCTATTGTCTTCTTTGAATTTAGAAATCTAATTAAAAATGTAAACATGATTACAAATTGAATCAACCACCATACCCAACAATTACTTTTCCCAAAACTTCACTATTTGGAACTTGAAGCCTTTTCTTGATTCTCAAGACTCATGTCTATTTCTAGAATCCTAACTTTCATAGACCTCCCAATCATTACAAATTTGGTATATATGCACCTGAAAAATAAGAATTTCATAAAAAAATAATATATGGACACAAGCTCTCCTCCCAACCATAGGATTTATTTTCAATCCACCCCGAGCTCTAAGAGTCACATAGCTTTCCCTTACACACACCATCACTATTCACAAGGGTTCCCTAAAAAATTACACAACATACTATGCACAATGAAAACACACATACTATAATTCATCACCCTATCCCTTAAATATCTACTCACATAAAGAGATACTAAAACAAGATGGAACTCCACAAGACAATACCAAATACACAATTTCAATAAATGCCACAAAATGATCTAGCATTGAATTGCACATAAAATTCAAAGTATAAACAATATTCCTTAACATCTAAACAAAGATCTACAAAAGGGTAGACCTTACCAAACAAGAGAAAATCCAAATTTGGTAGCCTCTTCTTCTCCAAGCCTTGAATTTCAATAAATACCACAAAATGATCTAGCATTGAATTGCACATAAAATTCAAAGTATAAACAATATTCCTTAACATCTAAACAAAGATCTACAAAAGGGTAGACCTTACCAAACAAGAGAAAATCCAAAATCGGTAGCCTCTTCTTCTCCAAGCCTTACTTTTTCATCCTTTCCTTTTCTCCATCAAGAGAGCTCCTCCCCAAAAAACAAGAGCAACCAAAAGAAAAAAGAGAGAAGCCAAGGAAAAGAAAGAAGCCCCTTCTCCTTTTAAAGAGAAGGAATATATAGAAGGAAAAAGGCAACCAACTCCCCTTAACTTCCCAACCACCCAACCAACTCCAATTTTCGTCACTTTTCATAAGTGGGAAATTAGAGTGAGTTTTAGAGTTTATTTAAGGGGTTTTATGGAATAAAAATACCCCTAACCCATAGACCTACCACCTAGGAAACATTTTATACACTTAATACCACATAAAGACTTCTCAAAACATACAATAAGTAATCATAATAAAAAGGTTTCTCAAAGGTCTAATAAAACAACCTTTCACACATGCATATTCCTTACAAAACAAGGTTAAAACACATATCTTTGACAATACTAGGAATTCACAAGAATAACATAAGGGAAATAGCTATGTGATCCCTTCACCAATATTGGCCAATTTTAACCTATTTACTCAACTAGAAAAAGTTGTTAGTATTTATCATAACCAATAGTAATTGAAACAATTAGTATATGAAAAAATAACCTTCTAATAATAATCGAATAAGGAATTAAATCTACATATAATTTAACTCTACCTACTTGCATAATACCTTTTATATTCAAGCAATAATTGATCATGTTAATTAGTATCAAAATATTACCACTTATCAATAATATATTTTACCTATAATGAATACTACTACAACGATATATTGAATATCAATCATTACCTTTATATTCACTTACTCACACTCAGTATAAATCACCTAACATTATGAAATCAATTAATATACATAATGATATTACCAATAACGAAACCTCTCAATCATTACATACTTATGTAGATAGGGAATAGACCTCATCTGGTTATCACACAAAATCACAACAACCACTAGTTAGTTAGTTAAAAACAAAAAATATAAACAACTTGATGTATAGGAACAATAATAAATAATGTATATTTCCCAACACAAAAGAACATAAAATATAGGACATAAACCATTGATGACTAATAAGATCAACAAGGCCACAAGAGGTGGGGTCTTACACTCCCCCCCAAGATTGGGCTTCCTCCTAGAAGTCCCTAGAAGTGAAGGTAACACAAGAACTTGTCAATAAAATTTTATACAAAAATTCCCAAGTATTCCAATAGAAAATTTTATCTTCCAAAGCATTCTAGAATATTAGGCAACTTTACAATTTAACTGTCTACTCAAAAAATGCTCCATCCATGTTAACAATAATATTGTAGATATCAATTTCACTTTAATTCATCTATCACTTATATGGTTATTAAGCACTACACTATACATATATATGTTCACTTCAATCATCATTTCTTTGACAAATGGTTCAATCATTTCACAAAAATATAATGAATTTACATTTTAAGTAATCATTCATTTCCTTTTATTTTGATAATTCCTTCATTTAATCCATAAGTATCACAAAAAAATTGGCTCACCAAACTCACACCATCAACACAACACAAGCATACCACATGATTTAGGGAATGAGATTTATGAGGAGGAACGATGCCAAATCCCATATCACTAATCCGAAGCAACTTCCATCATGATAATATTAGGAAAGATGGTCTCAAGGCCCTCTCTAGGATCACTCCATACATTTCCTAGTGCCTTCCCCTTATTTGTGTAAGGGGGTTAGCCTCCAAGAAGGAAGGCACAAAAAGAATCACACACTAGGGAGAATGAATTATGAATATTCCATACTGGTCCCATTTACATCCCCATCCTGGCAATAAAAATTCCCTAGTGCATCTGCACCCCCATATGACCTGCCAGGTACCCCTCCTAGATATAGCAACCTATAGAGTTCACATCATGACACATATGCCAGTAGTTCAAAGAAGCCTCAAATGTAAGAAAATAAAATAAGATTTTTAAAGTTTCAAGTAAAATCTTGAAAAATTAAAGTAAAAGAGTAAATCAAGAACAAAGGAAACATTTCAACCCAAAAAATATATATTTTAAATCGAATTAATTCCTTGAGGAAAAGAGGACTGCACAAATCAAATATCCAAAAATACAATACTACTAGAGAAATCACAAAATAAACTTAAAAATAATACAAATTTCATAAAGATTGGCACATTGCATGCACTATGTGACTTCTTCAAGCCACTCGAGGGGTGGAGGGGAATGGTGGTTCTCAAACCACATAGCCGGAAAAACATAGTGGTCCCAAACTACTTATAATATGCTAGTCTTAAACCACAAAATATCAATATAATAACCAAACATAGTCCCACACAACCCAGGACATACCATCAATGTAGCCATAAATCATATATCTGAAGTAGCCTGCAAAAGAAGTTATTTGTACACTGAATCTTACCCAAGGGAACATCATTCACCAATGCATAATTCTATCACCAACCCTATAATTTTGTCATAACCACTATAAAGTATGTAACCCAATAAATTTTGTAATATTTTATTGTCACAAGCCTTGCATTTATTCATTTTATATTCTTTCTTCAAATACTAGATAATAAGAATTAAACAATTGCATTCTTCTCCCTCTATTTCCAACATTTCTCACTGACCATGACTAGTTAAAACATTACCTGTATGTGAATATACCAATAATGATACCACAAGAACACTGCATCTAATAATCATGCCTCTGAATAACTAATATTTGTAACATTTGTAGCCCAAGTGGAAGCTCATCCAAAGTTTGGCACACCAGATCCATCCTCAACCCATGGGATACAACTAAAGGAAAAAATGTTTTACACTATGGACCAAAAAATGTGGTCCTCAAAGGGGGAGCTATATCCAACTTAACATTCCAAGGGGAACATAATCTTTGACATCTATCTATTGGCTAGAACAACGACACATCAAGAATCACAATGTTCCAAAGAACAGTGGATGCTCTCAACCCTTAATACACTAGCGAACTCTTCTCCGAATGGAGTGATCAACACTAGGGGAATTATGATGCAAAGTAGGGAGGCAACTTGTTTTCAATCACAATTCAAGGGAATTCAAACACTACTTCCTCCTTTAAAACCCTATCTTGACATATTTCCACAATCTCACCTAGTCTTCCTTGTAGGTCTGCAACAACGCTTCTTTGACCATATCTTCCAATTCCAACCTCAAACCCATTAACCATATACCTTTTTAAACACCCATTTTAGAAAAATCTAACATATCTCAAAATCACATTAGGTCACTTTGGACCAACAACCTTGAATCAAGGCTTCTTTGTTGTCCTACTTGGCCAAATAGGCCACTTTCACAAAGCATCCCCTATCTAAACACTTCTCTAACCCAAAAACTCACTTGAAAGACCAAAAAAAAGCTACACAAGCCCTAAATCAACAAACTTTATCAGGAGTTTGGCCCTCCAAGACACCAAACTGATAAACCCTCCTTTTACACAAGCTTGCTAAGGGTTTATTGAAAATAAAAGTTCTAGGCCTCCAACCACTTTGAAAACTCTTCAAACATTCTCAAATATGTCTACCCATGCTATACAAATCAACTCCCATCCTTTTTCCACACTCTTTCATCAATTCTTAACTCCAAGCCATCATTTTTGGCTCCAAACACATACAAATTCAATTAGGGAAACATTCAAATCTTAACCAAACACCCTCCCTGCCCAGGAAAACCCCATGGAAAAAAAATCCTACCCTAGCTCACTCATTCCACCAAGTCACAGGGGGTACAGTCAGTGGAATGGGTGTTCAATCCATTAATATAACTTCAAACCCTTGAAAACGGGGTTCTTACCTACTAACAAGAATTTGCTTGTAGATTACTCAAGTTTTAATGAAATTGTATCAAACCATAGCCAATCACTTCCTACTTCATGTATCTATCATATATAATGAAAATTGGATCAAGTACAGATGGTACGGGGCCGTGCAATGGCCTACAACAATATTTTATCAGGAATTTATGAGAAAACACAAAATTTTCAAAATCTTTCATTAGTTTTCACCAATCAAAACTCCAACAACCAGACTACATTGAGTTTCTTCAACATTTATAAACTTAACCAACTATCAAAGTAACAAAGCCAACTTTTAAACTTCAAGTGACTGTTTGTCTTCCAAGTTTGCATTTGTTTGCAACTTTTCAACATGACAACATTTTACAAATTTTGTCAATTTTGCAACTTGAACTCCCCAACCACCTAATGACCTCTAAATGGACTCATTACATAATAAAATGGTCTATATGACCTTATTCAACCCAAAACAAGACTCAACACCCCAAAATATATCAAAATCCCTTAATTACAAAATTTTTCTTTGTTGCGCTTGCACCATACACCCAACCTAAAAGATTCCAAGCCTCTTTGAATTTTAAATGATAACTTTCCCATACTTGAACACTATATCTCCTTCTACCTCAAAGCTCCTTCACCTGGTAAGTATTTCCACTGAGTGACATATTGAATACTTGCATTATACTACTCTTTTGAAGCCATTCTACTCTTAAGTTGTTTTCCACCTTCATGTTGCCCTATCTTTACAAACTGATATGCTAAATATCCCCTGACCTTTTCACCATCACAAATTGGTGTTGTACCTACCTTAACACCTACAATCTGACCTTTTTCAATCTTTCCTTTGTCTATCCTCTCTTGGACTCTTGAAATATACTCAAACTTACCTCTTTGTGTTTTTCTTTCACCTTGCTTCATTCCCTCTTGTGTCTTCATCATTTTCACTGAGTTCTCTACCCCAAATACTAGTGTATTATTAGGTATACTAACCCATGTACTAACTGAAACTAACTACCCCTTAACATTTCTTGAAACCAAAGGAAAAATCACTATCCCAACCACAATTTCATCACACTTTTCCAAGGTATCTTGCACCTTCATGGTCAATTCATCCTTGACCTTCTCTGTACTAAATCACCATCCTTTCTCTCCAACCTTGGTTCATTCTTCACACTTGTTGTCTCAACATCTTCTTTCCTTACAATGGTTGCACCTTCTTTATTTTTGTTTTCCTCAAACTTTATGAACTCTTTCTTTCCAAACATAATGATTTTTGTTTCCTTACCCTTTTCTTCATCATTCTCCTACAATGGGGTTAATATAAAAGAACTTACATCCTTCTCAATGGTGTAGGTATTAGCCCTTCTATCATATAATACACGCCTATCAAATTTCCATGGACTTCCCAATAATGGATGGCAATAATCCATGGGTAAAACATCACAAAGTACCTTGTCTTTATATCCACCAATCTGAAACTCAAAAAATGCTTGTTCATTTACCAAAATTGACGGATCATTATTCACCCAAGATGCTCTATATGGTGTTTCATGAGGGATTCTTTCTAACTTCAGCTTATCTACCATCTCTTTAGACACCATACTATCAATAGAACTAGAATCTATCACAACTTTGCATACCTTTCTTTTACATCTACCCGTGGTCTTGAACAAGCTCCTTCTTTGAGTCATCTCCTTTTCCTCGGATGCCTTCAAGAGTTTTCTTCTCAGCATCAATGCTTCTCCTACCTTTGGAGTAGCAACATGACTAGTAGAATTTGTACTTTCAAATTCATCGTCTTGCACTATCTGAGCCCTCCTCACTTCTTCTCTCACCACCACTTGATGTAGAACCCTATCTTTTAGGACATTTGTATTCTAGATGACCAAACTCATTACAATGATAGCATCTACCTAAAAATGTGTTTGAACTTCTACCACCTCCAAATTTTCCTCTAATACGTCTAAATCAACCTTTAAAATCTGCCACTTGTTATTTTCCTTTGTGTGCATCCTCTTGGCTTGCACTTGATTGTCTTGAAGTAGGAAATGATCCTCTCCCTCTAGAGGTGTTACGTCTGCCTCTATTTGTCTTGTCTTGCCTTCTTTTCACTTTTTCTTCAACCCTTATTTCTATTTGATAGCACTCCTCAATAGTTCTAGGATTTTCCAAGGTTAGTTCATCTTGAATGTTAAATATCAATCCACCAAGATACCTAGAAACCTTTTCCACTTCATTCTCATTATGACTAGACCTTATATTCAACTTATAGAATTCTTCAGTATATGTCTTAACATACATTTATTTTTGTCTTAAACCTTGAAGTCTTTTAAACATTTGAATTTCATAATCTTTTGGCAAGAACTTACCTTTCATTTTTGCCATCATTCTGTTCCATGAAACCACTTTTGTCTTCCCTTTCTTTCTCCTCTTAGATTGTTCATAATCCCACCACAAAAGTGCATGACCCTTCAAATTTTTCTTTGCAATCTTCACCCTTTTCTCTTTAGGAACATCTTCACACTCAAAGTAGTTATCTAAGGCTATAATCCAATCCAACAATCCCTCATCATTTAGAGTGCCTCCATACTTAGGCACATCAATCTTCACCTTATGTTTTTCATCCTTAACTTCCCTCAGCAACTTAGCCATCCTCTGATCTTCAAGGTCTAATTCCTATTCTACATCTACATACTCTTGATCCTCTTCTTCCTTGGAGTCACTTTCATCACTCACATCCTCATCTCTTTTCTTCCTAGTTTCCAGAGTAGAAATCCTTTCCTTCAACTCTCTTATCTCCCTAGCATGCTTTTCCTTCAATTCACTCATTTCCTTAGCCATATTTTTCCCTTTTGGAGGCATTGTGACTATATTGTCTTTTCACCTTCCACTCTTCCTTCTTCAATCTACAACTTTCAACTCTCAAAAGATCTAATCCCTATGCTTTGATACCAATTGATCCAAAGTAGGGAGGCAACTTGTTTTCAATCACAATTAAAATGGATTCAAACACTACTTCCTCCTTTAAAACCCTATCTTGACATATTTCCACAATCTCACCTAATCCTCCTTGTAGGTATGCAACAACGCTTCTTTGACCATATCTTCCAATTCCAACCTCAAACCCATTAACCATATACCTTTTTAAACACCTATTTTGGAAAATTCTAACATATCTCAAAATCACATCAGGTCACTTTGGACCAACAACCTTGAATCAAGGATTCTTTGTTGTCCTACATGGCCAAATAGGCCACTTTTACAAAGCATCCCCTATCTAAACACCTCTCTAAACCCAAAACTCACTTGACAGACCACAACCAAGCTACATGATGAGTCTAGTTTATGGTCTAATTTTGGGTAGAATTTATAATTTAGTTGTTAAAGTTATCATGGAATTTGATGATAAGTATTGATACTTTTATGATATTTCTTCAAACTATAAACATTGGGCCTAATCCTATTTCTACAAACCTTTAATGATAATGGCATGTTATATGGACTATATATATTAATCATGAATATAGTTAATGAATGTTCTTTAAGGTGGTTACAGATATGTAATTATTATGTGTACTAACATTTCCATGCAGATATAATTTAAGGATGCTAAATTGAGAAAGACACCGCCGGCTGGGCATGCACCATAACGTCTAGCAAGGGAATTGTTCAAAGGTCAAAGGAGGTCGATGACAGGAGATTCCCCATGTAAATCGAATGTAACCACCTTGTAGTGGTCTTTATTGATGTTGAGCAAATGTGCGCATTACTGTAATGCTAAATCTATGTGTGGACATGCATGTCTGACCGAATTCCATGCATGTGTAACCGCCACTCCACGTTCTTTGTTTTCCCTAAATGGCATCCGTCCAGTTCGTGGAGTTGATTGCCCTGCTTAGTTGATAGTATAAATAAGGATTAGATGCTCCTTCTTAGGAGGTTGCGCGATTTGATATTGTACTTGCATTCTTAAAGTTTTTAGCAATACAGTTATGCTACTTTTTGTACTCATGAATTCTAGTGAATAAAATGAAGTTCTAAGTTTGAGCATCTGAGTTCTCATTAGTTTTTAGAGGATACTTATCCAAGAGGGGCCACTTGGTGAGTAATCCATCCTTTAGTTTATTATTAGTTTAGTATTACTTTCTATTCAATAATCAGTTAAGAATCTGGCACTGACTATTCCTGTAGCCACTAGAATTTCATTTTGTGACTGTTCCTGCAGCCAAAGCAAACAAAGTAGTGTCTTGTTTGTTTGCTCATATTTTCATTTTTGTCATGCATTTCAGATTAGTGTAGTTTTTGGTTGATGTTCAGTATTTCTTTTATTCCTTTCCAAGCAATTTAATTTCAACATTGTGTCTTCTTAGCTATAGAATGAAAATGGCTACTTTGGGTTCCTAGTGCACATACTGTCTTGACCCATTTCAAGTTCACATCCCTGGGTTGAGAAGTTAAATGCACCTTCATGATGATTGAAATAGCTATTCAGGTTAGATGTCCAATTTTTGAATTGCGGCTGTAAAGGCCTAGCTGTTAAATCATTGTAGGAGGCCAACATTTTTGGCGTCATTGCCAGGGATGGTGTCAAACTAGGAAGTTCTTTGGAGTCATTGGTAGTTTTTCTTGATGTAGTGTTTCTAGAATTTGTTCTTAGTATACCCTCATTTAGGAAGTAATGACCCCTCTTATTTTTTTCCAATTCTTTGTGTGAGCTAGTTGATAGTGAGTTGATACTGCATGCATAGAGGAAGGAGAAGGGATGCTTATGGGAGATTCCTTCCTAACAATCCTAATCCATTCTAGCTAGTTGAATATTAGAACCTGCCAAGCGAAGAAGAAGAAGAAGATCCACACCCCTTGGCTAATGCATTTCCTGATCTGACTAGATCTGAAGTTTCCTCTGAAGGCCAAAATCAACTTGAGAATCCCTTTGCTTTGGAACTGCATCAAGCAGGAATCAGTGATGCAAATAGAAATATACCTAACCGACCAACTTTTCCTTTCCCCATTGCCCATCAGAATGAAGTTGACAACATAAAAAATATCCTTGCTTCAACACTCCCCAAGTTTTATGGACTTGTCATAGAAGATCTTGATACCTTCTTGTTTGAGTTTCATATACTCTGCAGGAGTTATGACTACATCACTAATGCCCATAGGCTTAAGCTATTCTCTAGCACTCTGAAAGAAGCTGCATTAAGATGGTTCATGAGCCTAGATAGGGATACTGTGAAAACTTGGGAGGACATGAAGACAGAATTCCTTGAGAAATACGAGTATTGCAAGGGAAGTGACATGAGAGGAGGTGACATTTTTAGGATGCAACAAAAGGAAGATGAGAGCCTAGAGGATTATATTGCAAGGTCTCTATTTTTCCTACAAAAATCTCCACACCATACACTCAATGAAGACTCACAAAAGTTGATTTTCCTGAGAGGAATCAATGAAAGTTGCACTAATGCCTTGGACCTAATGGGAGGAGGAGATATCTCTCAAGTTCCTTGGGAGGATATCAAGAAAATATGCCAGAACTACTCTAGGGCAGCTTCAAAGAAAGGAAAAGTTTACCAATCTTCCATGGGTAAGTCATCTACTGGTGGAGTTTCAAGAATGGAGATTACTCCTTTGCTGAAAAACTTCAAGCAAGACATTATAAACAATCTAGCTACTCAGCTAGAGACACTTCAGGCCAAGAAGAAGCAAGAGGAGGTAGAGGAAATGTTGGAAGAGTATTTCCCCCATTGTAGACAAAATAAGGACTGCAGATGCAAGATGGTAGCTAACATTGAAGGCAAGCATATTGCACCCGAGTTCAAGCCAATTTAGATTGAAGAATATCAAGTCTACTATGTTGCACAAAGGAGGCCTTGGGCTCCAAGACAAGGTATGCCACCAGATCCACTCTCTTATGTTGGGCCATATTTCAATTCCTATTCATCTAGTAACCAATGGCAGCCCCCATATCCATCCAGCTATGGAGGATATCCACCATAGCCTTGGGGTAACCCTCCAAATGCTTGGCCCAATCATCAAAACTATCCACCCCAGTGGCAGCAACCTCAGGGGAATTGGAAGTAATTTCAAGGGCATTGGAAGCCACCTCTAGGAAATTGGCAACAAACAAATCAATGGAGGGGAGGACAACAATGGCCTACCCAGACAACCAGTTACATGCAACCAGCTTCTCAACCCCAACAACCTGCTATAATGCCCCCACCTACTAATTCAAGCTCAAATGCACCTAAACCTACTCAGCTACCAGCTCATCCCACACCCAATCCAAATAAAAAACCACAACAGTAGCCTGTATACTCTATCAATTCAAATCAATTCCCTGCATATGTTGTGAGTGTAAGTGACATCCACTTGCATTCAGGAAAACTATGCCAGCCCCTTCCAAGCCCATATCACTAAGCTTCCTATGGAAGAGGAAGAGGAACCTATGAATGATCTCATTTAGTCATGTGCACCTAAAAATCCTAAACCAGTCTAAGTCAAGCAGACTGAACAAGAACCACCATTTCCTCAGAGATTGGAAGTTGTCAAGAAAAAGGAAAAAAAGGAGGACACAACCTTTGATATCTTGGATCAGCTTAAGTATATATGTGTCTATATACCTCTATTTCAGGCCATAAAGGATGTCCCAATCTATGGAAGGGAAATCAAAGAAGCATGCCTCAAGAAGCCAGGAAGGAAGAAGAAAGACCCCACTACGGTTCATGTGGTGGGACAACTAGCTGACATCATGCTTGGAAAAGTGACTATCCCTAAGTACAATGACCCATGTAGTCTTGTGGTAGTAGTTTTTATAAATGGGATTCAAATAAAGAATGCTCTGATTGATTTAGGGGCAGCAATAAATGTAATAACCAAGGACATCTTGCAATGAATAAATGTTGCAAGCATGAGATCTACTCCTATTTTCATGTAGCTTGCTGATAGTTCTACTATTAATCCTAATGGTATAGTGGAGGATCTTGTGGTGATTCTAGACTCCTGGGAGTACCCAACAGACTTCATGGTTCTTTATCCTAAAGCTATGCTAGGTAGGTATCCCATTATACTTGGAAGGCCATGGTTAGCAACTGCAGATGTATATATTAGATGTCAGTCAGGTGACATGACCATTTTAAATGGGAAGAGCACCAAAATTTTTGTTCTTTATCCTCCTACTCAGTCATCCCATGATGGGGATAATTCCATATGGCCACATGTTGGTGAAAAGGCCAAGGAAATTAATTATGTGGTGTAGCTTATGGTGTTAAGAAGAAGCTCCTTCATGCAACTTCAAGATGAAGATGAAATATTGGTTAACATCATTCAGAACCATTGTGAAGTGGAGGAAGCATCATCTTCTCATTTTGTTACCCCAGTCAAGACACTTATTCCTGCTCTTCCTACAACCACTATTCCTACAGACGTTCTTCCTACAACCACTCTTCTTGCAGCCACTCTTCCTACAGAGGGACTTCTTGCAACAATAGGTACATCCCATACATTGCTTCCATGTGAACTCAAGGTACCATGTGTTAATGAAATAGCTATGATAGAGTCAACTACACAAGTACAGGTATCAGAAGGAAATTATCTAAATGTTAACAGAAAACCCAATGAAGAACAACAATTGTTATTGGCCAACTTATTGAGGAACCACCAACATGCATTTGCATGGGAGTATCATGAGATGAAGGGATTGGATCCTAAGCTTTTCACTCATAGAATTTATATTAGAGATGATTGCACCCCAGTGAGGTAGCCACAAAGAAGAATTAACCCTGCACTAAGAGAAATTGTAAAAGGAGAACTGCAGAAGTTGCTAGATACAAGATTTATCTACCCCATTTCAGATAGCCAATGGGTGTCTCCATTTGTGATTGTGCCTAAAAAAGGAGGGAAATGGCGAGTTTTTGTTGATTACAGGGAACTTAATGCTGCTACCGAAAAGGACCATTTTCCCTTACCTTTCATAGATCAAGTTTTGGACTCACTTGTAGGAAAACAATACTTTATTTTTCTAGATGGATTCAGTGGCTACAACCAGATCCAAATTGCACCAGAAGACCAGGAGAAGACCACTTTTACTTATCCATGGGGGACCTATGCCTACTCGATACTCCCATTTGGCTTATGCAATGCACCTGCAACTTTTCAGAGGGCAGTCATTAGCATATTTTCAGACATTTCTCATGATTTCATGGAAATTTATATGGATGATTTCACCACCTATGGTGGTGATTTCAATGAAGCATTGGAGAATCTCAGGAAAGTCCTACAGAGATGTGAAGATCACAATCTCTCTTTAAAAATTGAAAAGTACTTCATGATGATGTAGGAAGGTGTAGTTCTTGGACATTACATCTCTCACAAAGGAATTCAAGTAGATCCTACAAAGATTGAGGTGATCACAAATATGCCCACACCTGCAAAACAGAAGGATGTTAGGAGTTTCTTGGGCCATGCAAGATATTATAGGAATTTCATCAAGGATTTTAGAAAATAGCAGCAGCATTGTATACACTTCTCACTAAAGATGTTGAATTCCAATGGACTAAAGATTGTGACAAGGAATTTTCTGATTTGAAGGTAGCCTTGACTCATGCTCCTATACTCAAAGGACCTAATTAGGAGCTTCCTTTCCACATCCATATAGATGCATCAAATTATGCAATAGGAGCAGTCTTAGGAAAGATAGAAGGAGCTATTGAAAATGCCATTTATTTTTTCAGCAAAAATTTGCAAGGAGCTGAATTCAACTATACAGTGACAGAGAAAGAAATGTTGGCAGTAATCTATGCCCTGAAAAAATTCAAGCGTTACATAATAGGTTACCAAATCTTTGTGCACACTGATCATGCAACCATTAGGTATCTCATGAATAAACCTTTGATCTCTGGTAGGCTAGAAAGATGGTTATTGTTGATGCAGGAGTTTGACATAACCATTGTGGATAAACCAAGGAAGGCTAATGTTCTTGCAAATTTTCTTTCAAGGATGACTATATTAGGGGATAATCAAGCAATAGATGACTCTTTTCCTAATGAGAATCTATTCTTTATCATTGTACAAACACCCTGGTATGCTAACTTAGCTAATTATCTAGTCATAGGTAGAGTTCCTCCTCACTTCTCCCCAAAAGAGAGAAGGGCACTCATTGAAAAATCTTTTCCTTTCTCATGGATTGTTGGATGTTTGTTCTATTTTGGACCAAACCATATCATGAGAAGATGTGTGAGAGAAGATGAGACATATGACATTTTGCATGCATGTCACAACGAACCATGTGGAAGACATTTTGTAGCCAAGAGGACAACAATGAAGATTTTGAACACAGGATATTACTGGCCAACACTCCACAAGGATGCAAGAAGGTATACCAAAAAATGTGATAGATGTCAAAGAATGGACAAACCAACTAGATCTGATGAGATGCCACTTTTCCCTCAGGTAGTAATCACTCCCTTTGACAAGTGGGGATTGGATTTTGTAGGACCCATTGACCCTCCATCAAATGGTAAGTCTTATATCCTGGTATGCACTGATTATGTAACTAAATGGGTAGAATTTAAGGTTGTGAAGCATGCAAGAAATAAAAAGGTCACAAAATTTCTTTATGAGGAGATTTTCACAAGGTATGGAGTTCCAAGAGAGATAGTAAGGGACTCAATTCACATCAACCCTTATTGAAACACTAGTTAATGAGTACAACATAAGACATAGGAATTCTAATCCTTATCACCCCCATGCCAATGGTCAAGTTGATGTGACCAACAAAGAAATTGAAGATATTCTAAAAAAAAATGTAACTTTCCACAGAAAGGACTGGGCAAATAGATTACTGGAAGCTGTTTGGGCCTACAAAACTACTTATAAAATGAATACAAGGCTCACTCTATTTGAGTTGCTATATGGAAAGACAACCATGATGCCCATTGAATTTGAACATATGACTCTTAGGACTATAGTAGATTTGGGGATGGATATCTCTGAGGCACAAAGAGAAGAATCCTGTAGCTGAATGCTTTCGACGAGATGAGGAGATCAACCTTGCATCACACTGAGGTAGTGCAAAATCAAAGAATCAGGCGGCATGATAAATTTATCAAGGACAAGAAATTCCAACTAGGAGACTGGGCATTGCTTTATGATTCCAGATATCAGGACAATGCAGGAAAATTGTAGACAAGGTGGCTAGGACCATATGAAGTTGCTGAAGTATCCCCCAAAAGTGTTGTTTAGCTCATTACTATTCATCCAATCAAATTCATGTTCCTTGTCAATGGTCATCACCTTAGATTGTATCACAATCCAACTTCCAAGGAGAAGTTCATGTAGCAATTCACTCAACATGCAACACCCAAGCTTCCTACAACTGAAGGAAGTGGACCTAGTGTCCCTCCTTCTGGCTAATTCAGGTATGTACTTGTCATAATAAAGACTTCCACTTCTATGGGAGTCCACTTCTTCACTTCTCCACCCATCCACCCATCCATCTCCACCTTTCTCTCTCTTCCATCACTTCACTTCACTCCACTCCACCTCATCCCACCTCATCTTCATTAATTGCTCAACTTATTTCCTAAAAAGGTGAAGGGTACTTTCTCCAAATTTCTTTGCAACGAATCCTCCACACATTTAGGTATGTGCACATTAATTGCTATATCTTAATAGTCTTTAAGTGCTTTTATTTAATTGATGTACGTTAGTATGGACATTATGTTAGTATGGACGTTCACCATAGCATGCCAATATTCCATACCCTAGTCAAATCATCATCTCGCATGTGAGGAAACATGCCCAAATTTAGGTTGGGGGGGAGGAAAAAGATGTGTATATTTTTCCCACATGTCAGTCCATGCTGGTCTATGTCAATAAAATTTAAATTGAGACGATATGAAATCTAAGTGAGAGGATGGTTCGCATGTGTGAGGTGACACCAACTATTGCCACCATTTCTCTCCATCATAGCTTTCCTTTATCAATCCTTCCTTGCCATTATTGACCCTGTCATATCTCATGTTTCATTGCAGACAAAAGGTAAATTAGAAAGGGAAAATTCAGTTGAAATTGGCATTGGAAATTTAGCAAAAGTTGCAGGAAGGTAAATTTGGTTTCCAGATGAGAATTGCAAGACCAAAACCGCGGAGTGTTTTTTTGATTGCAGAAAATGGGAGGTGGGTTAATTTGAAATGAACCCATGGTGCACAATGCATTACTATAGGATGCACTCTACTTGGCTGAATTCAAAAACTGCGAGTGGATAGACTACTTCCTGAAGCTGGATTATTTCGATGAAGATATTGCACTAGAATTCGCCTAGACATTGTCTAAAGGGAAGGCCATGATAAAAGGGCTGGAGGTCATGGTGACTGAAGAAATAATTGCAAAAGTCACAGGGTTTCCTATCGATGGTGAAAATTACCTTGCTTCTAAAGATGTCAGATTAGCTAGGGTCGAATTTACAGAAGGAGGATGAATGTGTCGAACATTCTATACAACCTTCTTTCAATCATGTTGGTCAAGACTCAAAAAGGTAGGGACAATTTTGTTTCCCACAATTGTCTGATTAAATTGTTAGTTGAGAATTCTCTGCATGATGTGTCTGGAATGACCTGGGAAGAATTCATAAAAATTGATCAAATTAGACTTGAGCATTTGCAACCTAGGGTTTTACCTCAACCTCATAGGTCTAGTAGGAGATTGAGCATGGCTGAAGCCACTCTTGGTATTTCAACCACTGGAGCAAGCCCTGGTGTAAACCCTCTTGCAGCAGAAGAAACCATAGAAATTAGCTCTTCTAGGACAAAGCACTGAGATAAAGAAATTTATTCCCCTAATTCTGATGTTTATGTTCCACTTGGAATCCTTATGAAAACTAGGGCATAGAAGAGAGAGGCAGAAATGAGAAAAGGAAAAGCTAAAAAGCAGCTGGCAAAGAAAGAAATACCAAGCTCTAAGAAGCAAAAGGCTGACACTGTTCATCCTACAGCCAAAGAAAAACATGAGAGTCATCCTAGGAAATCAAGACAAGCCAGGCCAACCTTTCGTATTCCTTTGTAGGAAAGCCCTAAGTCTAGAAAAATACTACAGGGGGACATAGAAGTTCCAATGGGGTAGGTGAATGTCGAGGAAGAGGATATATTTAAGATAGCTGCAAACATAACATTGGCTGATCTTGCCAACATTGAAGAACAAGTGGAGAACCAAGAGTATGAGGAAAATCAAAATTTCCTGCAACAAGAGATCCTACAGCAAAATCTAGAACAAGAACAAGATCAAGAGCCCCTGTAGCAACAACAAGAATTGGGAGAACAATCAGTGCCCCTGCAACCAGAATTGACGGGACAGCCTAAATCCTCACAGTTAGTACCATGTGAAGAGCAAGCATCAATGCCAAGAAAAATGCTAGTAGGAGTACATAAACCCCTTGATTTTTCAATGCACAAGGTAGCTATGCATTTATGGAAAGAGATACAAAGAAGGGAAGAATAATGGAAGGAGGAAAAATGTAGGTTGAAAAAGGAATTTCAAAAGAGAGACGAGGAGATTGAAGACAAGGATGCAGAAATTGCCACCTTAAAGAAGGTGGATGATATGGTAGCTTTGGTACCACAAATTTTAGAGTGTTGAACCCCTCTAAGGGTCTATGCTCTACATTTGAAGGAGAAATATATTTCTTTTAGGCTGGCAAGAATTGTCTCAAGTTTGAACTCTTCCATTGAGACTCTTGTTGAATTTTTCAATGCTTATTAGATTGCTTCCCCTCAAATGAAGAATTTGTTGTGTGAGTTTTATTTACATAATTATTCTATGACTCGAGATGATGATTTGAATCCATTGTTGTATGTTGGGGATGTCCAATTAAGGGCATTTATGTCCTGTGTACAAAATTAGATTAGTTGGGGACATCAATATGGGTATTATAAGCAAATGGAATCCAACATCCCCTTGTCCATAGGGTTGAATCAAGGAATCCAAGGGACATTTTTTAGGGAATGGCACAAAATTATTTTCAGACCTAGCTATGGTAATAGGATTATGCCTTGGATAGAAGTGGTTTATAGTGAATATGAGGCAAAGGAAAAAGAAAAAGAGGAAACTGTGAAGAGATACCTTTCATAAAGATGGAACAACCTAACTAATGATCTCAAGTAGGCTGAGCCTCATTCCATCCAGAACTATGTTGCAACTCTTAAAAGAATTGACATATATATTCACATTGGAAAGACAAAAGGGCGATTCTGGCTTCCCCTAATTTTTCAACCACCCATCCTAATGTGGCTTATACCGAACTTCAGGATCTACCACTATGATATTGCTGCAAAGAGACACAGATGGAGTAGATTGAACAGATTGGGAGGACTCTATTGGGACCCTAATTCATGCACAACACACTCTGATGTGGGACAATTATTAGTTACAAATTTCAAAGCATTGACCAAGCAGAAGAAAAGCCCTTCCCCTGTTGGAGGACCAACAAAACCTTAGGTGGGGGGGAGTGATGAGTCTAGTTTATGGTCTAATTTTGGGTAGAATTTATGATTTAGTTGCTGAAGTTATCATGGACTTTGATGATAAGTATTGATACTTTTATGATATGTCCTCAAACTACAGACATTGGGCTTAATCCTATTTCTGCAAACCTTTAATGATAATGGCATGTTATATGGACTATCTATATTAATCCTGCATGTGGTTAATGAATGTTCTCTAAGGTGGTTACAAATATGTAATTATTGTGCATACTAGCATTTCCATGCAAATATAATTTGAGGATGCTAAATTGAGAAAGACGCCACCAGCTAGGCATGCACCATAACGTCCAGCAAGGGAATCGTTCAAAGGTTAAAGAAGGTCGATGACAAGAGATTCCCCATGCAAATCGAATGTAACCACCTTGTAGTGGTCTTTATTGATGTTGAGAAAATGTGTGCATTACTATAGTGCTAAATCTATGTGTGGACATGCATGTCTGACCGGATTCCATGCATGCATAATCACTGCTCCACTTTCTTTGTTTTCCCTAAATGGCATCCTTCTAGTCCATGGAGTTGACCGCCCTGCTTAGTTGATAGTATAAATAAGGATTAGATGCTCCTTCTCAGGAGGTTGCGTGATCTAATATTGTACTTGCATTCTTAAAGTTTTCAGCAATACAGTTATGCTACTTTTTGTACTCATGAATTCTAGTGAATAAAATGAAGTTCTAATTTTGAGCATCTGAGTTCTCATTAGTTTTTAGAGGATACTTATCCAAGGGGGCCCAATTGGTGAGTAATCCATCCTTTAGTTTAGGATTAGATTTACTTTTTTTTCAGTAATTAGTTAAGAATCTGGCACCGACTATTCCTGCAGCCACTAGAATTACATTATGTGATTGTTCCTGTAACCAAAGTAGAGAAAGTAGTGTCCTATTTGTTTGCTCAGATTTTCATTTCTATCATGCATTTTAGCTTAGTGTAGTTGTTGGTTGATGTTCAATATTTTTGTTATTTATTTTCAAGCAATTTACTTTCAACATTGTGTCTTTCTTAGCTGTAGAATGAAAATGGCTACTTTAGTTCTTGGTGCACATACTATGCTAACCCATTTCAAGTTCATGTTCCTAGGTTGAAAATTTAAATGCACCTTCATGATGATTGAAATAGCTATTCAAGTTAGATGTCCAATATCTGAATCATGGTTGTAAAGGCCTAGTTGTTAAATCATTGTAGGAGGTTGACACTACACAAGCCCTAAATCAACAAACTTTATCAGGAGTTAAGCCATCCAAGACACTAAACCAATAAACCCTCCTTTTACACAAGCTTGACAGGGGTTTATTGAAAATCAAAGTTCTAGGCCTCTAACCACTTTGAAAACTCTTCAAACACACTCAAATATGTCTACCCATGCTATAAAAATCAACTCCCATCCTTTTTCCACACTCTTTCATCAATTCTTAACTCCAAGCCATCATTTTTGGCTCCAAACACATACCAATTCAACTAGGGCAGCATTCAAATATTAACCAAACACCCTCCTTGCTCAGGAAAACCCCATGGAAAACAAAATCCTACCCTAACTCACTCATTCCACCAAGTCACAAGGGGTACAGTCAGTGGAATGGGTGTTCAATCCATTAATACAACTTCAAACCCTTAAAAACGGGGTTCTTACCTGCTAACAGGAATATTCTTGTAGATTACTCAAATTTCAATGAAATTGTATCAAACCACAACCAATCACTTCCTACTTCATGTATCTATCATCTATATTGCAAATTGGATCAAGTACAGATGGTACGAGGCCGTAAAATGGCCTACAATAGTATTTTATTAGGAATTTCTAAGAAAACACAAAATTTTCAAAATCTTTTATTAGTTTTCACCAATCAAAACTCCAACAACCAGACTACATCGAGTTTCTTCAACATTTATAAACTTGAAACCAACTATCAAACTAACAAAATTGACTTTTAAACTTCAAATCCCACATGTGGAGGACCAAAACTCCTCTATACAAGAGGGGGTCACCTCCCCTAAGAAGGATACATAACAAATGACACAAGGGACCACATAATTCTCAAGGAAACTATTGTCACATAAAATTGCACCCTACTAAACAAGAGTTCAGTGTTCTAATGATACAATGGAAACAACCTCAAGGTGTGGGACCTTGCATGAATGAGGTTGAATCTTCGTAGAAGGCCAACTTCCTCTTCTAAAATAATTACAAATGTGTTGTTCTAACTCAACCCATGAAACCTATTGATACTCTAATCTAACAACTCACAAAGGAAAAAGGATAGAAAGAGAACATGAAAATGAAAGGGAGGTGATGTACCAAGATAGAAGTATGTTTCTTCTTTGCTTCAAATTACACAAAATATCAATAAATCAGCTAAAAAAAGCATTCAAACATGAAGGCAAGAGATTTTTACTCAAACATGTAAGAAATACCTATGATAATAGTAAGATTTTATTGATATGAGGCATAAAAGCTAGACTTTACAATGGAAAAATGTAAGATACAATGTCTACCAAAGAAAACTATGAGAGGAGCCCAAAAGAATAACTCCCAAAAAATATACAAGTGTTGCCTTTATAGTTTAGACATAACTAATATGAATATTAGCCAAACCCTAACCCAACAAGGGTTAGCAGATCTGATTAAAGAAGTATGAGATCTATCCAAAAGTTCATGCCCAAAAAAAGCATGGTCGCCATACTTGCTATGAAAACCATGCCAAGAAGAGCTTGGAGAGGACAAGATTTGCATGCCATCCACACTGCCATGAAGATTTTCCTAGAAAATCCATCTAAAATACTCCATGAAATCCATGACTTAGGTATGGAAACGGTCAGAAGGGGCACCCATCAACAATAAATGAGCATGACACCTACAAAGTCACTTGGAGAAGTCATGGAATGCATTAAATGTTGTTCTTGAACACTAAAAAAACATGCATGGTAGTTGGGAGGTAGTTGTGCATTAATGGCATCATTGAACAAAAACGTGCCAATCCATGGATTTTTGGGGCATTGGGCCTAAAAAATTGCCTTTGGAAGCATATGAATTAAATGGTTCAGACCCTCAAAAATATTGTCTTTTTCGGGGGTTGGGCATTAGGGCTACCTCATGCTTTATGCTTGCATCAAAATTCATGCACATTGGCATTGAACCATCATAGATCAAGCATTGGGCCATCAGAGATCAAGATTTAGGCCTACAACTTACCACATGCCAAAGGAAGAAGAGAGGAGGAAACTATGACCACTAAAAAGAACCTTCACCAAACATCGATGATCGATGGGATGGTATGCCACTTACTACAAAGACAAAAGGGAAAGAGGAAGAGTGAAAGTTGAAGTCCAAAAGGAGAAATCGATGTTTAGGGAGATGGGTTGCCTCTTACCATAGAAAGGTAAGAGATAAAGGAGAAGGCTGAAAGCCGACATCCGAAACCCCGACATAGTCTAATTTCAAGAGAAAATAGGGAAAGTGAGAAGGAAAGAAGGAAGAAGGAAAAAAAGATAAGACTTTGGAGGTCAGACCTTGGTCTATTGGAGGTTAGAGGTCAAGAGGAAGGCTTACGCCTTGTGAAATGAAAGAAACAAGAGGGAAGAGGGAAGACCCACCCCTCAAAGTCTAACAAGAAAAAAGACAACCAAATCTTGAAACCTTATCGAGCTACGATGGTCAGAGGTAAGGCCTGAGGCTTACCATTAGATATTGGTAAAGGTTAAAGGGAAAGGCCGAAGGCCAAAACACTGAGAGGAGACATGGGAAAGGAGAAGGAGCGATGGAGAAGGCATGAAGGAAGTGGGTAAGAGAGCTCAAAAACTCAAAATTTTGGGACTTAGCAAAATTTAGGAAACTTCAAGGAGAAAACATGTAAGATGGCCCATGGGGAATCTCTCAAATCAGTTATCAATGATGGGACATCAAATGGGGGCATGAAATGTTAACATTTTGGGGATTTTTGTGGGATTATTTCCTTCTAACCATGGAATTTAGAGGCCTTATGAGTCCATTGGGCATACATTCATGAAGGGAATTTACAAAATTGGGTCTCCCAAGGGAAAAATAAAACATGTGTAGGCTTGCACATGGAGAAAAGCATGGAAACTAGAGCATACATTCCCTTAAGGAGAATGTAGGGTGTTCAAAGCACTTCATGAAATCAAAAATATTTACAATATGTACTTGAAAACTTAAAACTTATTAGAAATAATATTTGAGATGAATCCCATTGATTGAGACTGGGATAGCCTCACCATCCAACCTGGAAAGATAGAATGCATTGGCCCCATTGCAGCTAGTGATGACATATGGAACACTCCACGTGGCATCAAACTTGGAATGTCTTCCAACTTTGGCTTTGTCTGCATCCCATTTCAGTACTAGATCTCCCTTTTGGGACATCCTATGAACTACCTTCTTGTAAAAATTTCTTTTGACTTGTTCTTGATGTGCCTCTATGACTTGCATAGATTTGTTCCTTGTCTCCTCCAGTTCCAAGAGCTCAACCAACCTTACCATCATAGCATCATTTTCTTCTAACTCTATTTGATGTGCCAACTTAAGGGAAGGAAACTCCAATGATAATGGTAACCTTGCCTCCCTTCCATAAACTAGAGTGAAAGGAGAATTACCAATCACTCATTTAGGAGTAATTCTATTAACCTAAAGGGCTATCTTCAACTTGCTATGCCAGACCCTTTGGTTGTCTTCAATGGTCCTTTTGATAATCCTGATGATATTTTTATTTGAAGACTCAGCCAGACCATTACCCTTAGGATAGTAATTAGATGAGGTCTTCAAGTAAATTCCATGCTTCATTGCCCAATCAAGGATCTGAGCACTAGTAAAAGCCTTGGCATTATCTAAAATAATGGTGGAAGGAGTACCGAATATGGTAACAATTCTATCAAGGAATTCTAAAATTGAAGCATCAGTGGCATCCTTCAAGGTGGTTGCCTCTGTCCACCTTGTAAAGTAATCTATGGCTATTAAAATCCACCTATGACGAGTGCTTGATGGTAGATTTATCATATTAATAAAATCCAAACCCCACTGTGTAAATGGTTGATCAACTTGAATGGGGTGAAAAGGGAACACAACCAACCTTTTCTTTCCAAAAAAGAAAGCACACTTTTTGCAATTCTCACCCATTTGTGAGTGTCATTGAACAAAGTTGGCCAATAATAACCAACCCTCATAATCTTTGCAGTAGTAGTCCTTGCAGAAAAATGACCACCTAAAGAGCCATCATGGAATTCATTTAGAATTATGTTGACCTAATCTTCCTCTATGCATCTTAATAAGATTCCATTGAAATCCTTTCTGAAGAGTATGCCATCCACTATGACATAGGGAATGGACCCAAAGAATATCTTGACCCAAGGGATATCTACCTTCCTATAAAAAGGTAGTCATATCATGCACCCAACTACCTTGTATGTTTGCATTTGGTTCTTGTTGTTCCTGTAGCACAAGGGTAGCCTCTATAGGAGTCTCAAATGTTGAGACAAGTTTCTCACATAACCCTTTGCCTCTCACTAGCTTGGTGATCTTGATGTCAACATCATACTCCATCACCTCAGTGATCCATCTAGCCCTTTTTCCATTGATATCTCTACTCAACAAGAACTCTTTAATGCTAACATGGGGCACCATTAGTTGTATCCTATTATTAAACAACATATTTCTAATTTTTTTCAATGCTCTAATAGTAGCAAGAGCTTTCTTTTCAATGTAGATATACTTGACCTCATAATCTTTGAGCTTTTCACTAAAGAAAGCAATGGGATACACCAGATTTTCTTTATTTAGCTGGGTTAGGACAAATGATATACTTGACTCATGTCCAAAGGTATAAAGAATGAAATCCTTTTCATAGTTAGGATTGACAAGGATATGATCTTGAGCAATCTCCTGTTTAATAGCCTCAAAATTATCTTTACCTTCTTTGGTCCACTTGAAGACCATATTTTTATTAAGCATAGAAGTAAGAAGCTTTACCAAAGTAGCAAGGTTTGGAATGAACCTACTCACAAAGTTAATTGTTCCTAAGAAACTCTGTAATCCTTTCTTGTGACTGGGAAGTGGGATGGCCAAGATAGATTTTACTCTTCTAGGATCAATGACCAAGCCATCTTATGAAACAATGTGCCCAAGAAGCTTTCCCTAATCAGTAGCAAAGACACATTTATTTGGATTTAGGGAAATACCATATTCCCTACATTTTTGAAATACTTTCTCATGATGACTAAAATGGTATTTTTCATGCTGTGAAAACACTGTGATATCATCCAATTAGACCAAAACAAACTGTCTAAACACACCTTGAAACACCATATCCATGGCTCTCTGAAAAGTGGCACCTACATTGGTTAGACCAAAATGAATTTTACAATAAGCATAGGTGCCCCACTTTGTAGTAAATGTTGCCTTATGTTGATCAAATTCTTGGACTAGAATTTGGTTATAGCCTGAGTAACCATCCAAGAAAGAAAACATTTCTAACCCACTGACTCTTTGTAAAATTTGCTCCATGGAGGAGAAGGGATAATGGTCCTTTAGGGAGGCTCTATTTAGATCTCTAAAATATACACAAAGTTTTATTTCCCCATTCTTTTTTTTGACAAGAACAAGATTTGCAACCCATGAAGAATGCTTGATGGAAAAAATGATTCTAGCCTCAATCAATTTGGCCAACTCCCTTTTCATCAAAGGATCAATCTTAGGATTTATGGGCCTTTGTTTTTGCCTTACAAGTTTGGCATCTAGATCTAATTAAATAGCATGTTGGGAAAGGCCTGGTTCAAAACCCTTTAGGTCTTCATAAGTCCAAGCAACTACATCATTGTATCTATTGCAAAGATATATGAAAACATCATGTTCAGTGGTAGAGCATACCTTTCCATGGTTTAGAGACTTTCCCTCTGAAATCTCTATTGGATCGAAGTCACTCTTCTTTGTAGCTATGTTCATCCTTTTCTGCTTTAACTGATCATTTGGGTTGAAGATACCTTTAAGGGCGATGAGACCATTTGGTAGCTTGTTGCTACTTAGCTACACAATCTGATCACCATACTAATTTTGCAGCTTGGACTAATTTCTTTTGGAAAATTTTGCATCTTGCAGAGAACTCACTATTTGTTGGTCACTGTCAAAGACTTTCCAGTGATCTTGATTATCCAAAATGGAAGGCCTCACCATAAATCTGATATGTTTCTCCTTTTTACTAGCAATATGTGTTGGTATGTCAAACTAAGCACCAACTATTGCAAGTCTATCAACATGTTTATTTTGATTTCTTAGAATTTTTTGGATGTTAAAACCTTCAAAGCCCTTAATTAAATCCAAAACCTTATGCTTTTAGGATTTGTGCATATTGTTCTTGGTTGAACTTTGAGTTTTGACTTGATGGAAAACTAGTTCACTGTCACCAAAAACTTGTAACAATTTAATGCTTCTTTTTTGTGCAAGTTGGAGACCTTAGATAAGTGTTTCATACTCAGCCACATTTTTAGTACAACTAAATTAAAGCCTAAAACAAAAATAATATTTTTCCCTGCTCAAAGATACTAGCATTACACCAACACCATCACCATTTACATTTTTGGAACCATCAAAAACCATCTACCACAATCCCCCTAAATCCTCTTGAGATTTTATGAGATTGGGGATAGGAGCATTCTCCTCATGAATGCAATAGGTGCCAAGACCAGTCTCCTCTACCTTAGCAATAACAAATGGATCAAAATATAAAGCATTGCCCCATTCATCCAGTAAAAAATCAAGTACCTCCTCTAGAGGATTGGCAAGTTCATGAATAGAACACCCCTCCTTTTGATCATGCAATGTACAGTTCATGTTTATTGAACTACGAGTGTAAGGCTCTAGATGATCTTTTGTTATGGGCTTAGATTTGATGGTTACTTTAGAGCCATATCTAGTTCTAAATAGCATGTGAGACCAATCAACAAACAAGTACCCACCTATCTTAGCAGTGAAATCTCTAGATAAGAAAATGGAAAAATGAATAGGGAGGTCTATGATTGAAATTTCTTGCAACACATCACAACTGAGACATGCATGCAAGGAAAAATTTAGGTCTTTAATTACTCCAACTGTATTGACAACAGTGCCATCCAATTGTAAAACTTTTCTAGCCACTGTTTCATACTTGATACCAAGCATGTCAGCAATCCCCTTAGGCATGACTAAACTACTTTCCCTTGAATCTATCATACAATTATGCACTATATAATTTCCAATAATTAAAGAAAGATAGAAGGGATGTGGTTTACTGATTTTTCTAGAATTCCCTTCCTCTTTGGGTTGTACTAGGTTGCTTGATGGAGTAGTTAGCTTTTTTTCTTGTACACCATCAGTTTGTTTATGTTCCTTTAAAGTCTATTGTAGCAAATCCCTTTGTGATGGAATGGATAGAGCCTCCCACATAGTAACATTTAGATTGGATTTCTTCATTTGCTCCACTATGTTGAAAGGAAGTTGACTAGCTTTACAAGGAACCTCTATAACATGGTTTATTCTTGTTGCTTGTGTGATATTAGGCTGCTCCACCACTTGTTTAGGCCTATTAATAGGCTGATTTGATTGTGGAACTTTTGTCATTCTACCTATTGGTTTAGCATTTGTACTTGGCTAATTTTGTTAAGAAACTGATACTTTCTCAACCATGGAAGATGTACCACCCTCCATTGCTCTTTTTTTTGATCTTGTATTCTAGGCTATTGCATTAACATCTACTTAATTTACACCATAAAAATCCTCTTTACCCCAAATGAAAAATGAGAAGTCCTCACATGTATGATTTTGATTACTAGTAGTTGTTTGGATTGTGCCACAATCTATTTCTCTAAAGTAGAGGTTTCATTTTGAGCTACCAGACTTTACACAAACTCTTCATTTTGACAAGAATTTTCATTATGAGCTTGCTCACAAGGGTAACACCACTCTTGCTCCCGGGCTAGATTATTTTGCATTGGGACAAAAGCCTTAGAATTGCTGGAAATAGGTGTATGCATTTTATTCAAAGTCTTAGCATGAATCCATTGATTTTTTCCTTGATAAGGTGGCCTATTTTTCTGATAACCCTGACCTTGAGGCTGATAGTGATTATTGTTTTGAGCTTGCTACCTATCAAATGCTATTAACCTATTGTTCATATTTCGAAGCAAGGTGCCCCAATCATCTAGAAGTACAATAGAAGTAGAATGTTGGCTTGTGGGAACCACTAGAATAGGTGCCACCATTGGTTGTGAAGGAAGCTCTAGAAATAAAGGCATTGATGGTCTAGGAGCTATCTTCCCGACTTGAATTAAACAATTTTCTACCCTTATGGAAACATCATATGCACCTGGTAAGGTAAAATCACCCATTGATTGGATCATAGCAACTATATCACTATTAAGGGCCCTCAAGAAATATAGAAAAGCATTCTCGGGAGAAGGCTTGACCAAAACATGAATTATATCTCAAGTCTTTTGGAATCTTTAATTGAAATCACTCATGAATTCATGAGGTGCTATTTTAATTGTGGTTAGTTGTTCTGAGAATGTTGGTTAATTTATTTTGGTTATCTATGATGAGAATCTATTCATTGATTGGGCTAAGTTAATTTGCTTTCATTTAAATGAACAATTAGTCAATTTCCAAAAAACTATTACTTTCCATCTGTGTTCTTGCTTAATATACATTATAGCCTGTCAAAAATCATTTTGGTTGGGATTAAAGCTAAAGGTATCTCCAAATTTTGGCATGCTTGTATATAAGTGTTATCTACAGTTTACTAAGAAAGTTGGAATGAGAGATTTTTGCCTTGTCAATGATACATTCTTGATGGAAGCTGTGAAGAAATTGGATGGAAACCCTGAAATGCATTTTTCTTATGAATCAATGTCTCTTGTATTAGAGTTTGGGAGTTTCTATATTCAATTTGATAGATTTTCTTACTTGAGGATAGGATGTTTTAAGAAAGCCCCATTAAAATTGCCTAGATATCCTGAAGATTTGTTGGTGTTCCTAGAGGTTTGTAGGAAAATGGTCGTGGTGAATGTAAAGTACATGAATATGGGGAAGGGGGGGTATCATTTCCCGTTGACAACTCCTTTCACATGTAAAAATAATCAAATGGCCAAATGTGTTGAAGGAGTTCTTAAAGAATATAACCTCCAACATTTATTCATAAGGGCTAATTTTGATAGCAAGGGTTTCGTGAGATGAAATTTATATGGAGGAAGATCATATCAGCATCAACCTTCTATTGAGGACTTTTCGGAAGACTGTGCTGATGAAAATGAATTCTTGAAAAGGGACTATATGAGGTTAACCCTCAAGCAAATATAATATTTTGGTCTTTCTTTCTAGATTCTCGAAGGTGTGATTAAAGATTCATTGGTCGTTGACCTTGAATACAAAAAATTGTCTGATAAATCTCATCCCAAGGTTGACTAGAGTAAAAATGAAGTTTTGAATATGAATGTATGTGTTTCCCTAGTATTGAAAAGACTTAGGATTGGTTAGAAGGAAAATGGCAACATGTTGTAGGTTCTACTCAAGAACCAAGATCATCTCAGAGAAATGAACAGGGGTCTACTCAGATAGTTGTAGTGGGTACATCATCAGGAAGGATGGCTACTAGGTCTTCTAGTGAAAATTCACAGTCTGGGGGTGATGGTGAGAAGCCTAAAGAGATGGCTAAATTGAAGTCAGTGTGTGAACATGAGAGCCCATCTACCCCTACTCTGAAAAAGAAGGTCAGTCAAACGAAATCCACGACTGAAGATTCTAATGCTATTTTTAAGAAAATTGTTGAAGACAATACTTTTCCTCCTTTTTACAAAGTACTCTCTTCCCCAATGGAAAATATACCCATCACTCCTGGTGAGTCTAGAGAAATTTCTCTAGGAAATAAGGATTTTTTTTGATAGAAACCTCCTTGGTATGGCTAAAAATGGTAGTAGAGAAAAAGAGGAAGTACACTCCTACAACAATAGTTGGAGTAGATACAATTGCAAAGTTGCTTCATAATTCTTCAAGGCCAAAGAAAGCTTAGAAAATGTCAAGAATGTTGACTAACCCTACTTTTGGTAATCAAGTATTGGAAATTGTAGATCCTTTAAAAGATCTAAATGAGGATGAGATAACAATAGCTGACTATAAAGTCACACATGTTGATATGGGGCCCCAAACACTTGAAGGTGATGTGTATCATGCTAATTATTTAGTCAATTCCTTGATTAAGCGAGTAAAGGAAGAAATAAAGGAAACAGTGGCATTGCAATCTTAGGTTCTTGATTTGAAGAACTTTATTTCTTCTATAGTTTCGCCTTCTATATTTAGTGGAGCGTCAAGTTCTTAGGCAGAAGTTATTGGTGGGTCTACAATACAATTAATCAGAAAGAACCTGAGCTATTCCAAAAATTTCAGTGAATGGATTGATGAAATGCTTGAAGAAATTGTCCTCTTTATCAGTAAGTTTGTGCTTTTCTACACTCAAGTTGTTGATAAAAGGAAGGAATTGATGGCAGAGCTACAACATATTAGAAAAGATTAGACCATTCTCTATGTGCTCTCACAAGAAATAAAAGAGTTGATTTCCATGGATCGAATGAAATTAATTAATGAAAAAATTGTGAGTGATCTAGAGTTAGACCCTTCATGGCCCAACTCATTGGAGTGGAAATTGAGCATTTATGACAACCTGGTAAAGGATATTTCTACTGTACTCGAAGATATTTGGACATGCTAGTGGAGATTAAAGGAAATTATCATGACCTAAAAGTAGAGATAACTGATGAGTTTGATGAGAAGATTCTGAATTCAATGGAAATTTGTCTAAAATTCAAAGAAATATTCAACAAGGAGATGGCAGATCCTACCACCATGACTAAAGAATCTTTCTTGAAGCTTAGTAGATTGCAAGATTATCTTAGTTCCTTTAAAATTGAAGCAAGTAGAAGGTCTGACACTCTGAATGAATTTGAAATTGCTCTAACCAAAGTAAGAACTGGACTGCAGATCACCGCAACTCTAGGGAGAAAAGAGTTACTTGCAATTATTACCAAGTATAGGGACTACAAATCCAGGATGAAGGCACAAGAAAAAATGTTGCAGCAAGAAGCAGTCAAAGATATGGAAGATGAAGAGATTGAGGCAGTGGGAAATGATGCATAGTTATTTTTAGTATTCCATGACGCTTTCTTTTAATTTGGCTCTTTTAATTTTAAAACTATTTTAATTCTTCGGTATGGTTACTTTCAAGAAACTGTTACCAAAGATGATTTGCTTATGCTTTAAATATGGATTCAGTTGATGTGATTCAGATCCTTTGGAAAATTTTTGATTTACTTATTAGAGAAAAACTTTGTTATTTTGATTAATTCTTTTTTATTATTTTGATATAGAAGACAATGGTGGAATTTATGTATTCGTAATCTTTGAATTATGGTGTATGAATTTGTTTTGCTTATGTTGAATGTTTTGCCAGTGTTTGATCTATTATTGGAATGATATATATTTTGAATTGTTGCATCACTATAGTATCATTTATCTATGAATAATGATTCTATGGTGATATTTGTTTTCACTTTAGTTGTGAAGTATTTTTAGTTTTATCATGTGAAGTTGATGAATACCTTTAAAGCTTCCTGGTTAAAAGCCCATTCCTTTATTTTCTTTCTGGTTAAAAGAAACATTAATTAAAAATTATTCCTTGAATATCAAATGAAGGTAGTTGCCACCATTTAAAATAAGCAGAGAATCGATCTAAGAACTACATGATGACCGATTCAATTGTGGTTACATTTGTCACCTTAGTGGCTATGAGAATATAGAGTTAGGTGACAAATCTATCAACCAACAATTTTCCACATCAATGATGTGCTTTGTTGGAGTTGTAGATGTTTCACTAGTAAAATGGGGAATAATTTTGAGGGCATTGACTAGTATATCATCTTTTTGGGCTAGAATCAAGGGGCTTCCACTGGTAAAAGATACAAAAGGCTGATTTCTAGGTACAACCATATGGAATAAGTTTCTATTTGTATGGACATCAAGTGTTCTAGCTTGAAATAATCTACCCATGAGTGGTGTAGATAGGGCTCTAGGAGAAGGAATTATACTCCTATTTCTTCTTATAGGTGACAAAGACTGTCTATTTCTTCTTCTAGAAGTAGAAAATGAGAGTTGAGTATCCTGGAAATTACCTCTAGAAGATTATATTGTTTGAATTCTTGGTATGAATTTGTAGGTCTAATCTTAAACCAAGAATTTTGGGTAATGCAAAAGTCACCAATTCATATGTAGAGTCCTCCCTTGATTGCAAAGTCACCAGGTACTTGTTTAAGAGCCTCTTCAAGGCTAGAATGTTCAGAGCAACACCATTCTCTCAAAAAATATTGAGAAGTGGGATTTAAGATCTTTATGTATTCTTTTGTATGAAATTGTTAAATATTGAAATGATTGTGGGTAATTTATTAAATAAATTCTTGATAACTGGGATTCAAGATCTTTATGTATTCTTTTGTATGAAATTTTTAAATATTGAAATGATTGTGGGTAATTTATTAAAGAAAATCTTGTACTTGTGTTGATTTTATTTGTAATGGATTGTTATGCAGAGTGCTCTCTTCATTCTTAAGAGTTCCCCAAGTGTATTTTATTCTTTGGCAGGAACATACTCCATTCTGACTTCATGTTCTACAATCTTCTCTCTCAGAAAGTGGTACTAGGTTGAGAGAGGGAGAACCTCCCATGGGGAAAACTCCAACCTTTGAAAAGGTGGATTTTGGGTATGGGTACCCATTTATTATGGAATCATAATTTTTGGATGTGGATTTTAAATGGAATGTGAAATATGATATATTGAGAGAATTTTTTATATAGTTTAGATCTATATTCTTTTCCCCATTGGGTAGAGATGTCACCTCATATCCCCTTCATGAATCTTGAGTAGATTAAATGTGTGTGTTAATCCCTGGGTTGGGTGTTAATATGTGATTGTTTGTGTCTAAATGTTGATTGTATGGTTATGTGTTTGACTGTAACCTAGTTACTATAAAGACCTCCTAAATCAAGGGCGATTGATTTTCCAATCAAAGATTGGGTGGTGAGCACCTTATTGGCCTTGGAAGAAAATTTTATTTTTTTGTAGGTTTACAGGTTTGAAGAAACTTGTGGGTGTGAAGTATCTATATTCTCTTGAAGAAAACATTAGTAAAGTCATCTCAATGAAAACTACCCTATTGGGAGTATTGTAAATTTTTTGTATGATTGTTGTAAAATGTATCTGAGAATTCTTGTAAATGTATAATTGAAAATTATAGATTTATGTTATTGCATACGTCATATGTTAAGAAGTTATAAATAGGTTGTCTTCGTAAATTGATATATTCAACTATGAAATTTAAGTCACAAAAATTTAATACATTCTTACTAGATTTATAAGTATCGCAATATTGTTCAAGAGTAATGGGTCATTGTTATTACTCAATTTTATGAAATAGATAATTCACTTCTCATATATAATTTTACTAATTGTTTGCAAAAAAATAAAATGATTTAAATAGTGTTGATTGCACTATTACATGATCTAAATGTTTCTTTTTCTTCTTCCTTTCCAGTATGCATAATTAAAATATAGAGAAATCGGTTTTGATATATATATATATGAATTAAAGAACACTTCTACACATTAAGAGGGAAACTATTATTTTGTTTCATTATGATATATACAGATCCATAAATCTACCTTCTTGACCTCATCAAAATCATTTGCAAATAAAATCCAGATAGGTTTGTTGTGCCCTTCTTAGAGAAGAGCATTTGCTTCCATTTTCTTCAAGACCTGCATAATAAATAAATGAATAATTTTTAGAACATTTATTACAAAAAATAAAATTATATTCATATATATATAAAATGTAAAAAAAATATAACCAAAAAATAAAAAAAAGGGAAGCTCTTTCTTCCCACAAGTCATGGACTGTTGAGAAGAAGAGTCTTCCAATGGTGGTCGGAAGGGGTGTGACCCCATGATAGGAAACACAACCTCATAGAGGTTGCAACCTCATCATGAGGGTTAGCCTCTTGAGGCAGCGCCACACATAGGAAAATCAAAGAATTTATATGCCTTTCTTAATTTGTAATCTAACAAATAAAAAACTACTCCATTTCTTTGGCAGTGCACTCTATGAAATCCTATGCTCAACTTAGTTCTATAATAAGAAAATAAATTATTTACATTTTAAAAATTTAGGGTTTGACTTTAGGGCGCCTATTTTTAAATGCAAGATGGATTTTAAAACTAAAATTAAACCAAGTTTATAATACTACATGAAATAAAATCTGATATCATTTTCTTTTTCTATGTGCATCAGTCTTGGCATAGTTTATGGCGGCCATCTTAAACTTGAACTTAAACATCACTTTTTAGAAAAACGATTCTAACATTTACAAGAAACTCTTAAACTAAGCTTGGTATATTATAGTTAATTTGCTCATTTTAGTGAATTGTATGTTTAAATTATATACCATATATCCTTAATAATATAATGAATGGTAGTAGTTTAAATATTGAATGATATATAAATTAATGTATATTCTTATATTTAAGTGTAAATTATTATTAGAAGGTGCTAAAATAATTGATATCTTATATATCAAGACTTTTGACATTATTAGCGTGTGAGTAAAATATGCATAAATGAATGACAAATGCACCTAATAAGACATTATATCAAGAGATTTAAACAAAAATTAATCTAATTAAACCAAGAAATCTCTTAAAAGCATCTTATTTCTCTCTATCTCCAAAGATTTATTAAATCACAGTGGCTCTCAGATTGTTAAGCACTGTGACTGTTAAAATGACAATCTAGAGAATGATATGTTATTAAATGGAGGAATCTAATCCTATATGATGATTGTTAACTGATATGGTGATGATACTGTAGTTGAAAATGACATGAAAATGATAAAACAAACTATAGTAAACTACGATGCAGTTAAATGAAAAGCCATGATTATGATTGCTATATGATTGTTAATTAATATTTGTTGTTTACTCAATACTCAAATGCTTAATAATGTTATTTCTGTAGAGTAAGATTGCACAAAGTTGGGATCCTTTTCCTATGGAAAGAAGTTGTATTGATAGATTCCCGACAACATATTTGTGATGCGGTGATGAGGCTGCAGCCCGAGACTTAGAAAATAACCCACAAACAAGAGAATAATTTTATTATTTAGAAAATGGAGCTTCTTACATGCAAAGGATCTCAAATCCCCAAGTTCTACAACATATGCAAGTTACAAAAAGCTACAGAATCACCCTTTCGCAATATGCGAGCTTGTCCCCCAAAAAGTTACCCAAAAATTATAAACCCACCCATAAATAGAGCTCCTCTTTAGTTTCGAGCCAAAACAACATTCAAATTTGAGTTTAGGCAGTTTGACGCCGAAAAATTACCACTTGAAGTTCAAATTTCAAACGAACATTTGCAATTGTATCTTCTAGAAAGTGCGCCAACTTCCCGGGGCCATAACTTTTGATCTAGGACTCCGATTCACGAACCATTTGAATAGTTGGAGAGGTCTCGAAGTCAATAATGCGCTCAAAATTAGCTATGCCAATTTTGGAAAGTTTTGGGGACGATCTAAGAACTCTAAGTGCCTCAAATCTAACTCGAAAGATTTTCAGGTGCAAATATGGGAAACTAGAACTGCAATATCTTTCAACCCAGGAATAGAAAATAAAAAACCGTAAATTGGGAATTTCATTATGACGAAAAGGGTATCCAAAAATGTAAAAACATTTAAAAACCAAGAAACTTGAAATTTAACTACTTTTGGGTGATGCAAGATTGCCCTTACACCACTAGATGCTCCTACATCCGACACCCAGGGTAATTTGAGAAGTGACCCCGCACATCTCAGATGGTGGAGGAAAACCCAAACGATCGACCTCTGCCTTAGGCAACCAGGATGAATCTTCAATAGGCCTTCCTTTCCATTTCACCAGATATTCTTCATACTACCTATTACTGGTACTCCTTCCCACATGACTATCTAGGATTTCTTAAATCTCATCCTTTTCTAAAGTAGGTGCTGGAATCCCACACTATTCCATTGTTGGTACTTCCTCTGCGCCACCTTCATGATACTCTGTCAAATCTGAAATGTTGAACACAGGGAAAATGTTGAATCCATCCGGCAACTCTACCTCATATGCATTCCCTGAATCATGCCTCTTCAAAATTTTACAGGGACCGAACTTCTTCATCTTCAATTTGTTATATGTTCCCACTAGAAACCTTTCTTTCCTCAAGTGGACCATCACTTCATCACCAATCTGAAACTCCTTATACCTCCTCTTCTGATATGCCTTAGCCTTATACTGCATATTCATCTTGTTAATATGTTATCTTACCTTCTCATGTATATCCTTGATGTGTTCGGCAAAATCTTCGGCTTCAACACTTATTTTCTTCTCTTGGTCCATCTTCCTCAATTCTGAGCTATTCTGGGGCTACCTCCATACACAATCTAGAATGGTGATCTACCTGCTTCGGACAAAATTGTTGTAAGAGAATTCTAGGGTAAGATCAAGTCCCATCCCTTGGGTTTATCTCCTCTGAAACATCTCGAGGGTTACCCAAACTCCTATTAAAAATGTCTGCCCATCGTTGTGGATGGTGTGTAACTGAACTTCAACTTTGTCTTCACTTCTTCCACAAGGTTCTCAAAAGTACCCACAAATTTGGTGTCATGATCTGAAACAATACTCTTTGGCAGACCATGTAGCCTCACCACCTCTTTGAAGAACAAGTCAGCAATGTGGACTGCATCATGGGTCTTCGACATGGAATGAAATGTGTCATCTTCGAAAACCTATCAACCACCACAAAGACCGAATCATTCCCTCGTTGTGTCCTTGGCAAACTAAGAACAAAGTCCATACTTATATCCTCCCATGGCCTCTCTGGTACGTAAGGGCTGATAAGCCTCAGTATTCTAGCTCACTCCTTTAGCCATCCGACATACCCGCAGCTTTGTACAAACTTCTCACATCTGTGACAACTAAGTTCAATAATAATGCTCACTTATAGTCCATTGGTATGAAGCTTCTTCAACTCTACCATGCAATCCCATCTGGTGATATTTCCTCCTTTCAATTTCTTTCCAGGACCTCTTTCCACCAAATCTTGGCATGGCCTTCAACTTCATTTTCGCAAACTTAACCCAATCAGGTCCCTATTTCATACTCAAAATATTCTTCTAGCTCGTTGATCCGGATCAACTCTTCAGGTTGACTTCGGAATAATTGGGGACTTCTGTTCCGGGTCTTTTCCCATCTTGAAATGGCCCTTATTAGCCGCATTTGGTCTTGATCAATTGCTTCTTCCTCTTCTACATCTGAACCTTCTTCCTCTCCTTCATCCTCACTTTCCTCCCTCGGGTTTAACCCTCTTCTCAACTTCTCTTGTAACACATCAATCTGTCCTCTGGAGGGCTGCCAGGCATCTCTTCCACCAACATTTCTACCGCCACCACCTCTGGCACCACCATGCCTACCAGGCATCACTCTTGGAGGCATCTTTTGACCTCGACCCACAACCACGGTCCTGTGCTAACTACCTCACGATTGGCGATCCGTCCACCCAAGAAAACCTCGCTCTGATACCACTTGATGAGGGCGCAGCCCGAGACTTAGAAAATAACCCACAAACAAGAGAATAATTTTATTATTCAGAAAATGGAGCTTCTTACATGCAGAGGATCTCAAATCCCCAAGTTCTACAACACATGCAAGTTACAGAAAGCTACAGAATCACCCTTTCGCAATATGCGAGCTTGTCCCCAAAAAGTTACCCAAAAATTAGAAACCCACCCATAAATAGAGATCCTCTTTAGTTTGGAGCCAAAACAACATTCAAATTTGAGTTTAGGTGGTTTGAAAAATTACACTTGAAGTTCAAATTTCAAAAGAACATTTGCAATTGTATCTTCTAGAAAATGCACCAACTTCCCGAGGCCATAACTTTTGATCTGGGACTCTGATTTGCGAACCGTTTGAACCGTTGGAAAGGTCTCGAAGTCAATAATGCACTCAAAATTTGCTATGCCAATTTTGGCAAGTTTTAGGGCTGATCTGGGAACGCTAAGTGTCTCAAATCTAACTCAAAAAAATTTCAAGTGCAAATCTAGGAAACTAAAACTGCAATATCTTTCAACCCAAGAATAGAAAATAAAAAACCATAAATTGGGAATTTCATTATGACGAAAAGGGTATCCAAAAATGTAAAAACATCTAAAAACTGAGAAATTTGAAATTTAACTATTTTTGGGTGATGCAAGATTGCCCTTCCACCACTGGATACTCCTGCATCATGTGGCAACAAGTAAAGGTCTAGATTTGATTTGAAAGATTCAATAGTGAAAGATGAAGAAGCTTGAGCAGATTATGGACATTGTTCCTCCCCACAGAAACATTCAGCCAGAGGATAGGAATGATCAATGGAAGAAGATGGAGTTTGCTTGTAATTTGTCTCAAATTTGTCTCCAAATTTGTCCATGAAGGCTAAGTTGAATTAATTAGATATAAAATATCTAATTTTGCTGGTGCATATGATGAGTGAAAAGAGGAAATAGCAGTAGAAATATGCTTTTATTTGAATATTTGGATTTATTCAAATTAGAAAAAGAGGATATTTAATTTAATAAAACAAACTTTAGAAATATGTTTATTAAATAAACATGGAAGAAATGTGGTAATTAAATAAAACAAAGTATAAAACTTGTTTATTTAATTAAAATAGAATGATGTGATTAAGATAGAATAAATAGATTAATTATAGAAGAAGTAGATAATTAAATAAAACAAAGTATTAAATTCATTTATTTAATTAAGATGAAATAATATGATAAAGATAGAAGAATTAGAAGTGAACTATATAAATAAATATTTCTATTTATTTATAAGTAGATGAAAATCGAAGGGTTAATTAATCAAATAAATCGTATTGAATTAATTAAATTATTCGGACCATTTTTAGGTGTATACATTTTGCCCCTCTTTGAAGTGATGTGTTTACGCATTGTTTCAAGGAAAATTTTGTTGTTGTTGCCACTATTGACAAAAAAAAAATTGATATGCCCCAGACGTTGATTTTCAGGTGATGATAGATATATGCCCCCTCGGGAGATAAATCGATGAATTTTCTAATTTTTTTGGATTTTTTTTGGAATTTTTCAATTTTTTATGATTTTTTGATAATTTGATAAAGATTTCAATTTCAATGATGCAAAATCGATTTATCTCCTAAAAAAATGATGTTTACTCCACCAGATGTGAAATTGATGAATTAAGCTCCCTGGAAAATAAAATAAATAAATCCAACCAAAATCCCTCTTAATTAACCTATAAAAGGTCAAAAAGTTGGATTTTCAAATTCATTTGTGCATTGTGAGTTTGGAGTGAGAGTGATTTTGACCAAAATATCCATTCCATACCACACTCACCATTTCGAGTGTGTGTGACAACACAATCACCCGGCCACGTACGGACCTCTGGTATGTACCCTAGGAACCTCGTTGTAATTTGTGCTTTTCAATTTTCACGCACTTTTTTTGTTTTTCATTCATTTTTTTTAGCGCATACACACACCGATGTAGCGCATTGAATCTTCGTAGTAGTGCATCCATAGAAATAGTGCATAGGTCAACTGTGTTAGTGCATTGATAGGCTAGATTAGCGCATAGACATTTTAGCACATTGGATAAATAATTTAGCGCATACATAGGGTAGATTAGCGCTTTGACTAATTCAGTGTGTTGACCACCTACATTAGTGCATTGACCCCCTGAAATGGTGCATCGTCTGATTCAATGCATTGGTCCCCTAAAATAGCGCATAGATGTCCTTGAATAGCGCATCGAATGATTCAGGGAAATGATAATTTATTTTGGCACATAGATGAATTTTAATTGCGCATTGAATTTTCTAGAGCATTAAAACACTATTTTAGCACATCCAAGTCAGAATGATGAAATTTGTCAATTAACTCTTTGATTTTGATGATTTTTTATTATGTCAACCTTTGAGTTGATGTTGATTGATGATCCTAATAATTTAGATGATGATCAACCTCATGATAGGCAAGGTTTGATGATAATTAACCTCATGATAGGTGAGGTACAATGATAAACTAATTGATTGACCTCATGATAGGCGAGGTGCAATGATAAACCAATTGATTGACCTCATGATAGGCAAGGTGTAATAATAGATTGATGATTGAACTCATGATAAGTGAAGTTGATTTGATAGTTGCTCACGAGATTTGATCAAAGTCTCACCAAAGTTGATTAGATTTGATAGGTTGATTGATTTTGTTTGAATTTTTGACAAAGATTACTGACTTTCATTTTTTTGTAATGATAGGAGCTTTTGACTAACTTACAGATCCGGGAGAGATTTCCTAGGACATTTGATTTGATACCGCAACTAGTGCAGCCTGAGACAACAGTTATCACACGATGTGGTTTGTCTTATCTTCTAGATTTGCCCCAGATTATGATTAATCAGGGTCTCTTGACAGCCTTAGTAGAGAGATAGCATAGTGAGCACAATACCTTCCACCTTCCTATTGGCGAGATGATAGTGACTCCCGAGACTGTATGGTGTATCTTGCAGATACCTATTGTTGGGGAGTTGGTAGTTTATGATAATTTTGAGCAGGGTGGGACTGATGAATTGTTCTGAGTGTTTCAAGATGATACAATTTGTGGATACGAGATTCCATGGCGAGAGATGGTTGATTCCTATGCTACCTTACCATCAGTACTTGTTGGTTTCATTGGAGGGTTCCTTTGTCCTGATTGTAGGTCAAAGGGATTTTCAGTTGGATGGGGTCAGATTCTAGAGAGTATGATTGTCCATGGTACTAGATATTCCTGGGGTATGTGTATGCTTTCCCATCTATACAATGATTTGCATCAGGTGGTCTACCTCTGAGGGGCTAGTTTGTCTTTAGGAGTTACATTACTTTAGGTGTGGGCGTGGGAGCATATAGAAATCACTTGTCCAATTATAGACAGACAGCGACCCACCATGAGGCCATACATTCATGCATATGCAAGTCCACTTGCTCAGCCTAGACTGGGAAAATTTGAGCATTGGAAGAGAGTCATGGATGATATAGACAGTTACATGGTGGCCCTTCTTGATTGCGAGCGCTGGCCAGAGGATGATACAAAGTTTCCATACTTATGCTACTCCATGTACCTGATTGGTAGGACACGTTTCATTATTGAGAGGATTTTGTTGAGGAGGGTGCTTAGATAGTATGGCATAGTACAAGGAATGCCCTAGGGTGTTTCACATTATGCACGATGTCAGATAGATACCACTGAGTGGGGACCCTGCTTATCATATGATGCTACAGTGCAGGAGTACTAGGGTCTACAGGATTTTATTTGGGAGATTCATCATGAGATCATCGAGGCTCCGATTACCAGTGAGTATGCATAGTACCTTGTTTTACATCCATTCCCATGGATCTTCGTCCCAAATGAGCCAATGTTGATACTAGGTGAGGAGGAGATGGAAGTTGCACACAGGCACCAATGGAGGAGAGATGACAGAGATGAAGAGGAGGGGGAGGAGTCAGAGGATGTGGGGAGTAGTGATGATGAGGGAGATGAAGATGGTGATGGAGATGGAGATGGGGGTGGAGATGGAGATGGGGGTGGAGATGAGGGTGTAGGAGGCTCGAAATTTGAGGTTAGAGACTTCATGGTGCCTCATAAGAGGCTATCATTGGTAGCTTTAGCAGAGCAACATGTGTAGATTGGAGTACCCTCCCAACAGCAATAGATCCAGATTGCCAGCCTATAGGTTTAGGTGCAGACATTATAGGGTCAACTAGCATAGGCCCAGTGGTTATTAGTCCAAACACAAACACAAATACGAACACAGGAATAGGCTCATGCACAGCCTCTCTCACAGGTACAGGCATAGTTGATAGCTGCACAAACACATATAGCCTCTTTGACAACAGAGAGAGATGCAGTTAGACAGATTGCAAATTAGGCATAAGGATTGGTTGATAGAATACAAAGATTAGCCGATAGTACCTCCATAGCTAATTATATGAGAGAGGTTCTCTATGTGGGTAGAGAGGCCAAGTACTATAGAGGTCGATACCATGTTGTAGTTCCTACAGAGTAGAGAGTTAGTTATGCTCAGTCTCGATCGAGCAAGACTCATTCTAGGCCTATGAGCAGGGGTGTGACATAGCCTCTTCCAAGAGATCTGAGAGATCCTAGTACGCCAAGTGGAAGAGATCTAAGAGATGTCTGCATCGTCTGAGGCTAGTGGCACATAGCCTCATGATTGGATTCCTTATATATTTTGAGACATGATGTATACTCTAATTTTTTGATTCATGACCATTTTGATGTTGTATCTCTTTACATTTTAGACATCATTGTATACTTGACATTATGATTTTTGAGATTTATATGATATGTGGTGGATTTATCGATCTATCTGTCTTCTATATGATTCTATGATGGATGCTTATGATGGATGTATTTAATTTCTTGTTCTACATGCCATGTGATGATTTATATGATGATATTATGAATGCAATTTATTATCATGATAACATGCTATAATTTTATGATGTTTCATTTATGATGTTAAATGTGATTATGCTTATAATGATGATGTATGGATGCATGGTGCATGTAGTATTTACATGGATCAATAGGTGTATCATAATGTATATACATGAAAGATATGATCATGCAACTATATGTATGATTTTGGATATGTTTTTTCTATGATATATGACAATGATGCAAATGGGATACGATGCACTTCATTGTTGGCATTTCAAATGCAAATATATGATGTAATGAAAGGATGAATGAATTATCAAATATGATGATACTTCTATGTAAGATGTATGATATGATAATGTTAATGAAAATGCAATTATATAGATGATTTTTTTTGGATATTTTTCTTATGCAACTATATGATGTGATACACAAATGAAAAATAACATATGATAAATGCAAATATATGATCAAATGTATGAATGATTAAATGATATAATAATGCCTTCCAATGTATGCAATGCAAATTATTATGCAACTACATGATAGTGATGATGTTTTTGTTAATTTCAAGTATACTCAATCTATCAATGATAAAAGATAACATTGTTTTTGAATTCTCCACCAGCCTTTGGAATAAATTACTATGTAGATGCAAAACTAACATAAATGCAATCTAATTTAACCGTGCAACTCTACATATGCCAAAGTTGTCACCTTAATAGTCCATTTATCATGCTTTTTATCATCATTGAGCCTTTAAATGTTGAAAGTGAGTACAAGCATCAATGCTATAATTTAGACCTATGATGACCTGAGTACTACTTTCATGATTTTTGATATTGCAAGTTAACAAAAGCATCTAGGTATAATTAAATTGAGATGTATTGAGAATTTCTTGCATAAACAGAAAATAATCAATCATTTTGTTATGTGAATTTAGAATGTCATCAGTGATACTTTGTAGAGCACATCTCGCGAAAACTCACACAATAATAGTGTTCAACTCACAGACAACAAACAAAGAAAATACCATTCTCCTTCCTAGATTCTCTAGTTCAATACATCATCGAGTTTCTCCAAAGAAATGATAAAAAAAATCAAAGTACAACATTTGAACATTCAAGCTAAAGCGATAAAATCATGATTTAAAAGAATATCATCCATCTAAAGTTATTTTGATTGATTTGGTTTCAAATGTTTGATATGGATGGTTGATTTTTTGAAATGTTTTGATGTTTGATGTATGTTCAATGTTGAATTTCTCTATGATCATTTTGTTTTTCTTTGTTGTCATACTATTGTTTTCCATTTGATTAAGCTCAAAGTTTATTGCCCCCAGTGAGTTCAAGAATTTTCTCCCAAACTAGGGTGAGACATGACCACATTGCCAGGATATATACATGATGTTTTCTTTTCAATGATAGGCAAAATGATGGAAAAATTGAATGACTAAGACATGAATCTAATAGATGGAAAAGCTAGTTTAAATCACAAGTAGTGCCTGTTTCCAGGTTTTCACTACGTGTTTTTATTGCTCTTTTTCAGATTTTATGGATTTTTTGTATTTTTCTCTTTTCCTTTTTTTTGTATTTTTTGTCTTCTTGATTTTTTTTGTATTTTCTATCACCAAGACGCCTGTTTGTCATGTTTTCATCAAGGCGACCATTTTCCCATGACTTTAATCATGCACTAGATGATTCAGGTGTAGAATTTTCTGAGATGGAGACTTTTGATAGGTTCATCGAACAAATCCCCTTCAGGTGTAGACAACCGATAGGCTCCAGATCCATAGGATGATATGACAACAAAGGGACCTAGCCAGTTAGGTTCAAACTTCCCTTTCTTTTCTTTGTCCTATTGATTTTGAGGGTTTTCCTTTAGGACCAAGTCACCAACCTGAAATACTCTAGTTTTTACTCTATGATTGTATCTTTTGGACATCCTTTGTTGATATGCCTTCAAATGGTCCATAGCTTCTTAACGAAGTTCATCCAACAATTCCAGCTCTCGAAGTCTAGACACTCTACAATCCTCATCTAAAATAATTCCCTTTAGTGACACACACAGTGATGGTATCTCCACCTTAATAGGTAGGATGGCCTTTGATCCATATACCAAGGCATATGGTGTAGCTCTTTTAGGTGTTATCATGCTGGTTTGGTATGCCCACAGAGTAAAGTTTAGTTGACTATGCAAATCACGTCCAACATCGTTGACTATTTTCTTTAGGATTTTCAGAATAGTTTTGTTTGAGGTCTCTGCTTGGCCATTTCCTTGAGGATAGTATGGGGTTGAAAAATGATGTTGGATATGAAACCTCTCACACAACTCCTAAACATCTTGATTCTTAAAATGTCTACCATTTTCTGTGACAATGGACTGAGGAATGTCATACCAACAGATGAGGTAATTCAGTATGAAAGAAGAAATCTATTTTCCAGTGATTGTTGTCAAGGGAACAACTTCTATCCACATTGTAAAGTACTTTGTGGTTGTGATTATAAATTTGTGTCCATTGGATGAAGACAGATTAATCTTTCCTACTAAGTCCAGTCTCCACTGACAAAAAGGCCATGTTGAAGTGAACGGTTGCAATTCTTGTGCTGGTACATGGATTAGGTAACCATGGATTTGACATTTTTGGCACTTCTTAACAAACTGAAAAGAATCCTTCTCCATATTCAGCCAGTAATACCCCAAACGGAGGAGTTTCTTCGCTAGGGTTAGTCTGCTTGAATGAGTTCCACAAATACCTTCATGAACCTCATGTAAAGCTATCTTAGACTCATTATGTTCTAGACACCAAAGAAGAGTACCATCCAGACCTCGACAGTAAAGTATGTCAAAAATTAAGGTATGTCATGTGGTTTGGCAAATGAAGTTGCATTTTTGGTTTCTGGAAAGATCAGGAGGAAGGATATTGTCTTTTAGGTAAGCATAGGTCTTTCCATAAATTGAGGATTCAACATCAACTAAATGACACATGGTCTGAGATTCAGGATTATCATAAGTAGGATTAGACACTTGTTCCTATTGGCAAAACAAGGAAAAACAACTAAGAGGAGGGGTGAATCAGTTGTCACAGAAATTTAAACTTTTTCTAACTTAACTTATCCTTAATCTCATATATGATGAACGAACAATTAACCATAAGAAATTAACACATCAGAGAGACAAAGAACACCAGGAATTTTTACGTGGAAACCCTATTAGGGGAAAAACCACAGTGGATGTTAGACCACAAGATTATACCCTACTAAAAGTATAATGAAAAACAATAAGGGGAATGCACATGCATTCAAGAACACTTCCTAGAGCTCACTGCTCAATTACAAAAGGGGCTCACTGCCCAACAAAGTTGGATTAAAAATTTGGAGGGTATGAATTGAGAAAATAGCTTTTGCTCAAGCCTTATTATAGTTCCAATTAAGCTCAACACTTCTTCACACTTCACACAATATTATTCACACTCTACTCAATAATGATATTTGCACATACACACATAGGATCACATGAAGCATACTTTCCACTGATTACACAATCACTCTTATGTATCCGCTACATGAGATTTCATCACAACATGGTTGGCCAAAAAAAATTATATTTGCAATGTCGGCCCAGATTAACAACTAGATTTTAATGCAAACCCACCAAGGTTGGCCACAACATAGTGGACCCAAATTCATATCTCCAACACAAAAATAATTTAATTAATTTTTCCTTGAACATCCACAATACGCTATCATCAACATGTCGTCCAGGAACATGAAAAACATAACATGCAGAAGAAAAGATCTTCAATCACGAGCTCACTGGATCAAGTGGATGTACCACAAAGATAGAGAATGAACTAGAAACATCTTAGAACACCAAGAAACAATAGAGAAGCATCCACAACAACTGAGATAACCAAAATCACACAATCTTTGTTCAGGAGCACTGATAGAGACCAACAAAACACTGTCAGACCATAACTCACACAGAACTTCATGTAGACCTCTGAAACTTTCGGTAGATGATCTATACATACTCAACAATAAACCCTTTAATCCACATCAGCTAATATTTTACGTACAAAAAAAAAATTCCTTCATGACCTACACAGTTCCATTAGGAACCTGGAACACTTTTTCTTATAATTTTTTGAATATCCTCGACATACACAACAATAGATACACCAAATGCTAATAGTGTTGACATCAATGACAACCAAATATCAGAAACACATCCACAACACCCAACAATCTCCCAACAGTTCCACCATAAACTGATCATGACCTCACTTTTCTGGTATCGGTAAGAGAGAAGCAATTGTCGCCATAGCATCAACAACTTTGTTTTTTGACGTTGGAATCTAGTCAAATTTGATATCCACAAAATAATTTTTGAAATCATCCACCATTTTCTTATATGGCATCAATTTCTCATCTTTTGTCTAAGATTCATCATTTACCTGGTTAATGACTAGTTGTGAATCTCCATATTCTTGTAACTTTGTGATCTTCCATTCAATTGCCACTTTGATGCCAATGATTAATGCCTCATATTCAGCTATGTTATTTGTACATGGAAAAATGAGTCTATAGGACTTTGGGATGGTATGTCCTTGAGGTGTAACAAATAGAATTCCCGCACCTGACCCACGTTGTGTGTAGGACCCATCAAAACAAAGCATCCATTGTTGTGTTGTCATAGTAAGAATGTCTACATCAGGAAACTCAATGCTCATTAGATGATCATCTGTTAGTGGAGCTTCAACTAACTAATCAACTATCACCTGACCCTTGATGGCTCTTCAATCTACATATTGGATGTCAAATTCACTCAAGATCATGACCCACTTGGCTAGTCTTCCCATTAGGGAAGCCTTGTTGAGTGAATACTTTAATGGATCAATCTTTGCTATGAATTTGACTGTGTGGGTTAACATTGAATTCGGCAATTGTTGAGTAGAAAATACCACTGCCAAACAAGATTTCTCAATGAAGGTGTAATTTATCTCATAACCATTAAAAGTATTGTTGATATAATAGATAGCTTGTTCCTTTCCTAGAGGATCTTCCTATGATAATAGAGCACCCAAATAAATCTCAGTTCTTGCAATGTATAGTAATTTTTAGCTCTCAAAAACATCGGCTGAATGCCTCAAGAGGCTACCAATCTCCTAATACGCTTTAGGGTAACAGACAAGGTCAAGAGAACTCAACCTTCTACTCTTTAGGTGCTGCTAGACCCAGGTAGGTGTACCTTTCTGAATAGTGCAGACTTAACTTGTGATTATCTTTTTGAAATGCTTTGTCCACAATGGCAGATGACAGTGAACAAAATGAAATCAAACTTGATAGAAATCTTCAGACCTAAATCCTAAAATACTTAATTAATAGATATAAAGAAATTGAGTGAATTCAAATAATGAAATTGTAGAGACCAGTGCCTTATTGGGTATGCAGATTCAAATGAATCAGAAGTGGGCAACTTATTCTGGCTAAAAATCAAATTGCAGGCATATGATCTATTCATAACTTGCATAAACAATGCAAGACTATGACCACTGAGCTCTTCTTTAATAATCCAGATGAATCTTCCTGATTACTATGATCAATGAAAAGGATTTAATCTCTACTTGAGAGAACCAGTCAATTAATCACACAAATACATCAAATGTGCATTGATAAATCGAAAGTAAACTTGTTACATCAATTTAAACAACCAGAAATAATCAACTTGGAGACAACGTCAACAATACTTTTCAATAAGTTCAACATACAATTGACACCAGAAATAACCTGCCACACCAGCTGATCTTTATTGAATTCGCCATTTGAAAACATGCAACATAGTCTCCAGAATGAGAACTTTATTCTACTGTGCCCATTCCTAATCTACTCTATCTATCTATAATCTGATTGTCATTCAATTACAATTGGGGTGCATATTTATACACCAACATTCAAGAAAAATAAACCAAATTGGAAATCCATGTCGGCCACCGTAGAATTTGGGAAAAAACCAAGTCGACCTGCAACGGTTAAAATTCCATATGTCGGCCCACAGTGTTTGAATATTAATCATCAATGGAACAGTCACCAGGACAGCCAGCAAGTATGTCGAAGGAAAACTAATGTTAATCGCTATCTGCCCACATTCCTCACTTTATTTGCACTCACTATAGCTCATCTGGGTTAGTGAGATGTCACTTAGACCATTCTGTGTCCTACCAAGAACCCCCATTATTTTTCACATGTCGCCATGAGTTATGATTTCTCCTGCCGATGAGCCCATCTATCTTATGTATGTCATTGAGACATTTCAAACTCAGGGAGAAGTCCCATAGAATTTATCAGGTCATACCGAAAGCCTTAGGATTACTTTATATCGCCAAAAGAGTTTCAATCTCATACCGACAAGCCTCCTTAATCTCATTCACAGTCAATGTAACATCCATCTATTGGGGGGACCTCTTGTAGATAACAATGTTTCACCAAAATTCTTCAATCATGTTATTCCCCAGTCGCCAAGACAAGGCAACACTTACGCTGACAAGGATCCACTGTCGCCACAACTTCCAACTTTCGGAAAGATGTCTTGTAGAGCATTTTGTTACACTGAAACAACCGAGCACACCAAGATCACCAAGAGAAAACAAAACTCTCACCGAAACAACCAAGCAAAATCCACCTTCAACATTGTCGGCAAGACCCGACCCTTTCGTGATGACCTCCTGTCATAAACTCATGCTTGGCCAAAACGAAACCCAAATGTCATTCGACAAGACACCACAAACCTTATGCCGACAGAGTCCACATATGTCTCATCGGTGAGACCCTCTCGCATTCATCGAGACATACTCTGAATCCACCATAGTCTCACCGAAAGTATATTAAAAAAGAATCCATTTGTAAGGTTGGCGATACCGAAGGTCACTCGCCAAGACCTTACAATGAGAGCCATGACTCCCCCCAAAATGCATCCATCAGTTGTCGGTCACCAAGACAATTAGAAATCGCTAAGACCTCAGCCCGACGGCCAAACTTATGTCGATATGCCTATCCTCAGTCACTGAAATAACACGAATGTCATGTCGATAGCCACCCACAGGAAAAATCTAGTCGCTGCAATAGAGAAAGGGTCTTGCTGAAACACCTGCAACAAACGAATGTTAACACACAAGCAATATGGGTCGGGGAGACAGTAAAGGACCAATGCCGATATGGACCCAGACATGAAAAATGCATAACTCGATTGATTCAATGGGGCAATATGGAAAACTATAGATGAAATATGCATATGGTAGGACCAAATTAGGAAATTTATGAGTGAAATCATATGTAGAAACATCAGATTTTTACAGTTCTAACAGTGGCTCTGTCTAGGGATGAATGATAGTGAGATCATTGCAAGGATCTAGAATCTTTGGGTGAGCAGACCAGACACAAAATGAGCAAACTAGAAATGGACAGAAAGCAAGATGGAATGGATGCAAAATGAATGCAAAATGGAGGTGAACCAGAACCCTAAAATACTGTACATGGAAAAGAATTTTAAAGAGGATAAGCAAGAGTTGTCCATGCACTGGCAACCCTCAATCCTCTATGTTTTAATTTCTCCTGTCTGAGCTGTTACAATCTGAAACTCAAACCATTTTCCCCAATCAAACACCTAGTTTTGTCTTGAGTTCATCAGATTCCTCTTGATGACACAGATGCAATCTTTCCTGTCAGTGAAAGTTTTTAGAGAATCACTATACTCGGCTTGGCCCAAAATCCATTCACCATTCTGTAATTTATATTCTTCATCATCAGACAAATCTCTGCCAGCATACAAAATGCATACATATTTAATGCAAAATTTTGTATTATCTCTCTCACTATTATGTATTATGAAACACCCTCCCAGCTGTATAAAAATTTCACAATCAAAGTGCTTCTCTTGAAAAACAAAAAAACTCTATCATATCACTGTTGTTTGAGGAAAACAAGTCAGAAACCTTTTGTACCTGTTCAGTATCTCTATTCAGAGACAACACTAGATCATGACTCATATCCTCCATATCATATATATGTGAACCAATGAAAACTAGACTTCTATCATCCTTGTTATGCAAACAAATGTCTTCTTCACATGAATTAGAAATTTCAAAATCACATACCTTATCCCGAATGGAAGTAGACTTTTGATCAACACAAAAAGTATCACCATCATTCCAAGAAATACATAGGGTGTCATAAGAATTTTTACACAAAGATTCTTCACTGTCAAAACAAAAGTAAGTTGGAGACAAAACTTCAAGATCATCTTATGTGTGCATCCCTGGTATTCAGAAGTAAACAAATCTGCAATATGTTCACTGACAAGTGAACAAGTCTCAATATTTTCATCACTACAATTATACTCCTCACTTTTGTCATCATCAAACAAAAATCTAGGACCATCAGAGAATGGGAAATTAGAAACATCATCAGCGTAGTCATTTATTCCATCATTTTGCTTGTCTAAAATTATTTCCTCCTTTTCATAGAGTGGATTTGAAAATATCTGAAACTTACTCATTAACACACCTTGGCAAAAAATCATCTGATCTTCATTTAACTCTTCATCATACAACGAGTTTGAAAAAATTTGGAAATCACTTTCAAATGAACAAACCTCATCATGATCAAATGTATCTTCATAACTTTCAACTGCAGCCAGAGGTATTGTATACTTACTATCTGATGAATCAACATTTCACATTGCCTCTTCATCCTGATCTTCATAAGAGGTAGAAGAATCCCTTGACTGCAGATCAAAATCCTTAGGTTCGTTGTCAGCATCAGAATATTCACTGGATTCCTCACAACAAATGTTGCTCTCTCTGTCATGATCAGTTGTGCAAGAGAGATGCCTTGCACCTTCATCCTCCTCAACATGGTGAAAAGTATTTGAAGCCAGATATACTGTGTGATCTTCTCCATTGTTTCCCATCAGCATTCCCTCCTCTTGTATTCTTTGGGAAACAACACAATAATCTAGGGAATGTGGCATATCACAAAATTCACAGAAGTAATTGTTACTTACCATATAGGTTCCCTTTGTTCATGGATCAGAAGCCTCCTTGTTTCCAAGCCTAGCTATTATAGGTTTGTGTCCTTCCAATCTATATTATAAGGCATGTCATGCAACCTCGACCTTTCGTTCCTATATGTGTTGCTTTGCTGAGAAACCCTAGGAATATCTCTTTTACTGATTATCCCAGCAGCCTTCCTATTGTTTTCAATTGTTTGTGCCATCTTCTGTGCTTCAGCCAAATCTCTTGGGAATTTATTTCTCAGCTCATACCCTGTCTTGGGATCAAATGCATTCAAATAAATACTCAGTGCTACAGAATCTGGCAACTTTGATCTAGGAGGTATCTTATTCTACAACTTATTGAATCTCTGATTGAAATCATAAATTGTATCACTTTGATCTTTCTGAATGTGCATTAACTCACAAAGAGAAGCATCTGGTGCACCTAGATTCCCAAATTGCTCAAGGAATCGATCCTGAAACCCTTGGAGAGAATCAATAGAAACTGCTGGTAGGCTATTGAACCAATCCCTAGTGTCTTCAATAAGTGATATCATGAATAGCCTCATGTGTAAATCTTCATATGGCACACCCAAATCTTGGATGAAAGCATTGAAACTTCTTAGATGCTCTTCAACAGTAATTACATCACTCCCTGTAAACTTTGGGACAATACCTCTCCAACTACCATCCATTGGATAAGGGGATAATTGAATCCCTGACAAAACAAACTATCTGGTCATTGTTGTGTACTGATGACGGGGGACGCCAGGTGGGTACTGATGCTGGTATGGTGGACCATTGTATTGTGGATGATAATATGGCATATACTACTAACCATGAGGAGCTCCAACATGACCTCCCCTGAACTGAGATCCTCTTCCATTCATGTTTGAACAACTGCAAAAATTCTTTAATCGCCACCTACTTTTCCAAAAGTAGGAAAATCATTATTTTTGATCTTTTTTCCCAGCGGAATCACCTTTTCTAAAACTTCTCAAATAACCAATATTTTCTTCTAATGACTCTATGATGTGGTCTTCAACCAAATTTTCTGATGTATTCCCTAGCAGAGTCACCAATTCGTTAGCTCTCAAAAATGCAGGTTGAATGCCTCAAGAGGCTGCCAATCTCCTGATATGCTTTAGGGTAACAGACAAGGTCAAGAGAACTCAACCTTCTACTCTTTAGGTGCTGCTAGACCTAGGTGGGTGTACCTTTTTGAATAGTGTAGACTTAACTTGTGATTATCTTTCTGAAATGCTTTGTCCACAATGGCAAATGACAGTGAACAAAATGAAATAAAACTTCATAGCAATATTCAGACCTAAATCCTAAATTACTTAATTAACAGATATAAAGAAACTGAGTGAATTCAAATAATGAAATTGCAGAGACCAGTGCCTTATTGGGTATGCGGAGTCAAATGAATCGGAAGTGGGCAACTTATTCTGGCAGAAAATCAAATTGCAAGCATATGATCTGTTCATAACTTGTATAAACAATGCAAGACTATGACCACTGAGCTCTTCTTTAATAATCCAGATGAATCTTCCTGATTACTATGATCAACAAAAGGGATTTAATCTCTACTTGAGAGAACCAATCAATTAATCACACAAATACAACAAATGTGCATTGATAAACCGAAAGTAAACTTGTTACATCAATTTAAACAACCAAAAAGAATCAACTTGGAGACAGCTTCAGCAATACTTTTCAATAAGCTCAACATGTACAATTGACACCAGAAATAACCTGCCACACCAGTTAATCTTTATTGAATTCGCCATTTGAAAACATGCAACATAGTCTCCAGAATGAGAACTTTATTCTACTGTGCCCATTCCTAATCTACTCTATCTATCTATAATCTGATTGTCATTCAATTACAATCGGGGTGCATATTTATACACCAACATTCAGGAAAATAAATCAAATTGGAAATCCATGTTGGCCACCATAGAATTCGGGCAAAAACCAAGTCGGCCTGCAACGGTTAAAATTCCATATGTCGGCCCACAGTGTTTGAATATTAAGCATCAATGGAACAGTCGCCAGGACAACCAGCAAGTATGCCGAAGGCAAAATAATGTTAATCGCTATATGCCCGCGTTCCCCGCTTTATTCGCAGTCGCTGCAACTCATCCAGGTCGGTCAGATGTCACTTAGACCATTCTGTGTCCTACCGAGAACCCCCATTATTTTTCGCATGTCACCATGACTTATGATTTCTCCTGCCGATGATTCATCTGTCTTATGTATGTTGCTGAGACTTTTCAAACTCGAGGAGAAGTCCCACAAAATTTATCGGGTCATACCGAAAGCCTTAGGATTACTTTATATCACCAAGAGAGTTCCGACCTCATAACGACAAGCCTCCTTAATCTCATTCACAGTCATCATAACATCCATCTATCGGGGGGACCTCTTGTAGATAACAATGTTTCACTGAAAGCCTTCAATCATGTTATTCCCCAGTCACCGAGACAAGGCAACACTTATGCCGACAAGGATCCAGTGTCGCCACAACTTCCAACTTTCGGCGAGACGTCTTGTAGAGCATTTTGTTACACCGAAACAACCGAGCACACCAAGATTGCCAAGAGAAAACAAAAATCTCACCGAAACAACTGAGCAAAATACACCTTGAACATTGTCAGCAAGACCTGACCCTTTCGTTATGACCTCCTGCCGCAAACTAATGCTTGGCTGAAATGAAACCCAAATGTCGTTCGTCGAGACACCACAAACCTTATGCCGACAAAGTCCACATATGTCTCATCGGTGAGACCCTCCCGCATTCATCAAGACTTACTTCGAATCCACCATAGTCTCACCGAAAGTATATTCAAAGAGAATCCATGTGCAAGGTCAACGAGACTGAAGGTCACTCACCAAGACCTTACAACGAGAGCCATGACTCCCCCCGAAATGCATCCATTAGTTTCCGGTCACCAAGAAAATTAGAAATTGCTAAGACCTCAGCTCGACAGCCAAACTTATGCCGATATGCCCATCCTCAGTTGCCAAAATAGTACGAATGTCATGCCAATAGCCACCCACAGGAAAAATCCAGTCGCTGCAACAGAGAAAAGGTCTTGCCGAAACACCTACAACAAATGAATGTTAACACACAAGCAACATGGGTCGGGGAGACAGTAAAGGACCTATGCCGATATGGACCCAGACATGAAAAATGCATAACTCAATTGATTCAATGGGGCAATATGGCAAACTATAGATGAAATATGCATATGGTAGGACCAAATTAGGAAATTTATGAGTGAAATCATATGTAGAAACATCAGATTTTTACAGTTCTAACAGTAATAATGGTCTATCTTCTGTAGGTGGAATTATTATGGGTGATGACATCAGATATTGCTTTATTTATTGAAAGTTGTTTGACATCCTTGATCCCATTTGAAAGATACATTCTTATGTAGCAAAAGATTGAAGGGATGACTTTTGTCTGCTAATTGGGAGATAAACCTCCTAATTGATTGTAACCTACCCTATAGAGACAGTAGTTGACTGATATTCTTTGGTGGCGACATTTCCATTATGGCCTTGACCTTGGTGGGATTGACTTCGATACCCTTTTCTGAAACTATGTATCCTAGAAGCTTCACTGATGTAACACCAAACACACATTTCTTCTGATTTAATCTGACATTGAACTTCTCTAATCTGGTAAATATTTTGTCTAGGATTTCTAGATGTCCTTCTCTTGTAAATGACTTTTCTAATACATCATCCACGTAATCCTCCATAAAGGTATACATCATATCATGGAAAATGGTGGTCATTGCTCACTATATGTAGCCCTTGCATTTTTCAACCCAAAGGGCATGACGTTCCAGCAAAATGTTCCCCATGGACATGTGAATGTTGTTTTCTCCTAATCTTCTGGTGCTATTTTGATTTGGTTGTAACCTTAGAAGCCATCCATTAGTGATAACATGGTGTGTCATGTTGTTAAGTCTACAATAATGTCAATGTTTGGTAAAGAAAAATCCTTCTTTGGGCATGCCTTGTTGAGATCTCTAAAATCAATACATATTCTGATACTACTATCTAGCTTAGAAACAAGTACAATATTAGAAATACACTCAACATAATCAATAGATCTAATGAATCCTGCATCTAACAACTTTTTCAATTCTTCTTTTACCAACAAGGTGATATGCAGATGCATTTTCCTTAGTTATTGCTTCATAGTTTTATTCCAGATGGTAGAGATAAATGATGTATTAGAAGATCTAGGTCTAAACCTATCATATCATAGCAAGACTAAGAAAAGTTAATGTGTCTATCCTCAAAGAACTTGGTGAATTTAGGCTTTTCTTGTTTAGTCATAGATGCTGTCAAATGTAGAGTTTTTTATTTTTCTATTGTGCCAAGATTGATAGACTGTGTAGGATCCACCAATACTGATGATCTTTCATGATAGTGTTATGGAAGGGTGTCAAATCTCTCATCTTTCGATGCCTCTGAGAGGTTTTCACTATCAGATGCGTTCTTTATTTTTACTTTTTTGAGATCTAATGTTGCCATTAAATGGTTTTCACCATTGTAACCATTATTCTTGTTTTCAATTTTGCAACTGAAAGATATGACACCATCTTGACCCAAAGCGTCGTTATGAGATTTATGATTCAAACTTGTGTCAAGTTCATCACAACAAAGGAAATTAACGATAAAATCATCATTCGCAAAGATAGGTACATTGATAGGTTCAATTGGTTCCCAATCGATAAGTTCAAGATGTATTAAGGATAAGAGGTCATCAGATTGGCTAATGTCAATGGCAGTGAGGGTTCTGATAGCCATGTTGTCAAAGTTGTCAATAGTGATGTCAAGGTTAATGATATTACTCTCCTCCAAGTCATCTATCTCACTCGATATTTGTCCATCCTCACTTGAGTCATTGATATTTTGTGATCCAAATACAAGGGGTCTAGTCCCTGAGCTTTGTCCCTCCTCACGTCTGGGTGCATACTCTTTTATGACATCAATTTGTATGTCCTTGTATGATGCTTTAGATAAAGAATCCCACTCATACTCATTGGAATTTGTTTGAGAACTATCCCACATTTCAAGGATTCTTTCAACAACTTGATGAGTGATTTCTTCTTTTGTTTCCCCTATATAACCCAATCTTGTTTTGTCCTTTGAATGAAGTATGAGAGGTTGGATGGGTTCTACAATGCCCTCTTCTCTCTTACCAATAGGTCCTTGTCCTTCATACCCAATTTTCTCTAATATTGTCTTTCCCTTTCCATATTGATCTATCCTTATGTTGATAGTTGTCAATGTAGATGTTTCCTCATCTTTATAGAGCCAATTGAGGATGGGCTTATCTTTGGATTCGTCTTCTAAAGTACCTGACTTTAAAAATATTTCATCCAAAACCGTAGTAGGTTGTGATGATTTTTGTGTTGATGTTGATGGCTACCCATATGATCTTGGAGATGGCAGTAGCTATGAAAGACATAAAGATTGCTCAATGGAATACTCTTCCATGCCTTTGTCTTTTAACTAGATCTTTTCTTTGAATTTTTGTGATAGAGAATCCAATTGACCTTCATTGTTTGATGGAGTGGAGTCAGCAACACTTGTATCTTTTGACTGGTCCTTTTTCTCAACCCATTTAGATACAACATTTGTTTTCCTTTCACTGTTGGATGAATTAGAAGTGTTTGCTTCCCTATTATGGGGCACAAAAGTGTCTTGAGCTATTTTAAGCATGTTACAATATTGGGGATTGTTGTAGTTAGCTAAAATAGTGACTTCTTGTCCATTGACAAGAAAATTTAAGCATTGATGATAAGTTGAAGGCACTGCTTGCATTTCGTGAATCCAAGGACGTCCCAAGAGTATATTATATGTAAGCTCTTTGTCTAACACTTGAAAAACTATATTCTTCACAATTGGTCCTTCTTGAATAGGCAACACGATCAATCCCTTGGAGGATCTATCTTCTTCATCATCAGCTTTTATTGTAATTTTCCTTCTGGTATCAATAGCATTATCATAATATCCTAGTGCACGGACCAGTTTTAAAGTGAAAATGTTTAGACCAGCTCCACCATCTATTATGACACATTTAATGTGGTGTTTGTGGATTAAGACTTCAATATGAAGGGAAAAATTATCTGGATGATTTAATAATACATCATCTTGTTTGGAAAATGATAGGTAGTGAGGCATGGTTAAGTGTCCCACCATAGCCTGGAATTGGAAAACTTCCAAATTATTGGGTAATGTGGTGGCCACAAGAGCTTGTTCCAAAACCTCCTTATGAGATGGTGAGATTTTAAGGAGTTCTAATATTGATATTTGGGATGGTATTTTTTGTAGTTGATCAACTATGTTGTACTAATTTGAAACGGCATCAGTGGTTTTAGACACAACTCATTTCAATATTACTTTGGATTGCCCCCTTGTTACGTTGACTAGTTGGAAATCTTGCTTTTCCCTAATTTTTATGACACTAATCTGATTGTTGGATGTGACCATATTGGGGATTAGATTTATTGGTATTATGTCATTGATTCCAATGTTATTAGTTTAATTATCAGTGGCACCATTATTTTCAACCGCATAAATACAATGAATAGTGTTATCATAAATGTATTTTACATTTTTACCTTTACTGTTTGCAGAAGAAGCTTCTTGTTTTTTGTAATTTGGTAAAGGATTTTTAAATGCACTATGATCATTTTTCATTTGATGTCCTTCTACAAATACTTTATTGTTATCAATCAAATCTTGTACTAGATGCTTCAACTACATACAATCATTTGTTTTGTGTCCTTTGTTTTTATGAATATCACAATAGTTTGTGTCATTCCACCAAGATGACTTTACTCTTGGTTCCCAATTTCTTGCTTCAGGTAATATGATAAGTTCATGTGTAAGAATTTCTCTCATTTTTGATTCTAGTGTCTATCCCAATGGTGTGAATCTTCTTTGATTTGCTGGTTATTGATATGATTGTGGTTTAGATTCACCATTGTTCAGATTATTGTTTTGATTGATACTTTGATTGTTGTTTTGGTCATTGTTTTGATTGGTATTTGCTTTATTTGTTGTCAAATTAAATACCGGTTTCACATTTTGTGTTTCATTTGTAGCATCATTCTTACCAGTGTTTCTATTCTTTTTCCAAAACTTCGATTTATCATTGTTATTGTAGTGATTCAAGGAGTTTGTATTATTTGATCCTTCATTTTAGATTTTTATTACCCCTCTCTTGACCAAGGCTTCTTCGATCTTGAGCCCATTTTTGATCACTTTCTCAAATTTAGGTGGGCATTGTAGTTCAAGCCTTTAGCTCATCTCATCAGTTAGGTTGTCAATGAATAGTTCCATCTTTTCCTCTTCAGGTATGGAATGAGCATACCTAGCAAACAACCTTTTCCATTGTTGTAGAAATGAGAGAAATGTTTCACCTTTCTTTTTTTTTGTATTGTAAAGATCCTTTATTGTTATCTCATGTTGGATATTATAGGAGTATTGTTAGATAAAATTGTTGACTAGTTCCTCAAAATATTGAATTCCTGGTTGTAGTTTAGAGAACCATTCCATACATTCACCTCCTAAGCTTCTTGGAAACAACCTCATCAAATAAGTTTCCTCTTGTGAAAATTCTAAACTCATGGTTCTAAATTCCTTCACATGATCTATTGGATTAGTTTTACCATTGTATTTTTTTGTATTTTGGGAATTCACAATGTCTAGGAAATGGTATCATGTCCACACTTGGATCAAAATGATAAGGAAAAATGTCCTGTAATGAGTACCTTCTTGTGGTCCCTTTTTTCATATCTTGAAGTTTTTGTTGCAAGTTTTTAATTTGATGTGCTAGGGCACTCACTTGATCTATGTTTTGTGTGTTTTGTGGTTCAGTTTCAACTCCTATAGGTGCTTCTTTGAGCTGATTAATGTCAAATTCCTTTGGAAGTTTTGCACCTAGTTCAACTAGCATTAAAAGGTAATTTTCTCCATCCTTTTCCAAAACTTTTTCCATGAATTGGTGGAAGTTAGGATCTTTTTCTATAGTTTGGGTGTCCTCTTCAGTTATTTCTTTAGGTTCGGATCAATGGAATCTATGAAATGGATTTTCTTCATCCATGATATTTAAAGATTCAATCTCTTTTTCTAAGTTTTTGTCTTTGTAACCTTGTTAAAATGGGCATACAAGTGTTAGGATTTTCACTAAACTTTGATCTCTTTGTGAAGTAGTGCCAAAGATAATAACTAAGTCAAATAGAATGATAAATTCTATTGATGAGACTAACTTATATTTTTCTCTTTTTATACCATTAAGTTTCGTGATTGTAGGATGACTGATCCTGATAATGAAACTTAAATTAATAATAAAAAGTTTTGTTTGATGATAAGGCACTGTAAAAGTGTAATATCTTGGTTTAATTTGAAAGAGTTACGCTTGTAAGGTCCTATTTTCCCAAGTTTAAGACACTAGTTTGACTAAGAAATTTTTTTTGTTCTGATAAAGATCCAAATTTTGATGTCAAATGTCTGATAGGAGGTTTCAATAGTTCTCTAGTTTTTGATTATGTGGATGCACTATAAAAAACCTCAGATGCACTATAATAGACTTTAGATGTACTAGAATAGGGTGTGAATGCACTAATAAATTGACTAAATGTGCTGAAAAACTGGGTACATGCACTGTAAAATAGGGTGTATGCGCTGACAAACTGGGTACATGCACTAAAAAACTAGGTACATGTGCTGACAAACTAGGTAGATGCGCTGACAAACTGGGTAGATGCGCTGAAACAAAGGTTGGTTGTGCTAAAATTTTAGGTAAATGTGTTGACAAACTATATAGATGCACTGCAAAATAAGACATATGCACTGAAATAGAGTTTAAATGTGTTGTTTAAATAAGGCAGATGTGCTAATAGACTGAGTAGATGCACTAAAACAAAGGTTGGTTGTGCTAATCTGGAAGTGGTCATAGTTCTATCCATTTTTTTTGGTTTTTCTCAATAAAAGGATTGATTCCAGGGTGTAATTTTCTAACCAATGAAAATTTTGGAGGGGTTTTTTGCTTGTAAATCTTGGAATTTGATGATCTATTTGGATGATACCTTCGGAAATGACTTTACACACAATCAACAAGTTTGTAAACATTATTTTCAACAGTATGTATTAAACAAAGAGTGTGTATTCTATAATCAAGTCTGATTCTTTCAATTTCCATGAGTTTAACACAAATAAAGATAGTTCAATAACTTTTTCTAATTGTCAAGTAGGTCACTTAGAATATCACAGCCCACAGTTTGCAACTATGTCATCTCACACGACCCTGTCACCCCCTAGAGGGAACCCATTTTTTTTCCTTTCCTGAGTCTTAACCAAAGTCAAATCCTCTATTTTTGGCCAAGGTCTCTAATAGTTATATGGTGAGTGTCTTGGGGGGCAGATTCTTCCCTCCCCTTGCACTGTGATATAAAAAGTGATAAAAAACTGACATAGTCGAATTCTATACTAAAGTTCATAGAAAGGGTTTCTGTTTGGCCTGACAATTGATAAACTCCCTCAAGACACCTCCTAATCTTTAGAACAAAGATTTTGGGGATGGTTATTGTTGCCCAATTTTCACCTACGGGCTCATCAGGCAGGACAAATTGTGTTTCAGAGGTTCATAGAGGCCAAATGGGGAATTTGCATCAAGGGTTAGATCATGCACCTGAGGATATTTCATAAGGAGGTCTATTGGAAGGCATGCCTCGATTAGTTTTGGTGTAAAAAACTCATCAGAGAAGAAAGTCGGCAAGACCCTCCTATTGTCTGGCCGACTAGCAGTGCATTCTACTTGGTTTAATACACCCGTCGCTAGGACATTCGGGTCGCCATGAGTCGCTATATGGTCTTGCCAACATGGTGTGGTCCCGACGAATGGAGGTATCTTTGAGATGATGTCTTCCCGACCAGCAAAAGTCATGCCGAAAGTTGTTCGCAGGGTTGGCGTCAGGGAGAAGGGTTCACTTTCACCAAGAGGTCTCAGCAAAATGAAATATCATCTTGAAGAAAGCAAGTGCCTCGACATAACGTCTTGGTGACTGTTGAAGGTCTCGGTGAAAGCTTGTGCCTTCACTATGATGTCTCCCCGAATGAGGGTGGTCTCACCAAAACATAAGGGCTCAATGTAATGACTGGTGCTCGATGAAAGGTCTCACCGACCGCTGATAGTCTTGCTGAAATAGAAAGGGACATCGGTAAGACTCTTTCCATTCGCCATGAAGTCTCATCGACGGAGTGAGGTCTCACCGAAGTGAAGTGGCATCGGCAAAGGATAATAAGTTCGAAAAAAGTTTTCGCTGAAAGCTAAGGGTCTTACCAAAAGAGTATGAGCTCGGGGAGATGTTCCAGGGAAATGAAGAGAGCTCGGCGAAAGGAGGTGCTATTGACAGGATGTCTCGCCGATGGTTGTTAGTCACGCCAACATGTTTTGTGCCTTCAGTGTAGCATAAAGAACTTGACATGATGTCTCGGCAAACGAGGGTAGTCTCGCCAAGAGATATTGCCTTTGGTATGAGTTATGGCCGAATGACGAAGGTCCTACCAATAGGGGGTGCCTTCAGTATAATATTTTTGAGGTCGGGGAGAAGTCTCCCCGACCCGATAGTCTCACTGACTGTTGTGAATAGGAAGGTAGGCTCCCGCCGAAACAAGATGGCTTCGGCAAGAGGTCTCACCGACCAAGCAAAGTCTCCTTGACTGAAACGAAGAGAGCTCAATAAGAGTTCTCAGTGAAGCAAGGTGGCTTTGGCGAGAGGTCTTGCCGACAAAGGAGGGTCCCACCAAAACATAATGAACTCAAAGAAAAGGAGTGAGCTCACCGAAGGATCTTGATTTCAACATAATGTCTGGTCGACCTAGGGCTATTTCGCCGAAGTATGAGGGGCTCGTGCGAGGTTTTTCCGATAGCAATAGATTTTCCAATAGAAAGGGGACATCGATGTGACAATGGGGACTCGATATAACTCTCACCGACGGTTGTAAGCTATCCCGATGCTGTTGTAGAGTGTAATAGCATCAGGGAGACACGACTAGTGTCTCACCGACATGTGATTCTAATAAAGAGCTTTTGACCGCCTAAGGAAGCTTGTGTGACATCTGTTCAGCCAATCGGAGGAGGCTACAGGCAAGCCATGGAAGTTTGACCAGTGAGAGGAAGATCACTAGAGAGAAAGCGATGTGGATTTTCTCTGAGCCCAGAAGCATTCAAAGCAGCTCGGCAAGGAGGTTCGAAGGTGGACACGAAGACCAGGAAGTTAATGTTGTAGTTGAAAAATATCAAGGAGGTCGTTCCTGGAGCAATTCTTCACCGACATGGATAGCAGGGACGCACGTTAATGTAGCATTAACTTCATTCGAAAAGATCTAAGGGAAGATCTTTTTGAAGACTGATATTTTTGTAAGCCCTAGGGGGGCTGACATCTTTTGTATATAAGGCATTTTTGCCTCTTTGTAAAGGGGTTCAGATTATGCATTCTCAAGAGTTAGTGATTTTTAACAATCCTTTCTCAGTTGATGTATGCTTTCTAACTCATTTCAATTCTAGAATATAAAACACAGAGTTTACCTTGAAAGCTAGTGTTATTATTCAGACTACTCTCATTTATGTATTTTTGACTATGCAAGTTTTCAACTATGCTTTTCTAAATCTGCATTCATACCTTAAAGCTGTGAAGTTCAACCTTCCTTCTTAAAATATATACGTAGATCAAGCCTTTTAAGAATGATGCATAAGTTCAAAGAGGTTATGTTGAGTAAATGAAATAGCTACCATTAATTTTATAGTGTATGTTCATCTTGTTTTTATTTCATGATTTCTTATCAGTTCGGTGTATCACCATAGTATTTAGTTTTATTTTATGCACTCTTTCTCCCTTTTCCTTTACAAAAATTAGTAGTTTAGGTGACACCAAAGGAAGCCGGCCTTCTCCGGAGGTTGACCTATGTTTATAAGTGACCCATAGCTTTGGAGGTCTTCCCATGTTACACTGAGGTGTTGGACATTAGGCTCAACAAGGGTACAACTTCAGGTGATAACAGTTATCATGCAAACTTCTGTTGAATTGTGGGTTTCCCCAAATTCACTTTTGATTAGAGTGGGTTGGAAAACCTGGCTTTGGTTGTTCCCACTTAGGTCATTCCCATAGGGTGAGTACTTTTTCCCTCTACAACAGGTCTTCTAAAGGTGTTAAAAAAGTAGGATAGAAAGTCTAGCATTCTGATCACCTAGTTGAGGGGAGAGCATAAGCCTATTGCTTTTGAAAGACAGTGGACATGGGGTTCAAACTATTTCTTTAATTAAGCTAGATGCACTATCTTAACCAAAGGAAAAGCAATAATAAAATTAAATCCCTACAAACACCATTAGTAATTTGTAAAAAAATTTCTTTGACCAGCATAAGTGTTTCAAACAATTGTCTTTGACAAGCATATTTTGTACCTGCAACAAAGAAAATAGTGATTAATTCTCAGATTTTATTGGAATTCTGCAAAATAGTCAGATGTGCTATAACAATTATTAGATGCACTAAAACAATATTCGAATGCGCTAAAATAACAATTTTATGCACTATAGAAATTGGTGAATGCGCTAAAAGAAAGTGTCAATGCACTGAAAGAAAACCCCCTGACTGTGGGAATGTGGTGAAATTAGAATAATGGATGTGTCGTAATAGCAATCATATGCACTGAAATATCTATCAAATGCACCATTATAGTAATTGGATGCGCTAAAATATCTGCCGTATGTGCCATAAAAACTCTCGATCGCACTAAAACAAAACATGTCAGAAACCTATGAGCACACTTTTCAGAAAAATATGTTAAAATGGAGTTTTTGGGCCCCACGGTGGGTGCTAATTTATGTGTGAGTAAAATATGTGTAAATGAATGACAAACACACCTAATAAGACATTCTATCAAGAGATTTAAACAAAAATTAATCTAATTAAAGTAGGAAATATCATAAAAGCATCTTATTGCTCTCTATCTCCAAAGATTTATTAAATCAATGTGGCTCTCAGATTGTTAAGCACTGTGACTGTTAAAATGGCAATCTAGAGAATGAGATGTTATTAAATGCAGGAATCTAATCCTATATGATGATTGCTAAATGATATGGTGATGATACTGTAGTTGAAAATGACATAAAAATGATAAAACAAACTATAGTAAACTAAGATGCAACTACATGAAAAGCCATGATTATGATTGCTATATGATTGTTAATTACTATTTGTTGTTTGCTTAATGCTCAAATGCTTAATTTCTATAATGTTATTTCTGCAGAGTAAGATTACACAAAGTTGGGATCCTTCTTCCGTGGAAAGAAGTTGTATTTATAGATTCTTGACAACTTATTTGTGATGTGGCAGCAAGTAAAGGTTTGGATTTGATTTAAAAGATTCAATGGTGAAAGATGAAGAAGTTTGAGAAGATTATGGAGATTGTTCCTCCCCACAAAACATTCAGCCAAAGGATAGGAATGATCAATGGAAGAAGATGAAGGAGTTTTCCTATAATTTGTTTCAAATTTGTCTCCAATTTTTTTTAATTTTTTTTTATCGTTAAACACTGCAAGGGGCAGTACCCTATATTGATTTCCAAAAAATTTACAGTAGAGATAGTATGAAAATCTGGCAGGCCTTTTCTATAATATTGACCACCAGATTTTCTTGTTTATAGTTCACATATACATGCCAAAAGATGGCTTCCAAAAAATTTGTAGGCAGACCATCAGAATACCAAAAAACCATGGTAAGATACCCCACACCCGGGACTGACACATAGCCTAAAGTTCCTGAACTAGGGAAAAGAACATTGCACTGCACATATATTCAAAAACCCATTATGCATTGTTTCCAAACCTTAGATACCTTCCTCTTCATCGATGACTTCACAGTGCTTCAGGTATGCCTTGCAGCTAGTGATTGTGGGGAAGTTGGGGCCACATTTCCTATGAGTCGGGGCTTTCACTTTCTCTTCTAGGTCTCGTTGATCATTCTCCTGCCACTCCTTGCCGTCACCCAGGTCCCAGTCCTGAACATCGTCGGTGTCAATATTGTCCTCCAACTCCTCATCCTCAACATACCTTCTGACCCAACCCCTTGGCAGATTTGTTGTAAGCTTTGCCGACTTGAGAAGGAAGAAGATGCTCCTGTCCCTTTTTGCACAAATTTTCTCAAATCCTTCAAGGTCTATGGTGCAAATCAGCAGAAATTTCATGACCTCACGACCCCTCACACGCAACATATAATAGTTTTGTGGCATGGGAATGTTCCTGTCCTCATCCACATTATCCAGCGTCGTGTCTATCTCACCCAGCCAAGTATGAACAAATGTCATTTGGGTCAATTTCTTACCTAAAGCTTTGGAAATGCCCATGTGAAGAAGAACTGCAAGGAACATTATCGGAACCTTTCTATTGGCACACACTTTGTGGTATGCATTTAGGAATTCTGGACCCAACACATGCTTAGTGGCCACCAAAATGAGTGGATGAGAGGAGTGGAGAAGGCCCTATAGACACTTATCCATGATTTCCCCATGAAAATCCTGCATTTGCTTGGTTGTTTCTAAGGACAGTGGTGTCTCCATAGCATTCTTTTCTTCACACCTTCCAAAAATTTCTACTCAATACTCATTTGGATCCTTTATGATATGGAGGAGGCTATTAGGGATTTTAAAACAACTTGCATACCGGTGCATAAACACCAATGTACCTATCGCCGCCATCAACCGAGTCGAATGCAACACCAGAAATGAGGAGTACTCAACACTCGAGTGTGAATTAATGTGAAAGTCAATGACCATATGAAAGAATCATTTTCATTTTTTATCTTTCTAGATAATGATTGTAACTACATCATAATTCTTGACGGGGATGACGTGGGAGTGACCTCGCCATCCAAAGTAACATCCGGTGTCGGAATATTATCTTATTCAGAAATCCTTCTATTTCCTAGCTGGCTTGAGCCGAGGCAACTTTTTTCCAACTCATCTGCTTCAAAGTTTTCTTCTCTATATATGTGGCTAACAAATATTTTATCTGTTGAAGAAAATGGTTTAATTTCCAATTTGGTGTGGAACCTTTACATGTGGAATTGATCATAATGAGGGAATCACCTTCCAGATGGATCTGACTGAACTTTAAGTCTCTTCCTAGCTGCAAACCAATTGTTGTCGCTCTGAATTTTGCCTCATTTTTTGTGCTTCTGCCCAAGGAGATTGATTTCATTGCTATCACCTTGCCCTTAGAGTTTCGTGCAACACATCCAACCCCACCCGGGCCAGGATTGCCTTGAGCAGTGCCATCAAAATTGATTTTAATCTAGCCAGGATCAGGGGCTTGCCACGTAGTTGTCTCTCTTGCTGCTTTTTTGGATTGAAGGGAGTTGTGTCCGCATATGGATGGGAGTTTTAGACCTAGGAAGTGCTTGATCAGAGAGTCATCCCAACTAGTGAAGATTTTATGTTTGGCTTCCTTGCGCCTAGCAACCTCATTAACCAATTCTACTATTGCTCTTTCAATCTTTTCCCATAATCTGTCCTTCTTCAATTCCTGGCCTTGAAAAATTCTACGGTTCCTTTCCTTCCACAGTTCCCAAATTACTATTGATGGGGATATTTGCCAAATGTTGTTGAACACTACTTTGCTACTCTTTTGAGGCCACATTTTGAACCAGGTTGCAAGATCAAATGAAATTGGGCTCTGAAAGTTAAGCTTATTTCTTATATGATTCCAATAGTCTGATGCGTATGGACAGGATAGTTGCAAGTGGTTTGCCGATTCCAAGTGGTTTTTGTAGAGGCAACATCTCCCTGAGCCTTGTATCCCAAATTTGGCCAATCTGTCCTCTATGAGAATTCATTTTTGAACTGCCAAACATGCAAAAAATCCTACCTTAGGCAGACAGTTGTTTCCCCAGAATAGTTTACTTGGCCAATCTTGGCGTGCTACCGCTAATTCCTTGGCTTTGTATCCTAACTTCACTTTATAGGCTCCATCAGACGATCCACACCACCTGATCTGGTCTTTCCCACTAGATGGGACAAAAAACCTATCTTTGAGGATTTTGGAAAAATGTTTCGTTTTGAGATTGAGGGACGTTGAGGTTCTGAAGATCATGCCAAACCCAGCTTATACTTTCAGTGTTATTGGTTTTCATACCATAATTGGCCACCTTGTTACCCCATAGTTTAGTTGTTTCCTCTTTTATCTCCTCCAGGCCCTACGTGTCACAAATTGGAGCTTTCCCACCCCAAGAATCATGCCAAAAGGAGGCACTCAAGCCATCCCAGATTTCCCAAGTGACATGATTAGATATAATGTCTCTACATTATAGAATGAAATTCCATATAGCAGAGCCTCTCGGGGGATTCAATACTGTGAGGATTCTGTTTGGATCCTCTGAGTCAAGATAGTTCCTTGTCAAAACTCTAACCTATTTCTAATTTCCTTTAGTATGGATGTCCCAAACTAATTTGGCACCCATGGCCTGATTCATAAGGGGAAGTTGGCATAAAACAACTCCACCAGCTTTCTTGGGGAGACAAATCTTATCCCAAGCCAGCAGAGGGAATTTATTTTTCTCCCCCACACCACTGCAGAAGAATCTCCTAAAAATTTGTGTGAGTGCATCTTCAGTAGCTTTAGGAAGTTTGAGACAAGACATTGAATAGACAGAAATTGCTAACATAATCGATTTAACTAGCAAGAGTCTACCTGCTGATGAGAACCATTTACCTTTCCAAGTGCTCAACTTGTTCTTGTAGCTACTAATAAGATTATCCCAATAACATTTTTTGTTGATGCCTGTGAACAATGGAATCCCAAAATAGTGTCCTATTAGGGAGGCAATTTTCAGATTTAGGATCCTTCCAATATCCTTTTGAAGACTTGGTTAAGTATTTAGGAAGAAAATCTCTGATCTTTCCCAGTTGATGTTTTGCCCTAATGCTTTGCAATAGGAATCTAGGAAACTTTTAATCAATCTTGCTTCCCTCCTGCTTGCCTCCCCCATTAGGACTGTGGCATCTGCAAACTGTAAGTGGGTTGAAGGTTCCATTCCATTTTCTACATTTATTCCTTTCCATTTACCCTCCTCTCTTAACCTTTGGATCCCCCTCCCCAACACTTCTGCCATGATTATGAACAAAAACAAGGATAATGGATCTCCCTGCCTAAGACCCCTGGATGCGGAGCAGAAGCCATTTGATGTGCCATTGACCATAACTGAGAACTTTGGAGTGGAGATGCAACTACTGACCCAATTTACCCAATTTGGGATAAAACCAAATCTGCCTAATACTTCCAAAATAAAGCTCATGTCTACCATATCGTATGCCTTGAGAATGTCTAGTTTTAGGAGCATGCAAGCTTCCTTGTTTTTCCTGGCTGTGTGTATTGTTTCGTGTGCTATAATGATTCCTTCCACTATGGATCTTCCAGGACCAAAGCCACTTTGTTCCTTAGAGATAACTTCCTTGAGCACCCGCTTGAGTCTATTAGCAATTATCTTTGTTACCACTTTGTATATTGTATTACATAGGGCTATAGGCCTAAAATCACTCATTGATTGAGGAGCTTTCTTTTTAGGGATTAATGCTAGGAATGTATGATTTATAGCCCCTAACATCGTCATCTTCCTTCTAGATTCTTCCACAGCTGATCCAAGATCTTCACCAACTATATCCCAGAAGTGTTGGAAGAAGCCCACAGGAAAACCATCTGGGCCTGGAGCCTTGTTTGGGTTCATTTGAAATACTGCTTCCTTGACCTTTGCTAGGGGAATTTTTTGAAAGAGAACTTTGTTTTGGGATTCTGAAATGATGGGTGGGATTTCCTCTAGTAGATAATCCCTGTCACTCCTATTAACTAGAGTCTCTTTGTTCAGCAGGGATTCAAAGAAACTAACTGCCTCCTTGTTAACTTTTGTAGTTGATTGAGTTGTATCACCATTGGCTTTTTTGATTTCTAGGATCCTCTTTCTATTTTTATTTGCCATTGTTGATTTGTGGAAATTTTTTGTGTTTCTGTCCCCTTCATTGAGCCACACTTCCCTTGATTTTTGGCGCCAATAACATTCTTCCCTCTTTAGAATTTCAGCCAGTTCTCCTTTCAGATTTTTTTCATTCTCAAAATCTACAGCATCCATGCCTCTGTCAATTACATGCTCATTGAGAGATCGGATATCTTGTTCTATTCTAGATTCCTCCTAGAATATTTTTTTGAAGTGGCTTTTGTTCCACTCTTTCAACTTCACCTTTATATAACTCAGCTTTTTGCTTATTTTGAGAAGATTTGTTACGCCGTTGAGATTTACTTCATTCCACCAAGTCTTAACTAGATCTAGAAGATTGTTATCTCTAAGCCACATATATTCAAATTTGAAAGGGCTTCCCTTTGGAGCTTCCACAGGGCCAAAGGAAAGTTGGTCTGGGAAATGGTCTAAACCAATGAAGGGAAGGATTAGTGCCTCATGTGATCCCTCTAGCTCCCCCTAGTCCCCCAACAACAGGAATCTATCAAGTCTTTCTGCGATATTAGTGAAACCTTTCCTCCTATTGGACCAGGTACATATTCCATTTCTTGCTTGTATATCCAATAGGGCGTTGTTGTCGAAGAACTCCTGAAAGTCTCTTTGGACAATCGTAGTTCTTCCTGACCCCCCTATTTTTCTATGTTGTTTAGCATGGCATTGAAATCCCTTGTTATGATCCCTATCACTTTGCTTTTTCCTTCTATTGTTCTAGAAATACTGTCCCAAAGTCTCTTTCTTCCTTTAGTGGGGACTGCGCCATAAACATTAATGCAGAAGAAAGAAAGGTTTCTTCTGATGTCTTTAAGTCTAATTGTTTGCCAGTTCTTAGCTTCTGCCTCTACTACTCCTATCATTGTGAAGGGATTCCATATAACCCCCAGACCCCTAGAAGCCCCTAAGGCCTCAAGAAGTTGACCATTCCATTGTTTCCATCTGTCCAATCTTCTACTACCTTCTTCCTTACTCCACTTTGTTTCTTGCAAAAGCACCACATCTGCATTTGATTGGTCAATTTGGTGCTTGACCATGCGCCATTTGCCAGGGGACTTAATGCCCCTGACATTCCAGGTGATGATCCTCATTCTATCGAGGGAAGGATGCCCTCCTTCCCTAGTATCAATTTCTTTTGCCCAAAGGCGTTGCCAGCCAACACTAACTTTTCCTTGTTGGATTTCCTTCCCCTGCTTGATTTTAGCTTAATGTTAGGGTATTTCAGTTTTGATTCTGACTATTGCAACTGTCTCAGTTCCATTAGTTCTCCTTCTTCCACCTCCTCCCATAGCTCGCCTGCCTCATCTGATAATTGGTCCTCTTCCTCTTCATCAGATTGTTAGATCCCGTCTACTTCTATCTGAGGAATAAAAAAACTTGTTAGCACAGTTTGTGAGGTCGTTTGAGTTGGAGGAACAGATGGGGGAAGGGAACGCCCACATTCAACACTACTGATAGATAATTCCTTCAACTCGTGTTGGATCACTTTCTGAAGAATATGGGTGTCGCCCATGAACGCAATGAGGGCTTGTTCAACCTGAATATTTTCTTTTTGAGGGTTTTCGACCTCCATGGCTGGGAGACTTAGTTGATCCATCAAAGGGACATCCTTTTCTCCTACAGTTGGCAAGACAGATCCCAGGATGAGCCTATCCTCCACATTAGAATGTAATGGGTGGATCTTCATAGGGCCTTTTTGTGCGGTATCAAGGATATTGTCTATTATTGGATTTTTTGAGGTGCTTTCTTGTAGTGTCTTCCTAAAAAGGCAATTTTTTGACCTTGAACCTTCCCAGACTTCAATTTCTTGTTGCCAGCTTCCAAATTTTGTTAGTATCTCAAGTGTTTTATATATCCCCACTCCCACATCTATTTCGACCAAAACCCAAGGTTCCAATCTACCTACTCCATTAATGAAGTCTTCATCTACCCCAATACAGACTCCTAGGGCATCACCCAATTTTATCATAACTTAAAGGTTCCAAAATTCTGTTGGTAGGTCAACTAGCTTAATCCAGGTCAGAATTTGGATCACTTGGTGATTCCATGGATCAAAGTTGGCTTGCCAGTTTGTGCAGTAAAACCAGTGTCCATTCATAAACAGAGGGTCCCCTTCTAGGATTGCCAATTTCAGGTTTAAATCAATACATTCTATCAAAAAGAAGGAATTCGGGAGAGGTGTAACACTTACTCGATCTGGATATTTGTTCATCCACCAAGCCTTGATCTCTTCATTCGAACTGGCTAGACCAGTCCATTTAGCAAAAAGGGCATGGTCCGAAATCCTCGCTACCCTTTTCTCTATTAATTCTACTGGCATTTGGAATAGTTTGTGGCCTCTAGGCCGCATTTTCGTGCCTTGGAATGTTTGGGATTGATAGTCTTTGTGATTTATTTTCTTGCGCAGAAGATCACGGTCCCTCTTATTCATTCTTTTTCCAAATTCAAACTCCTCACCCGAAGATTGAGTCGTCTTGGCGAAGGTGGTCTGCTTAGAAGTGGTTGAGTTTTTCTTCTGCCATACTTTGTTGATGCGGTTTTGAAGATGCCCTTCATTCGATTTCCAATTGGTGGCTGGTAGTTTGCCATTTGCGTCCTCTTCCCAGAACCACCAATGCCTATTCCTATAGTCTGGTTTTTTTGCTGAGTTCCAATTCACGCTTGGAGGGATTTGATTTTGTTTTGGTGGCCGATCCTGCTCGTTCCAACATTCACTCTATTTTTATTGAGGAAGAAATTTGTCGACCCAACCTCCATTTTCAAAAACCCACTATGGAATATGATCTGACTTCTGTGACTCTGCTGCATTGCCCGCCTTTCCAAATGACTCGACTCCTTCCACCAGATCTGAATCGCCCCAGCGCCTACGCTGACTGACTATATATTTTTGCTCCTCTTCGCTTGTCTACTCTATTTCTATATAACACTATTTGGATTCTCTTGAGATTAAATTTGTCTCCAAATTTGTTTGTGAAGGCTGAGTTGAATTAATTAGATATAAAATATCTAGTTTTGTTGGTGCATATGATGAGTGAAAAGAGGAAATAGCAGTAGAAATATGATTTTATTTGAATATTTGGATTTATTCAAATTAGCAAAAAGAGGATATTTAATTTAATAAAACAAACTATAGAAATTTGTTTCTTAAATAAACATGGAAGAAATGTGGTAATTAAATAAAACAAAGTATAAAACTTGTTTATTTAATTAAAATAGAATGATGTGATTAAGATAGAATAAATAGATTAATTATCGAAGAATTAGATAATTAAATAAAAAAAAGTGTTAAATTCGTTTATTTAATTAAGATGAAATAATATGATAAAGATAGAAGAATTAGAAGTGAACTATATAAATAAATATTTCTATTTATTTATAAGTAGATGAAAATAGAAGGGTTAAATAATCAAATAAATCGTATTTAATTAATTAGATTATCCAGACCATTTTTAGGTGTATACATTTAGTAGTCTAAAATGGTAATATTGATATTATAATATCAGTAAAAATAGTAATTATGATAATTATCAAATGAGATATTATTAGTTATATTAGTTATTATATTAATAATGAAATTTTATGATTTGATATTAATATGGTGAATCAAATAAAACATAGTCATTATACTAATATAGGTTTGAGATTTAAATAGGTCTATTGATAAACAAATGAAACAATAACATTAACTAATGTTATAGTATGCGGGGGCACTCCTGTTGGGAAATTGGACAAATCACTATGTTAAGGCGAAGGTTGTGTTTATAAGTATTAAGTATGTTGTGGACAGGGGTTACTCTAAATTATGGGTGGAAGGCGATTCTTTAAACATCATCAATTATATTCATGGTACCCATAAGCCTAGTTGGAGTGTTGACCAATTAATAAAGGATGCTATAATTATGTTGAGATCTTGTGAAGAAACCCATGTTTCTCACATATTTTGAGAAGGGAATTCATTGGCATATTTTTCGCTAATGAAGTTGTCAGGCTTAATGAGTATTGTGTGTGGGAGGAAGGCTCTCTCCTTCCCAAGGAAGCTAGGATACTAATGAGAAATTATGGTTTTGGTTGAGTTTTTGTGGTGGTGGTATTTAACCATTAGTACCAACTCTCGACTCACGGGCTTTGTGGGTATCATTCGGCTTGTTGGATATCAAACGAATTCTAATTGTCAGGGTTTTCTACTCTTGGTTCCTATGAATATGGGAGGTGACAAAATCATAATTGATCCTCATTATTGTGCGATACTGAGAAAGAAGAAGAAAATTTGGAAGATTCTCCAACATTGGAATTTCACGCCCTTCTTGGAAAGACTACATGGTCACAACCCGAATGCTTCAGCGGAGTTTGTTTCTTGTTGGCACAACAAAAAACTTCAAATGAAGGGATTGTTTGTTGATATCAATAAGGTTTTGATTGCTACTATGACTGGGTTGCCTATGGTTGGTCGTAAATTCTTCAAAGACAAGAGGAGTAACAAGGAGGCAATGGCTCAATTTTTTAAAGATGACAAACAAAAAAAGCTCATCAAGATGGAGGCTTGGGGCTATGAGTGGAAGTCTCTCAAGAAGATATGGGTGAATACTACAAAAGTGATAATGTGGTATGTGACTCTAGAAGGTAGGTTTAATGGAATCCTTGGCCATCATTTTACTCTTTTAAGCCATTTTAGGCATGGGTTCTTCATTTCCTTTATATTCTTTCTCTTGTCTTCCATGGAGGTCTCTCTATATGCACACTTAAAACATAGGAGGGCATCAATCCTTCATGAGGGCCTTATTTTGTTAATTATGGAGCATGTAAAAGCCCTTATCCCTGCCTCTTCAATTAAGGGAAAGGAGAAGATTCCTAGTGAGTTTTTTGGATCTTCTGGCTCAGATACCAATATAGCTGAGGATAAGGAGTGGAATGAAGTTGGTGAAGAAAGGACCTTGTCCCCTATGGCTACCCAATCAAAAAATAGGAAGAAGGGTAACACCAAAGGAAAATGGGCAGCTAAGCGTCTTATTCTGAATGAGTCAAAGTCTCAATCTGATGGTGAGGATACGAAGGTTGGCTCTGGGGACTCGATGCTTGTGGATGATGCTTTGGAAATTTTCTAAGGTGATAATGAGGTTGGTGGTAAGGAAGAGGAGTTTCAAGAGAATGTGACAACAATGAAGGATAAGGACAAGCCTAGAAGGGTTTGTAAGCGCATTTCCAAGATGAAGAATCAGGCCTTGAAAGATATGGATAAGGACACCATAGAGCTCTACAAGGAGAAGGCTTTGGAAGAGAAGGCCATGGAAATTGGTGATTCCCTGATTCAAAAATCTCCTAATATGGAACCTAAGGGTGAGAAAAAGGTTCAGGAGGAGGAGGATATTGAGCAGAAGCATGTGAAGTCAGAGCCTCTAAAGGTTAATCCCCTATCAGAGGACTTCTCCTATCTTAATGATAATTCCACCTCTATGTTTGAGCTTCTTAACATGGCAACGGTGGGGGCTACTGGAACTTTCAAATTGGAAAAATGGACTCTCTGGGAATTTAATAGGGTCAACATCAAAATAATGGGATTGAAGGAGAATTTACAAAATATTCTGAAAGGTTCGGCCTCGGATATTCTGATTGAGATAATTTTTGATCTTGAGGGTTCATTCACTAATTTCAAGTCCCTTTGTGAGTAGTGCTTGGCTGGTTTAGAGGCCAACATATTGGATACCAATGCAAATATAAAGAAACTTCTCCAGGCCTATCACATTTCAATAAAGAATAGTGTGGATTCTTTGAAGGTTCTATTTCGCAAGATCAGTGAGCTTAGAAAGGGCCAGTTGTATTATTCTGAGTTAATGGAGAAGGAACAATTGGAAAAAGGTAAAGGGAAAAAAGGTATGAAGGATGATGGTAAAGGCCCTACTGTTAGAGGGTTGGTTGACTAGAAGAAATCCTTTGAAGCTGAGAAAAAAGAATTGTTGGACATGATTGGATGACATAGGAGTCAATAGCTTGAGGTGGCCAACACCTTAAGAAGTATGAAGTAGTGTCTTGTTGTTGGGTCTCAGTTTCTTTCCTGTTGTTTTTTTGTTTTATTATTGTTGGTTGTTGGTGATATGTTAGTGTTATATCCTTAGAGCAACATTTTGTAACTTCTGGTGTTTTTGGTTTTGGGTTGTTGCTGATGTATTACTTTAGTATCTCTTGAGCAACATTTTGTACCTTAAGTTGTAAAGGGTTTTGGGTCCCTTCAAAACCTTTTTTTCCCATATAATCAAAACTAATGTTATAGTACAAATTGATAATGATTATAATAATAATGTTTATATGGAATAAAATATAATGAAAATAGGTAAATGTAACAATAATAATATTAGTGATGTTTAATCAAGAACATTGACTTTAACATTACGATTTAACCTTGTTATTTTCCTTTTGTCGATTTATTAATTTAATAATAATATTGTTATGGGATAGTTAGGATAAAATTTAGATTACATGATATCTAATTGAGAGTAAATTAAGAAGTGAAGCCAATTATTTATGCCACCTTTATTTTAGATCTCCAAACCAAAAAACATTCTTCAATCCTTATGTTATCTAATTTCAACAACATTAATGCTTGGTGTAAGAATGATTAACACTACAAATAAAACATTAGAATTAGGGTGGATTGAATGTTGGCAATATGTATTAGAGTATTAATCACCTTAACTAGTAAACTTTAAGTAACCTAGTTTAGAGCCATCTCATCTTTAACAAAGAGTGCACATGAATGATTTCTATGCACCCAGATTTATTTTCCCCATACCTTGCTCTAATGTGATGTGTCAATTACAATGTTGCTCATCCAACATCGTTCGATGTGTATAGTTTATTTGTTATGTGCATGCATGGTTAGTATTAAAAGGTGTTTATTTATGATTAACTTTAAAAAATTGTAGGTTGTTTTCTTGTCCTATGTGTAAATTTAGGGCATGATAGGATTGAATAATAATAATAATTGTTTTGAAATAAGACATTTTGTTAATGAAATTGACAAGAATTCCACTATAATCTACCACCAAAACTCCAAAAACAAAAATTCAAATCCCAAACCAAAAATGAAAAATCACACTAAAATAAAATTTGTAGATGCATATTGTCAAACTATTCAGATCCTCCGACATCAAACACACTAGGTACAAAAATATTCCATGAGTGAGGAGCTCATAAACATTTGGGCAATTGTAAAACTGTAATTCCAAACTTCTCCAAGTTTGAAGAACTGAACCATGAATCTTCATTAGCTGCATGATTCTTCCAACAGACTAAATATTCCCAATACTCCTTTCCCCTTGTTCTTTTGGCCATACAGGAATCAATTATCTCCTCAATTTCTTCAAAATTCTTCTCCAATTTTTTTTGTATCCACTCTCATGCATCTAAAAAAATTGATTTTTGATTCACTTGTCCACTTTTTTCCCCTTCATATTATTTTTACAAATCAATTACATTGAATATTGGTGAAATATGAATACCAATTGGAAGTTCTACCTTCTATGTATTTGATGAAAACATCCTCAAAATCCTAAATAGACCAATATTTTTCCTCTTCAACTTATTATAGGTTCCTTGTAGCAATCTCTCCTTCTACAAATATGCCATCACCAACTCGCCAATCTAAAATTATTGCTCTCTTTGATACATATTAGCATGCTCTATATTTCATAACACTCTTCTCCAAATTATTCTTCACCTCTTGATGCAAATTATGGATGTACTCAGCAAAATGTTTTGTTATAGAAATCTTCCTACTCAAATCTACACTATCCCTCAATTCATCCAATCCTCTAGGGCTCTAACCATACACAATTTCAAATGGACTCTTACTCACACTCTGATTGACCAAATTATTGTATGCAAACTTTTCTTGTCTAAATGTCAAATCCCACTGATTTGGCTTATCAGCAACCAAAAACCTCAACAAATTACCCAAACTTCTATTCACCACTTCATTTTTTCCATTAGTTTGTGGATTATAGGCTAAACTAAAACTCATTGTGTTCCCATCTTCTTCCACAAAGTGCACCAAAAATGACAAAAAAATTTGGTGTCTCTATCGGGAACAATACACTTCAGAAACCCATGCAACCGAACTACTTCTTTGAAAAACAAAGTTGCTATATGTGAAGTATCACTACACTTTTGGCATGGTATAAATGAACAATTTTTTAAAACCTATCCACCACAAAAAATAAAAAAAACATTATCTCTTTCTATTCATGGTAGCTCCAAACAAAGTAAATATTGATATCTTCCCATGGTCTTTCTAGTATTGACAATGGCTGGTATAACCCTATATTTTGCCTCACTCCCTTGGAATATTGACAAACCTTACAACTTTGTACCAGTTTATTTAATCTGCACTCAACTTCGACCAATAATAACTCTCATTCAACTATGCTAAAGTTTTTCCACTCCAAAATGGCCACTCAAACCCCCACTATGCTTCTCCCTTATCAAATTATCCCTCATTGAGCCACGAGGTATGCAAAATCTCTTCCCTTTGAACAAAAACCCTTCTTGGAAAAAATACTCCAGCCATGGAGTTTATTTTTTTTCTATTAGATTCGTGCATGCTACCCATGCTTTTCTAAAATCAGTATCATCCTCATACAATTCTTTCACTAATTTGAAACCAACAACATTTATTTGCATATCATTCAACAACAAACACTTTTGACTTAATGCTTCAACTAGTTGGTTAGATTTTCCACTTCTATGATTTAAAAAAAATGAATAACTTTGAAGAAAATAAAACCACTTTACATGTTTTTTACTTAATTTACCTTGACTATTTATAAACTGCAATGCATGATGGCTGTGTGCAAAACAAACTCCTTCGGTAGTAAATAATTTCTCCGCTTCTTAAGTGCTTGTATGATTGCATAAAATTATTTATCCTATATGGAATACTTCTTCTTTGCCTCATTTAGCTTCTCATTGAAGTAAGCTATTGGTTTTTCGCTTTTGACTTAGAATACCTCCTATCGTTGTCCCACTTGCATCACAATCTACTTGGAACACTTTTCCAAAATCTGGAAGTGCTAAAATGGGTTGCTTTGTTACCTTTTCCTTCAATATGTTACAACTCCTCTTTGTTGTAGTTTCCCACACAAACTCCTTTTGATTACCTTCCATTGTTTCCATAATCAGTGCAAAAATACTACTAAAATTCCAAATTAACTTTCTATAGAAAATTTCCAACCCATGAAAGCTTCTTTCTTCAAACATACTCTTTGGTGAAGTCCAATCAATAATAACCTTTATGTTTCCTGGGTCCATTTGCAGTCCACTTCTTGAAACAATAAAACCAAATATACTAGCTCTTCCTTCAAGAATTTGCACTTCTTCAAATTCACCAACAACTTCTCTTCTTTCAATCTTTGCAAAACATACCTAACATGCCACAAATGCTCTTCTTTTGTTTTACTAAATATTAAAATATCATCCAAATACACAATAACAAAATTACCAAGGTATGGTTTATGAATGTGCTAGGACCATTTTTCTAACCAAACAAAATCACCATCCATTAGTACAAACCATCCTTTATTTTGAAGGTCATCTTCCACTCATCACCTTCTCATATTCTTATTTAATGGTATCCACTTTTCAAATAAATTCCAGTGAATTATTTCGCTCCATTCAAGCAATCCATCATATCATTCATTTGAGGCAATGGAAATTGGTACTTGATGGTTATCTTATTTATTTATCTTGAGTCTATACACATCAAATACTAATGGAGCAACACATGGACTCAAGCTTTCCCTATTTAGCTCCTTGTCAAGCAACTCTTGTTCTTACCTATTTATTTCCTCATTATCCATAGGCACCATTCTATATGGTGCTTTGTTTGGTAAAATTGCATCAGGAATCAAATCCATGCAATAACTTATGCTTCTCATGGGTGAAATCCATTGAGAAACTCTTTCATCGATATTTCTACATAGTCCTCATATTTCATCTTCTTTCTTCACTATCCTAACTACTGCAAACTTGGGAACTATTACAAAACATGTCTTCTCCTTTTTAAATTCTCTCACAAATTTTTTTCAAAAAATAAGCACACTTTTCATTTATCTCCACCTTCATCTTGTCTATTCTTCATTGGATTTAAAACATACTCCTTTCCATCTTTCTTTATTGCATATGTCTTTAGTTTTCCATCATGAAATTTTTTTCTATCAAATTGCCAAGGTCTACCCAAAAGAATATGACACACATCCATTGGCATCACATCACACATAACTTAATCCTTGTGGTTTCAAATTTGAAAACTCACCAAAAATTTCTCTTTCACCAATAAGTGTTTCTCCTTTTGCAACCAAAAAACTCTAAATGGGTTGGGATATTTGAATTTATTTAATTTCATCTTGTCCACCATCTCTTTGGATACTATGTTATTAGTGCTACAATTGTCCACAATGAATTTGTAGCACTTTCCACTCACCTTTCACCTTGTTTGAAATAGATTTATCCTTTGGATTGGTTCCAGTTTCTCCTTTTTCAAATTCAATAAAATTCTTCACAACATTCATGATTCTCCATCTTCAAGGTCTTCTCCATGCTTTTTTAAATTCACTGTCATTTTTAGCTTATGCTACATGCACTCTTGCCTCTTTTCCTTTTTCTCCATCATGATAGATTTGTGAACATTCAAATGCATGATGTCTTGTTTCCCCAAATTTGAAACATGTACCACTATAATATCTTCCTCTACCTCTTCCAAATGACCCTTTTCCATGAGAGTAATATCCTCTTCCTCTAGAGATGTCTCCTCTTCCTTTCCCTTCTAGCATACTTTTACTTGATGTGCTTGCTTCTTCTTTCCTATTTTGGTAACTTGTACCACTATTTGTATGCCCTCTTTCACATGCAAATTTATCTCTACCTCAAGAGTTTTTTTTTTTTCCTTCTATTCAAATTTTCTTTCACTTTCAAAGCATATTGATATTCATCCTCTACACTATGTATATTCATCAAAATTATTTCATCTTGGATGGATATATGCAGACCATTCAAATATCTTGCAATTTATTCGATATCATCCTCTACATGACCAACTCTTATGCTTAACCAATAAAACTCTTTGGTGTACTCCTCAACACTACTCTCATTTTTCTTCAAGTTTTGAAGTGTTTAGAACAAATTGATATGGTAGTTGGATGGAAAGAATTTTGATTTTATTTCCATCACCATTCAATCCCATGATCTTATTTTCTCCTTTCCTCTTCACTTCCTATTTGTATACAAGTGATCCCACCATAGGGATGTGTTCCCCTTCAACTTGGTGTGTATGTATTTAACCTTCCGGTTCTCCTCTATTTTATAATATTCAAAATATTTTTCATTTCAGTAATCCAATCCAATAACTCCTCTGCATTAAAAATACCTTTGGAATTCAGGGGATCAAATCAAGGCTTGGAATTTATTCTTTTTATGGCTTTGATAATTATCTCCTCCTTCATCAAGTTCTGGTTGGTTCCCTTTATTTCCTCTTTTAACAACCTATTCTTCCTCATCTTCACTTATGTCCACTATGTGGACTCCTCTCCTCTGAGCCATTTCAATTCCATCAAGCATCACTATGATAGCTATCAAGGTTTATGTAGTCTTTGGTTCTACTCCTTTGGGTTCTCTACCTTTGCAACCATGTCCTTTATAAGCCCTGTTGATTTACCCTCTAAAGTTATGGGTCTTCCTCTCTTCTCACTCATCCACAACACCACCTCTCAAGGTTCTCTTCAACATTTTCTCACACCCACTCTAATACCAATTGATGCAGGTCAAAATCCAAGTGCCTTATCATACAATTGAATTAAGTTGTTCATTCACTTTCAATTTAAAATGACACCAAAAATTTCAAGGGAATTCAATGATATTATTAACTTCACAATTCATAAGAAAGATGCAATTTATAATATGCAAGTTTTTCAATTATATTTTTCTTATCCAATCCTTTGTTTTTCATCTCATCAATATCTCTACTCTTTTCTTACCATGCCACTTCCTCTTACTCTCCCATTAATTTTATTCATATGAAATTTCTTGAAAATGGATGTCTTCAATCACCTAGAGATCGAATTACCTACAATCTCCCCCCTCTTCTTGTATGCTACATCTGTCTTAATCGTAATGCTTCTTTCTTTGTTAATTTTTTGGTTTTCTTTTTTTCCTACACCACACTTTTCTATCTCCTCTTCTTTGGTTTTAAATTTGACATTTTCACCTTCTTTCCAATCCCACATCCCTCCTTTTCTCTTGTTTTTTTTAACAATTTAATCTACCTTTTATGATATTCATTTGTCATAATTATTTAATCCCCCTTTCCAAAATGGCACAATTTCTCTATTGATTTCATCAGAAATTAAATTGTTTTCTTCTTCATGCTAGCACCACTCCTTTCTCCTATTTACCTTTCATTTTCTTCTTCTTTTTCTCTTCAAATTTCTTTTCTCCATTCTCTCAATTTGAATGTGCCTCTTTCCATTCCTCTCCAGTACTAACCCAAGAAAAAATTTGTTTTCTCTTACACATTTGAATTTCCTCTTGTCTTCAGCTATGCCTAGCATTATTTATTTTGTCTTTTATGTTTCAAATTTTAAACATTTGATCTAATTCATCCTTGAAAAAATAAAACAAATCATGGCTCATTTCATACCAAAGAAGGATTGAATAAAAATAAAAATATAATTTGAAATAATACATTTTATCAAATGAAATTTACAAGAATGTCGCTATGACCTACCACCAAAACTCCAAAAACCAAAAATAAAAAATCACACTAAAACAAAATTTGTAGATGTGGATTGCCAAACTCTCGAGATGCTCCGATATCACTTTTTGGTTGGCCATCAAATATGCAATTCTTGTCCTTATAGTCCATTCTTTCTACCATTTGAGGTAGGAGCTATAGAGATTTTTATTTGATAAAAATATATATTGGTATTATATATAGTATAAAATCGATAAAGTGTTTGAGGGTCTAATTTTGAGACGTAAGAAAATATTGCATCTTCATATCTCTTTCACAATAGTTTTAAAAAAATCAATGGTGCCTTTATGTAATTCAAGTGAAGTGTATAAAAAATAAAGAAACAATTGTTAAAAAATTAAGTATACAACCTCCTACATTATAAATAATTGATTTAGATTTATTCTAAACATATGGTTTTCTAAGTTTTATCACATGGGTGGGGTGATGGGTGTGTCATCGGGTGGTGTTGTGGTGGTCTCTTCGGTTGAAGGTAAGGATTTTTTGAATTTTGATGAGGCGGGAATCTCTACTCTATGGCTTGGCATTAATGGTGGAGGTCGGGCTAACATTGGGAGTTTGGTTGATGGTGGTTTTTTGGATGGGACATCTTGTGGGTCCTTGTTGTTGGGTGTATCACATGTCATTTCTTCCTCTAGTTTTTTGTGTCATAATTGCACTTCCTATGAAAAGGTGGGGTCTAACATTGTGGCTCCCGAAGCATCTGTCATCTCTGAAGTTGCTAAGTCAGATTTGTCCTCTTTGGATGGTAAGGCATGGTCTACTTTATTTAGTGCTAAACTTAAGGAGAAAAGTTCCTCACCTCTTGTAGACTTCTTTGCTAACCCGCTAGCAAATGATTATTCAGTTTCAGTGCCTGATTGCATCATTGAAAAGGGTATTCTTACCATGGAGAAATCATTGGTTTGTATGTTTCTGAGACCTCGGCCTAACATTGAAATGGTTCATATGCTGGCTAAAAATCATTGGCATATGAAAGGCCAGGTTGAGATTGCGGCCCTTGCAAAGGGTTTCTTCTCTTTTTATTTTACTTGTGATGAGGATCTGCTAAATGTTTTTATGGGGGGGTCATGAATTATTTGGAAATCAACTCTGGTGTTGAATAAATGGGAGGTGGGATTCACCCTGAGCTCTTGTTCCTTTGATTCAACTCCAGTGTGGGTTCGTTTTCCCTAGCTCCCTCTTGAATTCTGGGATGAAAAAGTCTTTAAAGGAATAGTATCAACTTTTTCACTTTTTCTTTCTATTGATAGTCTTACTACTTCTAGGCATAGGCTTGTTTATGCTCACCTTTGTGTGATTCTAGACCAGGAAACCGATCTTCCTACGGTGATAGAGATTAAATTGAAGTTGGGTGTGTGGGAGTAAGCGATTGAAGTTGAATCTATTCCTTTTTCCTACTTCCACTATAAGAAGGTGGGGCCATTGGGATAAGAAGTTCCCTTTGAAGCCTATGGTTCCTCCTAAAAATAGCCTAGTCCCTCAAAAGGAGGCCAAAGTTTGGAAGGTGGTTGGGAAGCGAAATGAAGCGAGGCTTGAGAAGAGTTTTGTGGAGTTTGTGGAGAGAATGGTTTCTAAGGACCCATCTCTCAGTATCTTTGTTGTTTCTCTTGGTGCTTTCTTTGTAGAGGAAGTTACTTTGGGGGAAGGTGTGGAGAAGGGTTTGTGTGTTGTTGAGCGGCTTGTTATTCTAGTGCAGGAAGGTGTTGTTGTCTCGTTGGTGTTGGTAGTTGTTGAGCCCAAGATGGTGACTCCTCTGAATATGGTCTCTTAGGGGATGTTGTTACCTTCTAAGAAGGATTGTTTGGAATCCCCTCAGGTGGTTTCTATTGTGGGAAAATAGTATTTATCCTCTATTGAACCATTGGGGGATTCGGTAGCTAAGAATCTAGTGCTCACCTCTTCTGTCATTGATTGTTCAAATTGTGCTTCTCAAAAGGAGGAGCCCTGAAATACTATTATTTCGACTTCTAAATCTCGGAATAAGAAGAAGCCAAACCCTTCTAGGTTGGGGATGGCTACAAGAAATTGGTTGAAGCTAGATTGTGGTTCAGAACCAAGGGGCGGATGAAGGTCTTCTCTGTAGAAAATAAGGGAGAGGGTTAGAAAATGTGATATTGTTGATGGATTGTAGTTTACTAAAATGAGTGTTGAGAAAGTTGATAGAATTAAGAATAAGTTCTTTAAGAACTGTGGTTGTCAAGTTGTTGATTCTAATGGTGCTTCTAGCAGGGTGGCAACGTTTTGGAATCCTAAGGTGGTTGTTGGTTCTAAGTTGTTTTCTTTTGAAAATCATGTGGCAACCTTTTTTTGTTTTAGGGAAAAGTTCTCTTGGGTTTTGTCTAATATCTATGCTCCTAATACAAAAATCTCTCATAAGCATTTATAGGAAAGATTGAATACTTTTAAGGTGTAGTTCTCTTTTCAGAATTGGCAGGTGATGGGGGAATTTAATACCCCATTGAATGATGTTGATAAACTTGGGGGTTCTCAAGTGGCTAATGAAAGTCGTCTTGACCTCTTGAATTTTATTAATGATAACCTTCTACTAGATTTAGATTTGGGGGGAGCATCCTTCACTTGGTCCAATCAACGTTCTAGGGATTCTTTGGTTCAGGTTAAGTTGGACAAGGCTCTTATTTTGCCTGAATGGTTGCACTTTTATGCTTGTTCCCTCTTTGTTTAACGAGGCTTGGGTTAGATCATTTCCCGATTTTCTTGAGAGTTGAACCATTTGGCTGTAAGAAGGCTTTTCCTTTCAAGTTTGAGAAGATGTGGACTAGCCACCCTGATTTGCATTCTAAAATTGTTCAATGGTGGAATATTAATGTTGATGGGTCTGCTATGTATAAAGTTGCTAAGAAGTTGGCCTCTGTTAAGCAAAATTTGATTCAATAGAACAAGGCCTCTTTTGGTAACATCTTTGAGGAAAAATCGGTTCTTAAGTCTAAGTTGGATATTGTGCAGTAGAAAATGTAGGCTTATGGGTATGATTATGAACTTCTTCAAGAGGAAAGTGTTCTTTTGTCTAGTTTGCATAATATTGTGGCAAGAGAGGAGGAGTTCTGGAAGTAGAGGTCAAGGGCTATTTGGCTTTGAAGTGGGGATAAAAATACTATGTTCTTTCGTCTTAGGACTTTGAAGCATAGATCTTATAATAGGATTTCTAAAGTTTTGGTGAATAATTCTTTGATTGAGGAGGATGATGATATAAGATCTATGGTCTGGTCTTTCTTTGAGGACCTTCTCTCAGAGGATATTTCGTTGGATCCTACTAGCCAACATAGTTTCCTTAATGTTATTCCTAAATTGGTTTTGGAGGAGGAAACTAATATCTTGTCTGCCATTCCTTCAGATGAGGATATCATAAAGGCTATGTTTTCTTTTCAAGGGAATAAATCTCTGGGGCTGGATGGGTTCCCTATGTTATTTTTTCACTCTTTTTGGGAGATCATTTCTAAATATGTTATCAATGCCACTAAATATTTTTTTGGAAGTAGACAACTTCTTAAGGAATTGAATTCCACTTTTATAGTGTTAATCCCTAAGAAGCCTGGGGCTGAGAACTTTGGTGATTTTAGACCTATTAGTATTTGTAGCTCTATTTCCAAGATTTTTTCTAAGGTGCTTGCTTCAAGGATGAAAAGGGTGTTATCCAAGATTATATCTCCATAGTAGAATGGTTTTGTGCTAGGTCGGTAGATTATGGACTCTATCATAATGGTGCATGAAAAAATTCATTCTCTTAAAGTTAACAAAAAACCTAGTCTTATCTTGAAGCTTGATTTGGTCAAATCCTATGGCCGAGTGAATTGGAGCTTCCTGTGTAGTATTCTCAAGGCATTCAAGTTTTTGGACAGGGTGTTGCAATTGGTGTGGTAGTTAATCTCCTCTCCTTCTTTTGCAATGTTGATCAATGGATATCCCTCGGCCTTTTTCAGAAGCTCTCGTGGCCTGCATTAAGGGGATCCTATCTCTCCCTTTCTTTTTATTATTCTGGTGGATTTTTTGGGCAGGTATCTCATCTAGGTGGTGTCTAATGGGGCCTTCAAAGGTGTTTATCCCTCTTCAAACTAGCTCTGCTACTCCCACCAACAATTTGTTGATGACACAATTATTCTTGCAGAAGCATCTGTGTTAGCAACTAAATCTATTCATCTTATTCTTTAGCAATATGAGGCTGCTTTAGGTCAGAAGGTAAGTTTTCCTAAGAGTATTGCTTTTTTTCTTAATACTCTGGATCTTCGTCAATTGAGGATTGCTAGTATTCTTGAATGTGGTATTGGGGAGCTTTCATCTATATATTTAGGGCTCCCTCTTTGTTCTAACGGTGTTCCTAATTCCTTTTGGAATAGTATCATTGATAAGTTTAATTCGAAGCTTGTTAGTTGGAAGGGTGCTTTGCTTAGCGAAGCTGGCAAAATTTAGTTAATTAAGTCAACTCTCTAGAATTTTTTGGTTTATGCTTTAAGTTTGTTCAAAATTCCTAGAAGATTTTGGGATAAGATTGAGGGAATTCACAAAATATTCTTGTGTTCCGGTGTGGAGGAGAAGAAAATATTACACTTGTTGTCCTAGGAGAAGGTGTGCAAATCTAAATCCCAAGGCAATTTAAGATTACGTAAATTGAAAGATTTCAATTCTTTCCTTTTGGCTAAACAATTGTGGAACCTTCTTATGTCTGATAAGGAGTGGATGGCTATTTTTCTTCAAAGTACTTGAGGGGAGTGGATAAATATAGAGATTTTTTTAGGGATAACTTTGTTCCTTCTTAGGGGTTGGTCCTCTGGAACTTTATGATTTGTGTTGGTTCAACTGTGGCTGCTAATTTGTGGTGGGTTTTGGGTAATGGTATAAGGATCATGTTTTGGGATGATTGGTGGTTTGCGCATGGGCCTTTGAAGGATGAACTTTGGACTTCCCCTTTCAAATATTTTTGTATCAGGGAATGGGGTGTTTTTGTTGATTATATTTTCAAGGTAGCTAGATTAGTCTTCATATTGTTAACAAGGAATTGAAGCCCCTTTTTGAGTTTCCTTCCATGATTCATATTCTGGTGGATGCTCCTGAGGATTTGGTTATTTGGTGGTTAACTCCTAATGGAAATTTTTCTATCTCTTTGGCCTTTTCCTTTTGGAATCAGATGGTTGGTCCTTCTCCTTTCTAGGGTCGTTTGTGGAATGGGAAGCTCTGCCTAAAATCAATATTTTCTTTTGGCTTATTTTTCAAGACAAGATTCTTACTCTAAATAATCTTGTGAAAAGGGGAATATCTCTACTGAATAGGTGCTTCTTATCTAAACAAGCGATTGAGGATTGTCTTCACTTGGTGACTGGGTGCAGTTATATTTGGGAAGTTTGGGCTCATATTTTTTAGTTGTGGGATATTTAGTGGGTGTTCTCGGCCTCCTTTGTTAACTTATGGTCTTAATGGGTGGCTCCTTCTCTAAACCTGACGCTCTCTATGTTGTGGTCTCTTATCTTGCCATATGTTGCGTAGGGTGTTTGGAAGGAACATAACAATTAGGTTTTTTGTTAGCTAGAATTGTTGCCTTCTAGGCTGGCCTTTAAAATTTGTGATGCTATCAGGGAAAATTTCCTATCTAAGTTCTTGGTTATCCCTTCTTTTAACCTAAAAGTGAATGTTTCTCCTTATGATCTTCTTGTGGGAAAAATATGGAATCTTTCTTCTGATCTTTCTAATCTAGTGAAGAAGATAAAAGAACCCAGGGAGGGGGTTCGATGGAAGGCTCCTTCTTCTAGTTGGTTTAAAGTTAATTTTGATGGAGCTTCTAAGGGAAATCCAGGTCCTGCTAGTTGTAGGGGAGTGGTTAGAGATGAGAATGGTAGGTTTGTCTCTGCAGTGGTGCTCCCTTTGGGAATTCAGACAAACCACTTTGTAGAGGCAGTTGTAGCCTATCATGACCTTGTTTTGGAAAAGAATCTTGGGGTCTCCAAACTTTGGTTGGAAGGAGACTTGCTTAATATAATAAACTATCTCTTGAGGAAGTGTCCCCATCTCGGTATATCACTCATCTTATTAATGATTAACTCTCTATCATTAATAATTTTGAGGAGATTAGAATATCTCATGTGTTTAGAGAAGCTAACATGCTAGCTGATGGATTTGCAAACTTGGGAGTGGTGGCTAAATATGATTGGGATGATTTTGAATCATTACCACTCAATCTTAAATCTATTTCCAACGATGACCAGGTGGCATGTATTTAAGGTGGTTGACATGGGGGAAAGGTTCTTCATAATTTTTTTGAGTTGTCATAGGCTCATTGAACTTGGGCCTTTCCTATTTCATAATTACAAATTTGATGTTCATAAAATTATGGCCTAGCTACGTAGGCAGGGAAGTACTTTGAATGAAATTCTTACACATTTTGTGGGTATTATTTGAGTGGTTTTGCAGATAGCAAGGCTTATTTTGTCTCTGCAAAATTTACTAGTATTGTTGGGCTCCTACTCTTTACATGCCGCCATGGGTGGAGCTCGCTGCAAGGTTGAATCGAGCTCATTTGAGGAATTCCAAAGCAATAAAACAATGTGGGAGCATTTGGAAAAGGGTGGGGTAACCCAGTATATGCAAAGAATACAAGGCCCTAATCCTGAAGCTACGTATTTTTTTGTAAAAGGTTGGAATGGTAGGACTCTATGGTATAAAGGGGTGGAATTCAATATTGATGAGGATTTCATTGTAGAATTCATTAGGCTTTCGACATCTGGGAGGAAATTCTACCGAGATAGAGCTTTTATGAAGAAAGCCTTTGCTAATTTTTTCAAATTTGATGAGAAGAAGAAGCTCTGGGACGTCGGAGTGGTGGATAATACTTGTAAATCTCTTAAGTCATTTTGGAGGGATCTTGTGCTAGCTATAATGCATTATTTCACACTGGAAGGTAGGTTCTCTGTTGTTTATAGTTATCACTTTATGTTGTTGAATCACTTCTGTCATAAGGTGTTGGTCTCTTTTCCTTTTTATCTTTTACTATTGATGGAAAACGGTATTGAGGACCATCATAAAAACCCTAAGAAGGTCATTCTGCATGAATTCCTTATGAGTCTTTTGTTTGATCATATTAAGCTCAAATCAATTCCTATTTCTCCTAAAACCCTGGGCAAAAGGGGGGTTAAGAACTTTGGTTATGAGACAGGGGATTCAGCTGGGGAATGGGAAGGGAGTTCTGAGGATGCAAAGTCATATTTTGATGAAATGTATATGGATGATGGTGTGTCCAAGGAAGGGTATGAAGCATCCAAAACATGGTCTAAGGGTTACAAAATGGACATTGAATTGAGGGAAGCCATGGTGCATCTGAGTAAGAAGAGTTCTAAAGGTAAATCTAAATGTCCCAAGAAACAAAAATCATCTACTAAGAGAAAAGTGGAGTTGGTGAAAGATGTGGATACTCTTGTTCAAGTGTGTATCCTACTACGAGTCCTAGGAAGGTTGGTGTGGTGGATAATTCCCCTGTGATTGGTGCTAAGGGTCCTGAAATTATGGGGGTTGAAGCTAATGCCCTTGTTGGAGATATCAGTCCTGGTGTGGATGAAATGTTGCCTAGGTATGTGCCTATGGAGGTTCAGGGGATTCATATTTTCCAATGTACTAAGGACCTTCACCCTAACCTAGATCCCCATGTCTCTCATGCTAGTCATTTGTAGGAAAAAGAGAAGACTGTGAAGATGGAGTAGTTGGAAGCATTGGATGAATTGGCTAGCTTTCCAGACAAGCATAAGATAAAGGTGGAGGTGGTTGAGGTCAAGAATTCCCCTATTGAGGAGGAAGAGGAACAAAAAGAGGAGTGTAGGGAAGTCCCTAGTCACAGCTTGGAGCTGAAGGAAGTGCCTCCTGTCAACTGGGGTGAGGTAAATATGGGTTTTTTTTGCAAGATGGCTGAGGATGGAATGCAAAATTTTCTTTCTCTGGTGAAATGGTTGTTCTCAGAGGTGAAAGAGCTCAATGTCCAGGATAAGAACTGGCAGGATGTTTTCATGGCAATGATCTGTTGCAATCAGAAGGAATAGGATATAAAAGGTAAGGTTAAATCTATGAATGTAATGTTGGATAAATTAGCTGTTGATGCTAACTGCCTAGGAGTTACTCATGAGGAGAAGATTTCCTCTTTGGAAATGATGGTTAATAAAGTTTTAGAGGAAATATTTTTTAGTATTGAGGATAGAATTGGTAAGTTGTCTTAGGATTTGAAAACCATGGTAAACATAAGTAACAATTCATCGAAGTCAATTGCTAAGGGTCTTGCAGTTTTAAATCAGAAAGCCCTCAATTGGACTGGCAAACCCTTGGAGCTGGGGGAAATTGAGAAAGTGGTTGAAGATGTGAACTGCTCAAACCTGGTGGATAAAAATTTGGATCCTATTCCATGTTAGTGTAATTAAATCAATTATTACACTAGCATAAGTTAACTTAGGTCATATTTTATTTATTCCTAGGTTGCATTTTAATAAATCATTTAATAATAGGGTTATTTCCCCTTCCATGTTTGTAGGGATAAGATTCCTTCTAGAAGATGAGTTGTCCTTCTAGAACTTATCTCAACATTTAATAATTTCCTAGATAGGGTTCACATGTTGTCACATGTTGTTAGATCATGACACATGCCAACATCTCATGCATCTTAGGTTTTCTCTTTTGCCTATATAATCAGGCAACTTGTACATTTGTATTCAATCAATCATATCATCAATATAGAATCTCCATTGTGCATGCCTAGTTGCAACACTTTTTGTGTGGTTGATTATCTTTCCTGGCAAAGGTCCTCCATTGAAGACTGGAGCTTCAGGGACCCTGTGCATCCATAATATCAACATTCCAGCAATGGAAAAGGATGTGGAGGCTGGACCATGTTTAAGGACAAGGAGTAAGATGAAGAAGCGGGCAGCTATATCGTTTCATGAGCTCAAAGAGGTTATGGAAATGCATGGAAAATATGGCCTCGATCAATGTCCTGGAAAAGATGTTATAGTTGTTGTTGACTCTTTGGCTTGATTAGCCGGGATGCTAATGTTTTTTGTTGTTGGTGTGCTGACGAGTTTCTTTGGTTTTTTGGGCTACATATTTTAATTGCTTAGTCTTTCTTGCAACTTGTCGTCATTGTAAAGGGTTTTGGGGCCCCTTCAAAACCTGGTTTTCCATATCAAAAACATATGATTTTCTAATAAAATATCAATACTTTTAAGTTCATTTGATTTAAAAACAGTTTGTAATTATCAATATTTATTTATTTTATTGTTACATTTGTTGGATCCATTTTCTTTCTAATGTTATTGGTAATAAAATAGGCTAAATTCAATGTACAAATATAAGAGAAGTGTCGTAATACCTATATATACTATTAGCTAATCAATAGTAATTCATTTATCTATATATATTTTGCAAAGGAACAATATCAATATTATTTATTAAGAGCTATAAATCAATAAACTATAAAAATTACATAATAAAATTCCATAATTCAAAACAATAAAAATATTGATTAAAAAATTATTTAGTATGTGTTTCAAATACTTTTCAAATTTCACAACATAATGATTAGAGAGAATAAAAAATCATACATGTTTCTTTTCATCAAAAATGGTTGTCTTCTATTATAAAAAGTCATGTGAAATTTTATCCTAATCTCTACTTAAGGTGAGACCTAGTTTGTGATGCAGGAGTGTCCACTAAGTGGCCAAACTCCAATCTTCTCGAAGGCAAGCTAAATATGTTGTCGATGAGATCTTACCCATTACTTATATTCAAACAATACATGGGTATAGAGAAGTCACCTTTCTTTTGTGGTATACAAAGCATTAAATTTTAAATATTTGAAGCCAAGTATTGATCCTTAAGTAAGGGTTATGAGTATATAACAAGGTGCCATTTCCTATGGTCAAATATCTCATAATTTGGATACATAATATAATTACGGTGAGTGTAATGATTGAGTTTTGGTGGCGTCTCATATTCTTGAACTCAATTCACTTGATGAACAATACTATTTAGAACATCACAAGGTAGAAGTGGAAGGTGAAGGAGTGAGTAAAGGGAGGATTTTGGCACGCAACTCTAAGGAAGAAATTTTCCAAACAAAAAGGAGAAATTAATAACAAGGGGGTAGACCGAGCAACATGGTGGTTGGCTCTATGTTTGGAATAAAGTTTAAAATGGAATGATTTTACTGCACAGATTAAAAAGTGAGGTTGCAAGGAAATCTGGAATGATATAAAGAGTAAGGCATAGGCTACGAAACTCAAGGAAGGAAACGTAGACAATAAAAGCTAGCATTGAAGAATAGAAAGGTCACACTGCATAGAGACAGGAAAGAAGTCATATGGGTGATGCAAAGAAGAAAAATGAGCATTTTGTTAATAGTGTGGGAATTAATTATTGTTTGGTGATCAAGTTAATGCCCAGGTTGTATTTTATGAGAATTAGTAATTTTACCTATCAAGAGGAGAGAGTAGTAGAATGGGTCAAGGGAATGAGAAGATCTGAAATGCAGATTTGACAATGGGGCATGAAATTGTAGGAAGAGGAGAAGAGTAAGGATTGGAACCTTCAGTAGCAACACCATACAAAGTTGAGTGAAATCTAAGAGGCAAAAAAATATTCTTAATGTAGGAAAGGCCATGTAATGTAGCCAATCAAAACTAAATCACAATAAGATATAGAGTATTGGAGGAAAAGGTTGTGTGTAAGTAGAAGAAAACTAGAAAATTTTTGAACATGCAACCTGATGTAGAGTGAGTAGGGGAAGACCTGAACTTGATGGAAAACAACTTCCTTTTCTCAACTCTCTCAAATACTCTTTATGTGGACCTATCAAATCCACTATTCACTGAAGGAGATAACCCGACCTTCTAAAAAGGTTCTCAGAGGAAGACATTATACACTAGCTTGGTAATGTTTGTAACACCCTTCTCATGATAAAACATGACAAATAACTCAAACTTGCAATTAGAACACTTCATTTTTCCATCGCTTCCAAAACTGACCTAGAGGTTCCTTGTAACCTTCCAAGTAGGACAGTCATAACAAACCCTCCTAAACAAACACTCTTGCAACCAGACATGGGAAAAATCTTGGGAATACCTTTAACAATCCCTACTTGACTACACAACACCAACAAGTAAGACTTTACACTTAGGAACACCCAACTACTCACCAATGTAACAAAAGGCCTATCTTCCTTGTACCCTTGTCAACTAGGATAGTCAACACAAAACCTCTATGAAGACAAGAACCAGGAAAGTGGCACCTGATTTAGACTCCTTAAACAAACCACTTCAAACCCCCAAAGCCTTAGGGTATGATATTCAACAGTACCAGCACAAAGGATCAACCTTATAACGCCACAAGGAAGCCTATTTGACTGCTTCAAGAAGGAACAAGGATATCTAAGCACACCCCAACTCCCCTAAGCCATGAATATGGTTCTCATAGCATCAACACACACATTTCAACCCCTTTTAAGCATTCTACTTAACAACTTTCACTCACAAATCAACAAACTCAATTTTTTTGCACCACAATTAGGCTTGTCACATGAGGATGCCAAGCCTAGGGTATCCAAGAAATCACTCCAAACCCTCTATAATTCTCCAAAACCACTTAAAACATAAATTACATGATGAACTCTACCATTCCACCAAGAATCAGACCTTGACCATGAAGGAATGGCGAGTTGTGAGCATTTTGTGATCAAACCCTGATTTTTGAGGGTTTCTGACCACTTCCAGAAGAACAATGATAACTTCCTTGATTCTTTATGGAATTGGACCAAACCACCACCAAAGGAAAGATATCTCACTCCTCTATCGATCCATGTGGGCCTTGTATCCATACAAAGTGTACCATGTCCGTACCACGCGAGTTAGCAGAAGATTTACAAAGAAAATTAGAGAAAACAAAGTTTTTTTCTTATTCGAACTTCTCCAAAATTAAACAACCAACCTTGCCTTGATCAAGAGAGGCCTCCTTAAGCATTTCCAACCTCCTCCCAATGTCCCTCAATTATTTTTTGAATTAGAGGGTCGTTGGAGGACTAACAACCTCAAATTTAAACCAAGTTTCCTAGTTAAGAAAACTTAACACTACACGCATAAACTCGACTTCAATGCAAAATAAAAAGATGTCTAAGACACCTCAAAACCTAACAACTCATCAAGGTAAATCCCCTCTATTACCTAGTTTCATCAAGGCACCTTGTTTCTTTATTAGGCATAGATGCACCAAGTTTCCAAGGTGAGGAGAAGACCAATTACAATCAACAAAACTCATCACCAACCTTGAAATCCTATTACAAACCATTGAAAAATGGTCCTTTGATGCAGGAGCATCCAATGGTGTAGGGGAAATCTTGCATCACCCAAAAATATGCAATCCATTTATGTTTCCTTTGGTTAGCCTTTTGTAGATGTCTTTGCATTTCTAGACACCCTTTTCGCCATAATGTAAATCCCCACTTTTAGTTTTGTGTTTCTACTTTTTCTGGTCAATTGCTATTTTTAGCAGGTATTGGAATTTGAAGGCGTTTGGGGACAAAAATTATATGGGAGGATTCATAACAGAAAAATAAGAAGATTGGCGAAAGAATCAGGTCGAGAGCATTCCTGGTTTGAAAGATATTGTAGTTTAAGTATCCCAGAAATGCACCTAAAAACCTTCCAGATCAAGCTTGAGGCACTAAATGGCCCCGAAACGGCCTGAAAACTTTCCAAAATTGATGTAGCAAATTTTGAGCACGTTCTTGACATCGAGACCTTTCTGACGGTTCAAACAGTTCAAAAAACAGAGTCTCAGATCAAAAGTTATGGCTCCCGGAAGTTGGTACACTTTCAAAATGTGCTAATTTTCGAATGATGTTTTAAATTTTGAATTTAAAATTATAATTTGTGGTTCCAAACCACCAAAATATGATAATTCAAATGTTGTTTGGCTCCAAAACAGAAAAGGATCTATTTATTGGGGTGATTTTCTAATTTTTGTAGCTTTTGGGGGAAAAAGAGTTCGCATGTTGCGAAAGGGGATTCGGGAGTGACTGTAATTTTCTGTAGCTTGAGGATTTGTGATCCTCTACATGTAAGAAGTAAATTTTTTGAATAATAAAATTATTCTATGGTTTTGTGCATAAATTTATGTGTCTCGGGTTGCACCGTCGTCAGCCTTAGGACCTTATTACATCACAAACAACTTGAAAAACAAAATAAGATTCAACAAAGCCTCATGGAGGCATGTAGACCTCAAGGTGCCCCTGCACCACAACCAAATAAGGAGAATAATGAGTCCATGAAAGGCCAATTGATTATATTCTCGTATTTGAGTCAATAAAAATGAAGTTCTTCTTGCAATTGATTGTATTGTTGATTTAAGGCAGAGTCTTTTCGATGTTTGTGTGTTTTTAATTAGTGTTTTATGAATAGGGTTGGAACCTTTGAATCAATTGGTATTACAGCCTCACGATCCTGAGAGTGGAGAGGATCCACTAAGACTATGGCTAAATAATTGTTGAAGAGCGAAGAAGCCATGAGAGGGTATTGATTCTATGGGAATCATGTCGGTTGTCCTCCAACAGAGATGAAGCTGGGTAGACGGTGTGCAAATATCTTCCACTGAGTGGAAGTGGGTAGAATACATCTTGAAGGTGCATCTTCCAAAATCCTATTGGGTAGAGGATAGTAGTGAAAGTTTTGTTGCAGAACTGCAAAGGCAAGGAGCATTGGCTCTAATTTGTTTTTGGTTGCAAACTAAGACTGTGCCATAATTGTTTGGAAAAATTTCTTAGAGACATGGAGAAATTTTTTGGATGAAGGAATATTTGAAGCCACAAAAGGTGAAACAAGAACCCATCTGAAGGAGTGATTTGTTTTGAACTGTGTACAAGTATGGTTGAAAGTGTTGCAAAGTGACGGTGGATAGTGATAGTAGAGATAATTTGGTTGTGTTGGAAATGGTTGAGAATTTGAACTTGAAGAGGATGAAGCACCCTAAGCCATACTACATCTCTTGGTTGCAAGGAGGTCATTAAATTTGGGTAAGTGAACAAAGTATTGTGAATTTTCACATTGGAAGATAAAAGGATGAAATTGTATTGTGATATAGTACACATGGATGTTTGTCACTTTTTTTGGGTCAACCTTGGCTTTGGGATAGGGAAGCTATACATAATGGAAGCGATAAAACCTATAGCATAATCAAGGATGGGAAAGAATATGTGTTGAATCCATTGTGGGATAAATAAGAGGAGGCGGTAAAATAAATTATAGCAGTATGCCCCAATGAGTTTATGAAAGAAGAAAGCAACATCAAAGTTGCAATTAGTGAGAAAGAAGTGGCTGAGAAATCTTTGAAAGATGAAAAATATGTGAGAACAGTGACTGAAAATAAAGATGAAGAAGATGTTGCAACATTGATTGAGGAAGTGAAAGAAGTGAGAAGCGAAGAGAAGAATGTAGAAGAGGTTTCCAAAATGAGAACAATAAAGATACAACTATGGGACTTGAGGTTGTAGTGATTGAGTGTGAAGATGTTGCAGCAAATAGAAAAGATGAAGATGATTTGTTGTTGAAAATGTTAGTGGTAAAAGATGAGTGAATGAAAAATATTGTTGTTGTAGCGAAGTGTGAAGAACGAAAATTTGCAATTTATGATGATACAAGAGATGTCACAACAAAGAGTGATGTTGCAACTGAGAAAAAGGATAAGGTAAATATCATTGTATTTTGTGATAAGAATTTGGAATTAAATTTTCATGTCATTAAGGGAAAGAAAGAGAATATAGTTGTAGTTTCATATTTAAATGTAGATGTATATTTGCTAGTAGAAATCGTAGAGGATGTTGTAGGATTTTTGTGGAGGTTGACTGTTAGAGGTGGGTTTGAACCCATGATAGAGGAGAAGGGTGAAGAGATTGTTTGGAGGAGGAGGTTAGTACAAGGTGGACACAAGTCCACAAGAGGAGAGAAAAATGAAGAGCAAAGTTTTTGATAGAGGATGGGGAATGTTCCACTAAAATGCTAGAAGAAGAGGAAAAATAAATAATTTTTAGGTATCAGTTTCAATGTGGGAGCATACTACAAGTTGTTCACAACTTGGGAGAGTACTTCATAATACTCAACTCTATTTTGTGAGCCTATGCTCACAAACTCTTTATAGGGTGTATCTAATGTAAGAGCATCCACTAAGTGGCTAGACTCTAGTCTTCTCAAAGGCAAGATAAATACGTTGTCAATGACATCTTACCCATTACTTATATTCAAACAATACGTGGGTATAAAGAAGTCACCTTTCTCTTGTATTATGCAAAGCATTAAATTTTAAATCTTTGAAGTCAAGTATTGATCCTTAAGTAAGGTTATGAGTATATAACAAGGAATCATTTCCTATGGAAAAATATCTCATAATTTGAATACATAATATAATTAGGCTAAGTGTAACATTTGAGTTTTGGTGATGCCTCATATTCTTGAACTCAATTCATTCAATGAACAATACTATTCAGAATGTCACGAGGTAGAAGTGGAAGGCGAAGGAGCACGTAAAGGGAGGAGTTTGGCGTGCAACTCCAAGGAAGAATTTTTTCAGATAAAAAGGAGAAAACGGTTAATAACAAGGGGGTAAGCCGAGCAACATGGTGGCTGGCGCTATGTTTGGAATAGAGTTTAAAATGGAATGATTTTACTACACAAATTAAAATAAGAGGCTACAACGAAATGTGGAACAATATAAAGAGTAAGGCATAGGCTGCGGAACTCAAAGAAACATAGAGAATGAAACACAAAAAATAAAAGCCAACAATGAAGAATAGAAAGGTCGTGGTGCATAGAGACAAAAAATAAGTCATATGGGTGATGCAAAGAATACAAAGGAGTATTTTGTTAATAGCGGGGGAATTAATTATTGTTTGGTGATTGAGTTAATGCCCATGCTATATTTTATGAGAATTAGAAAATTTACCCATCAAGAGGAGAGAGTCGTAGAATGGGTCAAGGGAATGAGAAGATCTAATTAAAATGTGAAATGTAGATTTGAAAATGGGGCATGCAATTGTAGGAAGATGGGAAGAGTAAGAATTGGAACTATCAGTAGTAGCGCCATACAAGTTTGAGTGAAATCTAAGAGGAAATGAATTATTCTGAACGTAGGCAAGGCCATGTAATGTAATCAGCCAAAACTAAATCACAATAAAATTCAGAGTATTAGAGGCAAAGGTTGCAAGTGAGTAGAAGTCAACTTGAAAATGTTTGAAAATGCAACCAAATAGGGAGAAGAATGAAGCCATGAAAGGCCAATTGATTGTATTCTCATATTTGAGTCAATAATGCTGAATAGGACAACTGAGAGGGGGGGTGAATCAATTGTCACAAATTTTAACCTTTAATTCAATCACTGAAACTAATACTTAAAAATGTTTAAATGATTAAACATCAAATGGCAATGTAGAAACTCAAATCCAACACATAAACACAATAACACCATATTTACATGGAAAACCCAATGAGGTAAAAACCACGGTGAGGATTAACTCACACTATAGAGAATATCAAAACCGATTACAAAAAGGCTCACTACCTGAAACAAGGCTCACTGCCTGAGATAAGGCTCATTGCTTGAAACAAGGACTCACTGTTTGGGCTCATTTTCCATAGGGATAAAACTCAGAGGGCTCACTACCACAGAGATACAAAGAAGACAAAGAAGACTTTCTATAGAGAGACTACAATCTCAATGCAACAAAGGATTCCACCACAGTCACTTGATCAACTTGTATGAATGATAGAGTTCACCTTATACTCACTGCATCAAGAAACTCAACATCAAGCTTCAAACCGATCTTCCACACACAAATAACACACACTTTCTAGATAGCATCAAAGTTGCATCTACTCTTTCACTTATCTTTCTTCTTTTCTTTAGTATATTTTTCATTACTAGCTCATCTTGTATTTATACTATCTCCAACCTTGCAAAAGATACAAATTCGGCCATTCAACTTCAAACTCAAATTAGGTTGATGCCAAACATCCTAGGGTGGAATTAGAATGAGGGAAACCCAAACAAATGCTTCACAAATGGTTGGCCAAACAAATATAAAACACATAGAACAATTAAGCTCAGAACTTCTAGAAACCAAAAATATCTTCAATGCAATCAAAAAATCTTAACTCTAGAACCTCAAGTCAAAAGACTTCATCAAGGAGAAATCCGGACCAACAACTTTTCTCCCAGACATCAACCAAAACACAAAAAAAAATAGTTCACAACTATTGAACATAGCTCAAGCTTCACAATGAACCAACAACCAAACATTTGGATATAGCAACCTTCAACAACCATGACCAATGTATTTGAACCACACGAGCATAGGGGAAAATACCGAAGCAACAACTGAATACCTATAAATTTTCTTTAATACAATTTTCTCAATATAGTCAATAGTAACTAGTAGATAACCAGTTGACCAGTTGACATCAATGACAACACTTTCATTCCTTTCTTCATTCTTGAAAAAATCTCCCTCTTTTTGATTGATGGCAACACATGATGTAAAAAACCATCAAAGACACCATGCTAAATCTAAATATACTTCTCAATATTTTTCTTTTTGCTTCTCCCCCTCAGAAGATCATCTTCCTCATTACCTTCTTTCTCTCATTAGCTTTTTCTCCTTTTCACATGCTTTCTCTCCCCCTTTGACATCAATGGAAAAGGAAAAATATTTGTTCATTGAATCTTCCTTTGACATGAAAATAAAATACTCACAATGACAACACTTGAAACTACCTGCTCCCCCTGAGAGGTAGCCACCAAAACATCAGTCCAAAAACATAGAATCATGAATCCACCAAACTGATTCATATCCAAATTCATATTAGTTTATGAAAGGAGCGGCAATAACCCCTAACTTCTCCTAGAGATACTCAAAAGTATCTTTAGGAAGAGCCTTCGTAAATATATCTACAATTTGATCCTTTGTCAGAACATACTCAAACTTGACTTCATTCTCCATGACCTTCTCTCTTAAGAAATGATATATGATAGATATATGTTTTGTCCTCAAGTGAATCACAAGATTCTTTGAAATGTTAATTACTCTTGTATTATGATAGAAAATAGAAATGGGGTCATCATATAGCACAGTGATATCTTGCAATGCATGTTTCATCCATAGAACTTGTGTACAACAAGATGCAATAGCAATATACTCAACTTCAGTAGTAGACAAAGAAATTGAATCTTGCTTCTTACTCAACCATGCCACCAATCTGCATCCAAGAAAGAATGAACCACCACTTGTACTCTTTTTGTCATCTACACATCCAGCCCAATTTGCATCTGTATATGCACTAAGTGTAAAGTCAGTATTTTTTAGGATACCATAATCCATAATCCAGAGTTCCATTCAAATATCTGAATATTCTTTTAACTATAGCAACATGTGTTTCCTTTGGATCTTCTTGAAATCTAGCCACAAGACAAACCACATGCATAATATCTGGTCTAGTAGTAGTCAAATACAATAGTCCACCAATCATAGATCTATACTTGCTCTGATCAACCTTAGGTGAATCATCATCTTTACCCAATTTTCAACCAATCATCATCTTTACCCAATTTCCTCCAAAGATAATGTCATCAACATATACAACTATAATCAATATTTTGTCATTTTCAATATTATAGTACAAATTACTATCTGCCATACCTTTTTCAAATCCTTGTTGAATCAAATACTTGTCTAACCTTGCATACCAAGCTCTAGGAGCTTGCTTCAATCCATATAAATATTTCTTCAATCTACACACCATATCTGGTTGATCTTTTAACTGAAATTCTTCCAATTGTTCCATGTAAACTTCTTCTTCCAACTCATCATTCAAAAATACTGACTTAGCATCCATCTGATAGACTTTGAAATCTTTATAAGTAGCCAATACCAAGAACATCCTTATAACTTCCATTCTTTCTACCGGGGAAAAAGTCTCCTAAAAATCTATGCCTTCTACTTGTGAGTAGCCTTTACACACAAGCCTCACTTTGTTTCTAACAACTTCTCCATTCTCATTTAACTTATTTTTGAATACCCATTTAGATCCAATGATATTTTTATCTATCAGTCTTAGGACCAATTCCCAAGTCTGATTCTTCTCAATCTACAAAATTTCTTCTTTCATTTATTCCTTCCAATGTTGGTCTTTACAAGCTTCATTTACTATATTTGGCTCAATCTTAGAAAGTAAACACAAATTTAATTCAGCAATAGCTTTGCTTCTAGTTAATATGCCTTTCATCTTGCCTAAAATAATCTAATTTTTTGAATGATTCCTCTATACATATTTCGATGTTCTAGGGGATATCATCGGAGTATCTTCTTCTCTTTCATTATGTTCATCCTGCTTTTTCTGCGCATCTTTATCCTGTTCTTCCATAATTTATTCTATTCTTGCACGGTTATGTTCATCAGACACATATCCATCAATATCAATAGAGTTCTTCACTATCTCATCAACCTTCACATTCGAGCTCTCTATAATCTTTCTCAGTCTTTTATTGAAACAACTTTATGCCTTGCTTTTAGTAGAGTATCCAAGAAATATGCCTTCATCACTTCTTGCAACAAACTTACCCAAAGTTTCCTCATCTCTTCTGATATAGCATTTGCTTTTGAATACCTTGAAATATTTGATTGTAGGGATTCTTCCGTGCCATACCTCATAGGGATTATTTGTACTATTTTCTCTTGCTTGAACTCGATTGAACACATAAACAATAGTATGAATAACTTCTTTCCAATAAACTTCTGGTAATCTGGCTTCAATGATCATTAATTTAGTAGCCTCTTGAACTGTTCTATTTTTCCTTTCAACAACTCCATTCTACTGAGGAGTTCCTGGAGCAGATAAATGTCTCTTTATTGCATGCACTTCACAAAACATATTGAACTCATGGGAAGTGAAATCTCCACCTCTATCAAATATTCAACATTTTATCTTCAAATTCACTTAATTTTCAACCATAGCTTTAAATGCCTTGAATCTATCTAATGCATTTGATTCCTCTCTAAGAAATGTAACCCATGTATATCTAGAATGATCATCAATTAAAAGCATAAAGTAACTTTCACCAAGTAGACTTCACACTCTCATAGGACCACAGAGATCTGTATGAACTAAATCTAGCAGTCTAGTAGTAGATTGTTCTTTTGATCTATAATGATTTCTTGCTTGTTCCCCAAACTGAAAATTCCTACAAATAGCATTAACAAGCTTTGTAATTATTGGTAAATCTCTCAAAGCTTTAACAACACTAATCCTTTCCAACTTATCAAAATTCATGTGACACATTCTATTATGTCATAACCAACTGTCATTTATCTGAGTCATAAAGTATCATCCATCAACACCCTTAAGTTGATAAATATTCCCTTTAGATTTCTTTCCTGTAGCAATCAATGTTTCAGATCCTTTCTGGATCTCACATTTCTCATCCTTAAACACAAGATCATATCCTTTTCTTCACATCTGACCAACACTCAACAAATTGTTCTTTAAACCCTTAACATAGTAAACATCGTCAGCATGATGCTTGCCATCAAAACTTACCGAACCTATCCCACAGATTTTAGAACCAATATCATCTCCAAACATAACCAATACTCCATCATATTTATCAAGCTCAACAAACTTAATCTTGTCACCAGTCATGTTATGTGAGCAACCACTATCAACTACCCAAAAATTATTTTCTTGTTTAGCATGTAGGGTAGAGATAATTTTACCTTCATCTTTCTCCTTCTCCTTCTCTAGAGGGATTTCCTTTACCTATTTTTTTGAATTAGTAGTAGGTTCATCCTTAATGTCCAAGAACAAGCATTCATTGTCATCTAGATCTTCATATTATGAATCTTCATCTAAAATACTAGCATTTTCATTCACATAGTAAGCTATGTTAATCTTCTTTCCCATCTTTTATTTCTCATATATTTGTTTATTCATCTTAGCTCTTTCTAGACACTTTGCAACATAATGACCTATTTCTCAAAAACTAAAGCATTTAAAGGGAAACTTACCTTGATACTTCATGGAACCTTTTCTCATTCTTCTTACAAAGTTAGCCTCTATTTCATCAAATTTTTCTTCATCCTAATCTTCAGCTTTTGTAGCTTTAAAAGCAGTTTCTAATTTGTTTCCATTTCTTAGACTCAACTTCCTCATCTCATAAGATGTCAAAAATCCTAACAATAGATCCTTAGTACAAGTCTTATAATCTATAGTCTACTCAATAGCACTCACCTTCTCACTATAAGCATCTGGAAGATTTTTGAGAATCTTCTTTACAATCCCGGTTTCATCTATAGTAGCACCAAGTGATCGCATTCCAACCACTACTTCATCCAATCTTTGTACATAAGCTTTAACATTTTCTTCTTTGAACATATGTATAAGATCAAATTGTGTTTCCAAATTCTACATTTTTTCCTCTTTAACTCTTTCATCACCATCATCCGCTCTTTCTAAATCATCCCAAACTTCCTTAGCTGTCTTCAAATTATGAACCTTAATCAACTTGTAATGTACCAGACTATTCTTCAAGATGACCTTTGCCTTATTATTCGATTCATGTGCTCTAATTTTTTTAGGTGTACTCAAACCATTAGTAGGAGGAGTGTAAGTATTCTTGTAATCTTTCTCCACATCATATTCACAATACTCCAAATATTCTTCCATCAATACTTTCCAGATACCATAATTAGTTCCATCAAACCTCAGATAATCAAAGACCATTTTTCCAACCATCCCAAACCTTCCTCAAGCAATTAAGCTATTCACCAAGGAACCAAGCTTTGATACAATTTATTGAATAGGAAAACTAAGAGGGGGGATAATAATTTTTCACAAATTTTAACCTTTAATTCAATCACTAGAACTAATACTTAAAATTGCTTAAATGATTAAACATCAAATGCTAATGCAGAAATTCAAAACCAACACATAAACACAATAACACTAGATTTACATGGAAAACCCAATGAGGGAAAAACCATGGTGAGGATTAGTTCACACTATAGAGAATATCAAAACTGATTACAAAAAGGCTCACTGCCTAAAACAAGGCTCACTACCTAAAACAAGGACTCAATGTTTGGACTAACTATCCATAGGGCTACAACCCGAAGGGCTCACTTCCACAGAGATACAAAGAAGACAAAGAATACTTGCTACAAAGAGACTACAATCTCAATGCAACAAAGGATTCCACTACAGTCACTTGATCAACTTTCATGAATGATAGAGTTCGCCTTCTACTCACTACATCTGGTAACTCAGCATTAAGCTTCGCATTGATCTACCACACACAACTCACACACACTTTCTGAATAACATCAAAATTATGTATTCTCTTTCACTTATCTTCCTTCTTTTCTTTAGTATATTTTTCATTACTAGCTCATCTTGTATTTATACTATCTCCAACCTTGAAAAAGATACAAAGTCGGCCATCCAACTTCAAACTCAAACTAGGTTGACACCAAACATCCTAGGGTGGAATTAGAATGAGGGTGACCCAAACACACACTTCATTGGGAACCAAAATAGATCCAACACGCTTCATTAATTTTGAAGATAGTGCTTAACACAGGTCAGCCAAACCAATGTAAAACACATACAACAATTAAGCTCAAAACTTCCAGAAACCACAAATATCTTCAATGCAATCAGAACATCTTAACTCTAGAACCACAAGTCAAAAGACCTCATCAAGGAGAAATCTAGAGCAGCAACTTTTCTCTCGGACGTCAACCAAAACATAGGAAAACATAGTTCACAACTAGAGAACACAACTCAAGCTTCACAATGAACCAACAACCAAACATTTGGATATAGCAACCTTAAACAACCATGACCAATGTATCTAAACCACACAAGCATAGGGGAAAATACTAGAGCAACAACTGAATACCTATAAACTTCCTTTAATACAATTTTCTCAATATAGTCAACGGTAAGTAATAGATAACTAGTTGACTAGTTGACATCAATGACAACACTTTCATTCCTTTCTTCATTCTTGCAACAAATAAAACTGATTTTTTTTTGCAATTGATTATATTGTTGATTTAAGGCAGAGTCTTGCTAGTGCTTGTGTGTTTGTAATTGGTGTTTTAGGAAGAGGGTTGGAACCTCTACGTTAGTTTGGAATGTAGTAAGCTACATAACTTCTATTCAAACAATCAAATATATCAACATTCATGTCAAATTTATAAACATCATTATAATATAAATGGACCAAACATATAAGCATGTCAATCTATCAAATATCTCAAACATAAATATACACACTATCAAATATAAACGTAAATTTTTGTCTCAACATAAACAAGTACATACATAGATGCATAAGTGTCCATACATGTCAAATATAAATATAAATGTCCATACACATGTCAAATATAAACATAAATTTCCATCCAAAAAATAAACATATCCATACATAGATGAATAAATTTTCATACATACCAAATATATACATAAACATAAATTTGGCATATCCTCAACTTGGTTAGTCGATCAACCCTTAGAGTGAGAATCATTATCTAATAGGTGCATAAAGCCCTACAAAAATGTAATTAAATTAGAATATATATATATATACATATGTACATGTATATATATGTATGTATATATATGAATATATGTATTCATGTATGTATGTATATGTATGTATATGTATGTATGTATGTATGCATGTATGTATGTATGTATGCATATATATGTATATCTGTATATATGTATATATATACATATATGTTAGAAAGTCATAGATAGGAGTAGAACTTATTGTAGGCTACCTAAAAAGGCCTGTATTACCAAGAAACGGCATTAGTTGTAGTTAGGAGACATGTCCATTCAAGGGAATGTATGTATATATAATTGTAAACATATGTGAATAGATATAAGAGATAGATGATAGGAGGATAAATACAGAGATATAAAATATGAATAGAGACTAATACCTGCTATTGTACAAGGTTCTAATATAATATAAAAGGAGTGATAATTATTACATATATGCGTGTGTGATGGATGTATGAGTATTTATTTTGATATTGATATGATGTATGTTAAGTATTCCTTCTATAATCCTTCTGTAATTTCTCGTTTATCTTACTATATCCTCTGCGGTATAAACACAGTACACAAGGAGTGTTGGGGTACAACTCTCTGAACTGTACTTCCCCCATTTCTCTTAATAACATTGGTTTCGTTGTTGGGACCCTAGAGAGAACAATAAAGAAATTAGAAGCATAAAAAGGAAAAGGAGGAAAGGTGGATAAAAATTAAATTTGTCAGACTGTAAGGGCCACCTCTGTGAGAGAGGGGTAGGACATTAGGGGATGAAAAACAAAAAGGGGGGAGGGATCCCAAAGATCCTTGAAAAGATGTGATTGTTCAAGATGTTCTTTCAAAATTAAAGATACACATATGGAAAGAAGAATAAAGGCCTAGACCAATGAAACATATGGGAATAGGAGAAAATAAGAGGAAAAGTGAGATAGTTTAAATCATTGAATTAGGGATGGAAATGAATGCAAAAGAAAGGATACTAAAGAAAACTCAAGAAATAGAGGAAAGGAACACAAAGAGAAATAGAGAAGAAAGAGAAGGAGCAACCTAGGAAAATGGCAGAAGAAAATTTAAAGAAAAGAGGGGAGCTCACCAAGAAGGGTATTTTTTAGTCCATCGATATGGGTGTAGCCAATAATAGAAAGAAAGAAGAAAGGAAACGGAAGCCAAGAATGCCACAAAGAAGAAAAATAGAAAATTGATGGAACCTAATCTTAATCCTAAGGATTTGTTAACTAAAAATGAACTAGCATCGAATATTAATGAAAATACACAATTAAAAATGAAGAGTTATGAGGAACAAACATCACCCTCAAACCAGGAGTCACCCCTTATGTTGGATATAACACATATAGATACAAAAAAAGGAAAAGCAGAAGGTAGGAAACCAGAATTGTGGACAACTTACATAATAAATTGGGACATTTTGGAAAATAATAACCAACCTATTGAGTGGAGAATTATAGAAGAACAAAGCGAATGTAGAAAGGTAGAAAGTGACACCAAGACTAGTTCCATATTTAGTAACCAAAGAAAAAAGACCACAACTCAAGAAGAAGATTTCTCAAAGAAGAAAAAATGAGCACAATGAGCAAAATGCATATCTTTGAAAAGGATACTAACAATTTCGTACAACATATTTTCATATTAGAAATAATGTGGCAAAGCTGGAATGAACAACATGAAAGCACTAAATTGTTTGACTTAATTAGTTCCCTAAGAGATGAACCATTTAATTGGTATTGCAAATCATAACCATAGAATAACAGACCCTTGGACAAGGTAAAGCAAGAATTTTTTGAGAATTTTGATAGTTCGAAACTCCCAATGGAAGGAGTAAACAAGTTAAGGGAATTATCACAATTAGAAAATGAATGTATATTAGAATTTGATAGAAGGTTCAAGGAGGTAACCTGCAAGTTAGAAGAACCATTAAATGATAAATAAGAGAGAGAGTGGTTCCTCTCTACAATTACACTAGAACTCAAAATAGTGTTAGATGACAAATACTTTGGTTCATATTTAGATTTAGTCACATTAGCATGTCAGATAGAAGGTCAATCATGATAGAAAATGGAGAAATAAAAATAAAATAAGAAAATGGAATGATTACAACTCAAAATGGATCACTTACGACTAAGACAAGAAATTATAAAATAGGAGATAGGACTATAGCGACCCAATATATGATGTTCATATTGTGGCAAAGAGGGGCACATGTGGAATGAGTTTTCAATGGAATCTAGAAAGAAGAAGAAAAATTCACTAAGGGTGGACCTCCACACAGTCAAAAACCCAAAATCACTATATTGTGGCATGTGCAGAGAGTGGGATGACCACAAGATAGCAGAATTCCCAACACATAAATTTTGGGCGAAAGAAGAACCAAACTATGATACAGAAATGGCTTAGGTAAAGGGACTGGTGGAAGGATCATTATTCGCATAGGATCACAGGTTTATGGTCCTACCATGGAAACAAAACTAGAGAAATACTAATGCCATTCAAATATCGGGATCATATAATGACAATGGACCATTCTGGGGAGGAAGAGGTAATCACTAGGGAAGAGGAAGAAGAGTCGATGCCACCTGCTTTAATTATGGAAAGCTAGGACATTTTTCTATTGAATGTTAGTGTGAAAAGAGAAAATGATTCAGGTTTTGCAATGAAGAGGACCATGATACATTTAACTATGGAAAAGCATGCAAACACTATAAAAATGCACAATTGCAAGGCCAAAATAACAAAAAACAAGACTCAAATACAACTTAGGGGTAAGGATCCTCCATAAAACACCTAAGAATCCTCTGGAAGGGACCAAAAGATGTAGAAAATTCAGAAAAGATGAAGAACATACTACAAAGAAGAGTACCAAAAAAGAATACCATACATAATCTAGGCCCAATAAAAAGGGGAAGGCAATAGTGGTGACTTGGAAAGGTATCAACACTAGAAGGACAAATGTAGTAACCATGGAAGAAGAAAGCTCTGAATAGGAAGGGGGATTCCACCCTATTAAAGAGTAACATGATCAAATAGTAGAAAAAGATTAAAAAATCATTGAACAAGAGTAGGAAAAGTAGAAAGACTGTAATAGCTACTTTATAGAATAAGAATTAAAGACACTTAAACAACTAGTAAAATTAGCAAGACAACATGACCTGCTCACAAAGTTGAAATGATTTAGCAAGTATTGGAATAAAAAAGAATATACCATAGATCACAATAGTGGGAAAACATTGGAAGACCAGACCTATAATGATTGATCTCCACATTCATCATAAAAATATTCCTAAGGTGATGGTTGATTTGGGATTAGATGTTAACTTAATTCCAAAAGAATTTGGGAGTATCTAGGTAAATTGGTAGTAAATCCAACTCCCTATCATATTAGTTTAGTAGATGGTACAAAAATGAAAATTTTAGGAACCTAGAGAAATGTAGAATTTAGTGTAAAAGGGGTAAAAAAATTTGTGGACTTTGAAGTGGTCACAATGAAGGAAACCTTTGATTCATTTGATGCATTATTAGGGTTGAGATGGTTTGTAGATTCCCAAGGAGTAATAGATGTCAAGAAGGAAGAAATATCATTAACGGATGACAAAAGAATTTTCCACATCCCCTAGGTAAAAAATAAGAAGAAACCTATATAGAGGAAGTCAATGTGGAGGAGTATGAAGATAATGATAGGACTATAAACACCATAACTACATTACCTACAACTAAAACCTTAAAGGAGCCTAATTTAGAAGGAAAGATTAAGATAAATGACACTAAAAGGAGTACCAACAATGAAAATTTACTAGAGGCATGGATGTAGGATGAACAAGAGGTGTATTCTCGTAGAATCTTTGGTTACCAAAGAGTATTTGTGATGAGAAAAACACTAACAGAAGAGGAAAATCTAGCACAAGACATGTGCGGTACCATAGGAAGTGATAAGGAGGATAATAATTATGATTCTCATCAAGTTTATTAGATTACAAAGGAAAATTCTTATATTAAGCTACCTAAATACTTCAGAGTAGGATATTTGCTACCTTATATATCCCAAATTGAGATAATCTTCCCCAATGAAGCACAAAGGCTATATATTCTACCACATACTCTTACCTACACTATCGTGTTCTATTACAATAGGTACAAACAAAATATTAGAAAGTGGGAAGCCTTTAAAATTTTGATCAAAGCAAGATTTCTACTAGAGATAGGAGAGTACGAAGATATTCTCACCTACAAAGGAGATTTTTTTCCACAACATCACTTAGAAATATGTATACATTATTAGGAGGAAACTTATGAGTATCGCAATAGATTATATATCCAACTATTTTACTAGACACTAAGTCTCCTAGCAAAAACTTGGTATACTAACCAAGAAAGATAGGTAAAAACTCAAACATGGGATGAAATGACTACAAGTTTTCTACATTCTTTTTCCTTCCACAATGAAAACTCTCAAATTCATACCACACTACTTAGAATGAAGGAAATAATCTTTAGTCCGATAGAAGATAAGGAAAGACAGGTACTACAACCTTCTTAGAATAGAATGAATGAAGGAAAGACAAGATAGAAGATTTAGTGTACTTAGAATACACTAAATGGGCGAACTAGGAAGTGACCAATTCAAAAAAGCATTGCTATGCGGCACAAGATGACAAAGAGGAATAGACCCCAAACATAGAAATAGATCAAGGAGAGAGGGAAATAGAAGAATCCGCCAATCAAATTGAAGGAAACAAGTGATAGAAGGGGATTCTAAAATGGCAAGAATAGGTGACTATTGGGATGAAAATATGGTAGAATAAATAATAGAAGCCCTATAAGAATTCCATGATCTATTTCCCTGAAATTTTATAGAAATTCTTGCTTTACCTTGTCCTACTTTTGATTTTTCCATAGGATTTGTACTTGGACAAAATTAAGGAGACAAAGAGTATTCCATATATTACATTAACAAAAATCTTCAAGGGGTATAACTCAACTATACATTGACAAAGAAGGAGATGTTGGTAATATTTTATGCAATAAACAAATTCATACATTACATTACAGGGTATTCAATTTTCATACACACTAATCACACAATAATAAGGTATCTCATGAACAAACCAGTAGTTGGTGGTAGGCTTGTCAGGTGATTACTGTTACTTCAATAATTTGACATTACCATTTTGGATAAGACAAGTAAATCCAATGTAGTGGCAGATTTTCTATTTATATTGTGAACCAAATCAGAGGAAGATGTTGTTGATGACTCATTCCTAGATGAGCATTTATTTTATCTATCTCAACATACACCTTGGTATGCAGATATTTCCAACTATCTTGTAGCAAGACAGACACCATCCCAAAGGAAAAGAGGCAGTTAGTTCACAAGAGTTTTCCCTACTCATGGATAGTTGGAAACTTAATCTACATAGGCCCAAATAGCATGCTAAGAAGATGTATTTGAGAAGATGAAGTATATGATATCCTCATAGCATGTCATGATGAACCCACTGGGGGACACTTTGCAGCAATGAGGATAGCTCTTAAAATTATCAATACTGTCTATTATTGGCCAACTCTTCATAAATATGCAGTGAAATATAATAGGAGCTATGATAGATGTCAAAGAATGGGAAGACCAACAACAACAAATGAAATGCCATTGCAGCCACAATTAGCAATAGCACCATTTGACAAATGGGGATTGGACTTTATTGGCCCCATTACACCAACATCATAAAATAAAGAGTACATACCAGTCTACATAAATTACCTTACTAAATGGGTAGAGATTAAGGCTTTACAGTTTGCAAGGGATAAGGAATGCAAGAAAAAATCTCTATGAAGACATATTCACAGGATATAGAATCCTAAAAGAAATTTTCATAGACCAAGGACCCCAGTTTACATCAGAGTTGATCACCAAATTGATTCAAGAATATGATATCAGAAACAGGAAGTCCACACCTTATCACCCTCAATCAAATGGGCAAGTAGAAGTCACCAACAAGGAAATTAAAAACATCCTCACAAAGAAAATGTAAATTCATAGGAAATATTGGGAAGCCAGATTGTCTGAGGTAGTTTGGTCTTATAGAACAACTTGGAAGACCACAATAGGCTTTACACCATATGAACTAGTGTATAGTAAGAAAGAAGTAGAAATTTGAGTATAAAACATTGAGGAAAACAATCAAATTGGGCATGGATTTATCAACAACATAGCAGGAGAGATTGTATAACTTGAATTCCCTAAATAAAATTAGAATGGAAGCCATACACCACATTGAAGTTGTCTAAAATCAAAGAATTCGTTGGCATGATCAATTTATTAAGACAAAGGAATTCAGTACAAGTGATTGGGCTCTACTTTATGACTCCAAATATAAAGATTAAAAAGGGAAATTGCAAACCAAATGGCTTGATCCATATGAGATAAAGCAAGTATTTCCTAATGGAGTAGTGTAGATACATACAATTGATGAATTAAGGTTCTCATTGCTAGTTAATAAACACAAATTGAAGCTTTATAAGAAGCCATTGAAGAATCAGTAGAAAAGCTACACAGATTACCCACTAATGTTCCACAAGTATAATTTTCTCACATATTTTGATGGATCAGAGGCTTGTCTCACAGTTCCTACTCTTTAGACTAAGATTATACATGTATCATCTATTGTTCCTGATGACATCAGTATCACCACATTGGCCCCTATGGATTAAGTTCAGCATCATAACCATCTTGGTCATTCATTATCTACTACATCATGGGATTCTTATCTCCCAGACACATTTTTGTTTGTTGAGTCTCACACTGCAGATCTTGAGGATTATTTTGAGCACATTCATCTCCTCTTCCTTGACAGTCAAGTTATCACTGTACGCTCACCATTATCTGTGCATTTAGAGGTTGCATTTAAGGATTCTCCACTTCAGTTTGGATTTGGCATCATTTGTTTTAGTTCAAATAGAGAGATTCTTCAGCATCCTATCATGGCACACATCTTGAGACAGATTGGTTCATCACTCTTCACAGGGTTTCTTCAACATCGTCCTTTGGATCCGTTTCTTCCCAAGGGGAGGAATATTATTTGCCGCTTAAGGATCTCCTTTTGGATTCTACATCAGGCATCTACCATTGCGATAGGAGTTTCTTCATTGTGGGGGGGCCTTCTTGTCTCTTTATATCTCTCCTATGGAGACCATTGTATATGTACTTATATGATAGAAGCTGTCCATGGGGGGTATCATGTAATCCACCTCCTATCCTTCTTTCATTAGTGCATTTCATTCTTTTATTTTCTTTCTTTTGGGGGGGAGTTTTGTTCCCATGAGGTTTTCTCCCTTTCTCCACTTTACAGAGATTTGGTTGTATTCGGGTACCTGATCAGGCCTAGTTTTCGGGACCCTTGTTTGATTTCATGCATTGTAGTTACCTTTGCCTTCTTGCACATTTTTGTAGCTACACTCTTGCTCATCTTAAGGGGGGTGTTAGAGTAAAGGTTTTAACTTAATTATGTTAATTAAGTTACCTTTATTCCTCTCTTAAGATTTCACTTTAGCTTGCATATTGTGACATTTAATAATTATATTAATTATTAAATGTCTACCTATTAGGGTTACTTTTTAGGTTTTGCTTGATCTCCTTTTAAGGATTGATCTTTGTAAATATTCCATTCTATTGTTCTGATAATATATCTTTCATATTACAAAGCTTCAAAACCCTCTCTTTCTTTTTTCTCCATTCTCTTCCCTATGACAAGTATCTTTTTGTATGCAGGTGTTCTTGGACTCTGAAGTTGATTTTGACTTCTACATCATCCACTACGTAGCCTTTTCATTCCACTATTTTCCACGTGTCATGTATATGCTATCATTCATTTCAAATTACCACTATAAAAATTCATTACAATCACGGAAAGTCACTTCAAATCATGTTGTAAGCAGTCATTAGTTACTTCACATGAGTTGAATTTCATTTCAACCAATTCCTCAAAGTACACTACACATTAGCTTATCATAATTAGCATAGCTGATTATTGATTTTTTTTTAATGTTTATAGTTCATTCATTCATGCTACATATCTTAATTGATTTTCCACTACTTTTCATATAACCTTCCACCAAAACCGTACCCACTAAGTGAGGAAACTTAGTATCTTTAGTTGGTGCGAAGAGTATTCCTTAGTTTTCTTAGTTTTCAAAAACTCTTTGCAAAACCTTTTATGTTGTTTTCAAAAGACACAAAGTTCAAAGAAGAAGATAAGGGATTTCAACAGTTGAATTAAGGTGGTGGAACAATAATAGGGTAGAATTAAGGAGTTCAATTACTTAATCATACCATGGGAGGTGATATAATACATAGAGAACTAGTGGCACATGACTAACTATTGGAGGATAGGCTAGTTTTGCTCATTTTCTAGCAAGCTGGCTAGTAACAATATTTTTTGAAACTCGCAGAGTTTAATGAGGTTATGACCCAACAATTTGCATCCACATTGTAGAAAGAAGGAGTTGTTAGGGGCTTAAGGGTAGATTATTTAGAACCTTCCATTGCTAAAGTATCTAGATTTCCAAGGATAGAAGAAGAGATTCTAGTTAGGGAAAATGCTATTGTTGCAAGGGACTAATTCAGATAGCCAAGAGAAAACATGGATTCCTCTTCTAAAGGTACTAAATGATTGTCTTTACCCTAGATTTGGGCTTCAATTTCTTCCTATGTAGTTAAGTATTTGACATGTGATGGAGGCCAATCTTTGTTATACACAATTCATTTTAAACTATTAATTCATCTTCACCATGGTAGACATGTAAATGTTCCTAATTTCTTGTATAATTTGTTAAAGAGAATGTTGTCTGAGTATAAGAGGAAAAGAAATAATACGAAATTGTCTCATTTATGTTTGGTTACAATGTTAATAATGAGGATTCTTAGGACTTAATTTCCAAATGTCTTCTAAGAAATTTTTCTTAATTGTAACAATATCAATAGTTTTCTTGAAGAACTTATTGTTCCAGAAATAATGGAAGAACCTATTTTTCCCAACATGAAAATTCCCTCTAGCTCCCTTGTTGCATCCCCTACTTGAAGCACAAGAGAGCCAGGGAGCAGAGCTTGCAAGAAACACAACCTGTAGCCTTTGTTGAGTAACCCACAATAGAGGAGAAACAAGAAACCCATGTTTCTAGAAAATCACAAAAAAGGAAAGAAATAAAAAAGTGGAGCCTCTTCTTTTGCACCTACAAAAGGGAAAAAGAGACCCGCACAACCCTGGAGGCAAACACATTGCCTAAAGAGAAAAGGGGACATGAGAGGATCAATTAAAAAGGAGGATGTTGTAATGGTATAAATATATAAATATTTAGAGGAGAATGCCTCTGGTGATAAGGGAAAGGCACATATTATACAGCCTTGGTATTTTACTAGTACCTTTGAATCTAGTTCAGATGATGGTTTTGTGGCAAGAAAAGGAGAAGGATATCCCCAAGAAGCCCTATTTTAGAGGGTTTTGAATACAAAAGTGCAGCAAGGGATGAACTTTTTTTGGAAAAATATTAAGAACTTTTTATTGAACAAAGAAATATCAGCAAAGAGTTGCAGTAAGCAATGCAAAGAATAAAACAATTGGAAGAATTGTTAAAAAATTATTAGAAAAATGATAGTGAGTGGGATTCTAGGATCAAAGAATTGGAGGAGAAGCTCTATAAGTTTGAGCATGGATCTAAATTGGAGGTACTTGCACATCTTGCTATGATTGAAGTAGGAAACAAAGAACCAGTATCTCAAGACCTAATTTTGTTGGTTAGAACCCCCACTGGGACAACTATGGTGTCCTTGGGTGTTGAATTATGGAAAAGAACCCAAAAGCTCTCTTAGAAGAAGGATTGGGAGAAAGAAAAAGCTAAATTAATATCCAATCACACCAAGGCACTTGAACAACAAGAGACAGAAGTGAAAAAGATGAAAGTAAAAATTGAGATGATGGTAGATAAAACAACACTTGAGAAGAATAAGTTGAACAAAAGAGAAGGCTGAAAAAGAATGGGATCAGAAGGGCTACTATCTAAAGCAGAAAAAGGGAGTTGACATTGTGACAGATCTCATAGAAATAACCCTACAGTACAACTTCTAGCCTTGAAAGTTACTTGAGGACAAGAAAAAGGCTTAGTTGGGGGGAATGATGAGCTTAGATAATAGCTAGTTTTCTTTCATTAAGTTCATCACTTTTAGTATTTCAACCTACTAAGTTCAAAGACAATCCTAAAGACTTATACATCTTTTATATCTTTCGTGCATCTTAAACCAGACTTTAGTATGTGGAAATATAATTATGATATGATGGTATTTGTATGTGTGGATGTATGAATGTTCATGGAATCCAGCATGGTTGTATGCTTCATTTATGATTTTTAATGATGTGTGTGCTTTAAGATGAAATTAACCTTTTGCAGCCAAGGAGGACTGTAACTCATAGCAACCGGATTTATAGCCCACAACATAAGACCACAGCCAGTTGCAAAGGAGAAGTTAGAATGCTTGAAACATGACAACTCTAGGAAGGAATGAAGACGACCATTTGATGGTCAAACTATGAGTCACCACCAGCATCGAATAAGATGACAAGGAGTCTACTATGAGTGGGAAAGCTTGGTGATGTGACAGTTTGCATAGAGCACATCTTTGTCATATCGTTAAGGTAGAGTTATAGTTTGAATTCTCTTCTATCTTTTTCAATTATGGTTATTAGTTACATAGACTAGACTTCTCCTTATTCTTGAGGGAGAGTGCACATATGTATTTATGTTATGTTTTTAGTCCTTGTGTGAATAAAACTCCTCTTGCACCTATATATTGGGATCAGTGGTTGAAGAAAAAATCTAGTTTTTAGTTCTAGTCTTTTGATTGTTTTACAAGATAATACTTCATTGTTGTTAGTTTTTTGTTATTTAATTGTAATGGATATGTATCTCTGCATGGGAAATATTTTAAAGATTCTTGTCAGAATGTAATAAGTTTAGTTCTTATGCAATAAAGGAGTTTAGTTACTGTCATGATTTATTGATCAGTAGTGTGTATTTGATATCTCCTATGGGCACAACAAATCGAGCAAGGGCCACTTGAGTTACTCCCATCCCATCCTATTTTCTACATTAGATTATATGTTATATTGTTCTATCCATTTATCTAAATTCTCACTTATATGTATGTGAATTCCATGAATTTTGTATTGTAGCATGAATTATATTTTGTAACATTATGTTGAGTTAGTCTTTAGAGAAGTTAGGAGTCAGAAGTAAGTATTTTTAGTTAGTTGAAAGTTCAAATTTAGCAATTAGCAGTTAGAATGTTAAGCATAAGGTACTCGTAGCATAAGCAAAAAATTCATGGTATTTCCCTTGTTTTGCAATTTGATAGTTTGTTTTCCTTTCCAACCTTTATAATTTTTCATTGCATGTATGACCACCTATGTTTCATCAATATAGGGCATAGTTAGGATCCTTGAATGCACATATAGTGCTAGCACTGTCAAAAGTTTATGAGCTCTAGTTGGTAATTTAATGAATCCTTTGTGAGGGTTTGGTGAGCTATTCAATTAGGAACCTATCCTCTAAATTGTGTTTCCACTCATGAACACCAAGTTGATTGAACATAAGAAATTCCTTACAATATACAAACATGAGAGGGAATCTATTTTACAAGAGGCACATGAATTAATTTCCAAAGGCCATAATTCTAGATAAACTACTACAAGAAGGGTAAAACTTGTAAGAATATGGTGGTCAACCTTACACAAAGATGCCACAAAATATACAAAGGGATGAAATATCTACCAAAGGGTAGGGAAACCTACCACATAGGATGAGATGCAACGCAAACCAGTTTTCCCAAAACCCATTTGAAAAGTGGGAAATACTTTATAGGATGCAATTGACCCTCTAGAAAAGCATCCAAAAGCTAGATTCATTATAATTGGAGTGGAATACCTTACGATGTGAGCAAAGGTGGAACCAACAAAATATTGCACTACAAAGAATTCCACAAAGTTCTTATATGATAATTTCATTACAATGTATGGATTCCCTCTAAGCATAGTAAGTGATCAAGCTAAACACATTGTGAATAATATGATAAAGGAACTACTTCATAATTTAATGATAACATATAATAAAATTTCCCCATATCAACTACAAGCTAATGGGGTTGATGAACCACTAAAAAAGGTAATTGGAAAAGCATTAACCAAGATGTGTGATGGGAACATAATAGATTGGGATGTAAAGATACCTAGGGTACTTTGGGCATATCACACATCCTATAAATGACTAGTAAGTTCACCAAATTTTAGTTGGTATAAGGAATTGATGCAACAGTACCCATGAACTTAATAATCCCTAACATACATAACACTCACCTTGTGGTTGGAGGAGAATCAATACCTGAGGCAAAGGAAACAATATCTGGAGAAAATGGATGAATTCTAGCATATTGTAATATACAACCACCAGTTGGAAAGACAAAGATAGAAAGCCTAGAATGACAGGAACTAGTGGTTGAAAACATTCAAAACAAGAGCTCTGGTGTTGTTATATGATAGAGAATTAAAAAATAAAGGAAAAATAAAGGTCAAATGGTTAGGTCCCTATTATATTCACAACATAATTGAATCCAGAGAATTCAAGTTAAAACAACTTGATAACACTCTCATGATAGGGCACGCTAATGGTGCGTGCTTGAAACACTATCACTTACTGCTAGATTCAAAATATCAAACCATAAAATAGCCTAATGTATACAATGTACCATACCTTAAACCTTAGGAATTTTTTTTTTAAATCACCTATTAGGAAGAACATTAAATGCTCGGATACCCCCCACCGACATAACAACTCCCACCCCACTCATTCCCTTATTTGCTTTCCTTCACAATTTGCATTTTGAGCAATTTCATCGAAGATCAAAGCCTACAAGCCTCCCACACTCTACAAATTTTTCCACATTACAATGGCTACCCACAATGTAGTGAAGGTTTCTAAAAACCCTTGACCCACTTATAAGAAATACCCATACAAATCCATGGAAACAAATAAGGATGGCACATTCTCCTCTCTTCCATACAATGTATTGTATTTGGAGGATGTTCAAAAGTATATCCATGAGAAGATTGCAAAAATAAATCACATAAAGTTGGAGGACATTTGATACAAACTTTTGGAGGATGATGATAAAACAAACTAGAGTACATGGAGATTGGGCAAACGAATCTCAACATATAGAAAGATTATCCAGATTTCTACAATGAGGACACATGGGTTTGAATTGTGCTAATCCAGGTGCAAAATAAATTTATCTACTTAGACAAGCCCTACCAGATCACTAAGGAAGGAATTCACATAGTGACTAAAGGTTAGAGGCATTCCATCCAAAAAGGAAGTAAAAAATAGTGAATTCACATAGTTGACTGGAGCAACTTTCGATGAAAGGAGCATGAATCTTAAGACAATCAACAACGTTGGAGTCTAGTATGCAGAAATGGGAATCACCTATAAGATTTACTATGCCAACCAGGAGGACTCTGCAACTACCACTGCAATTCAAATGGCCTACTAGATGGTGGTAGAGGGAAAGGATTTTGACCTGTATGAGGTCATGCAAGAGATACTGATGGAGAACATACAAATATTAAAAAATCTAAGTACCATTCCTAATATGGTTTGTTATTGATATGCTTGATGTTTTATTTTCTCAATAAACTTCCAAACTTCAAAGGTAAAGTCTCGCAATTAAACTAGACTCTAGTGACCCAAATTAAGTATCATATTCACCAATTCCCAAACCTACAAATATACAAAGCTAGATGTTGGGGGTTTTTCAAAACCTTTCATGAACAAATGTAGTAGAGGGAAAGAATCCCCTACACATATGTGCAACAATACCATCACCTTCATGGTGGATAAATACTTCACATACATGGATGTAATCGAACCATGCACCATCTAGATTCCATCGTTTCCCATAAAGTTAACACACAATAAATCAATACATATGTGGAAACATTGCTCAGTCATCCCAAAGATACTACCGGGTAAAAGCACAATAGTGTGTCACACTTTCGGCCAAATAAATAGTTCCAAGTGAGCTATTTTCAGCTAGAAGATATTCGGCCAAGTGGATTTCGGCCAAAACTGCATGGCACCAACGTGGCGGGTACCTTTTCAATCGAAAAGGTTTCAGCCGAAAGTCACTCGGCCGAATACATCTAGCCAAAAACATGAAACTAGTGAGTGTATTTGGTATATATAGCTTGACAATATCAAGAAATTTTAAGCCAAGTATGTTTCCGCCAAAACATGCTCGACCAATACATACTTGGTCGAGCATGTCTAGTTCGCATCCTACTTGACAACCAACTCACCCTTTTTCAGAATTTTCTGAAACATTCAAATTTGGCAGAGTATTTCTCTAGTCAGAATGATTTTTCTACAAAAAAGAAAAAAATACCCTTTTGTTGAGCTCGAAGTGGTGAATCCAAATATATAATTTTTTTAATATTTTGATTAGTTTTAATATATTTTATTTTTAAAATAATGCAAGTAGGTTGTTAAAATTAAAAAAGAGGCTAGTTAGAAATTTTAAAAAATAGTAAAACATATTAAAAAATTTAAAAAATTATATGGGGCACAAGAGGAGAGAGTCTTATTCAAAAGGGTATAATTTTTTTTGAAAATGATTAAAAATATTGACAATAGTTGACAACCCATGAAAACTGTCAAATTCTAACAAGTCTGACTTTAAAACGTTATTACAAGAAAAATATACATCAAAATTTTATTTTTTTTCCATGCACAAGATATTGAAGTTACCTATTTGGGGAAAAAAAATTAGGGAGAAATGAAGTTTTTTTCAATTTGTTTCTTGACGGCCCATGAAGTCACTCTTTTATGAAATTTTCAGCATTCCAAAATTTGTCCTTAAATTGATAAAAACATAATGAAAATATTTTTTAAATTTTTTCTAAAAATTACAGGAATAAACTTCATCAAAAGTTCTACATTTCATTATTTTACACCATTTTGAAATTCAAAACATATAGACCACTTTTATGTGGCCGAAGTTCAAAAAAAAATTTGCTATTGGTTGATTCCTTTATAAAGTGTGGCACATGTTTGTGCTCTTAACCTACCATAGAACAATTTGGGACATATAAAGAAGTCATGGAAAAGGGGTTTGAGTAGGAGGCCAAGGAGAATCTCAAGAAAAATAAAGAGAAACTCCACCAACAATGGAGCATCCCAGAAGGAGAGTTTGCACAATTTGTGGCTACCACAGCCTAATCAAAGCCCTCTAGAAGAAGGTCAAGGAGGGCCCACAACACCTCACTAGGGAAGTTAGCAGGCCCCATGATATCTACACCAATAGTATCTTAACTCAAGAAGCCACTACAAGCCCCTCCAACAAAAAGAACTAGGCAACGTAGGCCCAAACAAATGGCCAAGTGATAGAGGGAGAAAGAAATGACAGAAGCAAAATTCAAAGACATAGGAGAAGAAGAGGTGGAGCAACCTATCAAGAGGAAGAAGAGAACACAACAGACATCGATACCTCCTCTACTAGTTAATCCAAAAGAACCACAATTCAATCCAAAGCAACCACATGAATCTCTGAAATAAACACATGAACCCATCAATATATTGGCTACCACAAATTCCATCCTCCACCATGGCATGCTACCAACAGTATTGGAGACATGTGGGGAGTCAAATATAGACAATAAAGAGAGGATAATACAATTCCCCCTTTGATACATCAACCAATCCAATAAAGGGGTGGAAGAAGCTATGAAATATTTCTCAAAAGAAATAATCTTGATAATAAGGGAGAAAAGGGTGAAGGAATTGAGCCAAGATGAGGAAATAAGGGAGCAAGCAATCTCCTCAATTAGTCCAAGAATAATAGAGTAAAAGTAAGCATTTGCATAGGCACAAGCACAATAGCTCCACATGAAATAGAGGGTCGATAGACTCATGGAGGAAAATCCAAAGATCACAAAGGAAATCTAGAAAGAGACAGAAGAAGCCACTCAAAATCTCTATGAGAAAATGAAAAATAATAAAGAACAATTCAAAGGTTCAACCCTAGAGGACAACATTACCGAAGATACAAGGGCCACTCCTAGAGAAACTATAGGCCTTGGTAGAGAGGAAAAGATTAGGGAGTATTTCAAAGATACATCCACTCTCTTAGATACCATCTTTGCAATCAAGAACTTGGTGGCACAACAACAACAAATACAAATGGTGCCATATCCATAGCTATCATAGGTTATGATGGTAGGGTCACAAGTTAACTTTCCTGGCATGTCACCCCTATAGAAAATATAATTAGAGGACATCTTCCATGCTACCACCTGAGAAGAAATATTGAACGAGAACGTACAATAGGTGGAACTAGAAGATGTGGTGCTCACCCTACAAAATACTATTCCCCCTTTTTAGTGGGATACCTCACTTCCACTACTGCAACAACTTAAGTAGCTGGTAGATGGTCTATAAGAGGACTTCACATCTACCAAACCCAACATCATTAAAAAATCCCAAGAAGAGCTAGTAAATAATCAAATTGAGGACTATACAAAGAGATGTGTTATTGCAGACTCTCAGCTAGAACAATAAATCAAACAAATAGGAGATAGCATCTAAGAGGCTAAGGTGATATACCAATTTTTCTTATAGTGGCCCAATATAACAAAGAACCTCCACAACCAAATGATTCAAATTGAAGACCAGATAGCACAAGTGGCCTATGATCCTCTATAGGACCTAACTAGAGCAATAAGGGATCAAGTGGACAATCTTCATATCCAACTATAATAGCTCCATACTCAAAGTGAGCTAGTGAAAGAAAAAATACAACAATTGAGAGAGACCATTAGTAGCGATTTAAGATTCCTCCAACTCATTTTGAAAAAAATCAAGTAGATAACAGAAAAAATTTCAATCCTAGCTGATCTCTGGGAAGCAAAGCTAACATTGGCCCAAATCTAGGGGTAGATGGTTACCCTACTCCAAGCACAAGAACATTAGACTTCCACCATGTCCAAACTAAAGATAAAATACTAGCACCTCCTTCCCAACTAAGCACTATGTCTTGAGGACAAGACATCATTTCAAAAGGTGGGATGATTTTAGCAAGTCATAGATAGGAACAAAACCTACTACAGGCTACCAAAAAAGGTCTATGCTACCAAGAAAAGGCATTAGTTGTAGTTAGGATTCATGTCCCTTCAAGGGAATGTATGTATATATGATGTAAAACATATGTGAATAGATATAAGAGATAGATGATAGGAGGATAAATACAAAGATATGATATGAGTAGAGACTAAGACTTGACATTGTACAAGGTTTTGATATAATATAAAAGGAGAGATAAGGATTATATATATGTGTGTGATGGATGTATGAGTATTTCTTTTAATATTGATATGATGTATGTTAAGTATTCCTTCTAGAATCCTTCTACAATTGCTTGTTTCTCTTGCTATATCCTCTAGGGTATAAACAGACTACACAAAGAGTGTTGGGGTATTGATCTCTAAATTGTACTTCCCCTATTTCTCTTGCTAACAATATGTATGTATGTATATATATATATGTGTGTGTGTGTGTGTGTGTGTGTGTGTATGCATACATATATGCATACATACATATATACATACATATATATACATACATATATATGTTTACACATGTTTCTTATATTATATATAAATGTGATATATTTATATATGATAATTTCAATTTGATAATTAACTCACCATCCATTGTCATTGAGTGAATCATACATGCATACACAATCTACCCTCAAACTAGGAGTACCACCTACTAGCTCAAGATATAAATGTATGTAAAAAGGAAAAATTAGTTTCAAATTTATTTTTGTAGGTCCATAAGAATATGTTTACATTTCACAATATAAAGTTAACTTAAAAACTTAAAATTTATATACATTATGCTAGGATCCTAAATATCACCATCTCTAGCTACAATGATGAAATCCATTAACTCATTTGAAGTTCTCTCATCCAATAGCTATAGAAATTATGTGTGCAATGGACTATGAAGGTGAGATGGTATTGATCCTAAAGAAAGTATCTAAGCTACAAAAACCATACCCACTACAACCTACTCAAGTGTATCGAGTGCCATAAAATGAGCTTGTGGAGCAACAAAATGATTAGTATATTATTATGCTACTCTAGTATGCGACTCCTACATCCCATTGGAGGATCTAACTCTAGGATCTATATTAGAAAATTGTGATTCAAGTACTAGGCTCTCTAAATATATAAGGATGTGACCCACATATGAACTAAAATCTTACAAAGAGATCCCCAACTATGATGATATCACATATTATACCATCATATCCTAAAAAAAAAATATGTCACTCTCTAAATCTAATGATCAATTGCAATTCAATCTAGATCCTATATCTAGATTATTATAACATGATAGGGATCTAAGTGACTAGATTACTTCCATGGATGCATCATCAAGTATTATCCCAAGTGACCATATGATCACCAATATCACTTAGGGATAAATAGATCGCAATCATACTCTCATCAACCAAGCTCCTATAAGTAGGAGGCTATCTATATGCATAACAATATACATCTATGTTGCATACTCTACCTCACCCCTACCCCAAATATGGAGGTAAATCTAAATAGTTGATTTTGAGGCCTAAGTGAACCTTGGTGTACAAGTGTCATGCAAAATATACCGAAATTTGGTCATTATTAGGATAAAAATCATGGGTACCAAGAAATCTAGGTTAAATAAATGGTACCATAGAAGGGCATACACACCTAGTAACCTAATATGTCCTGACACTAGTTTTGGGGGCATACTAGGGGGAAAAAGTCTCTTTTAAAATTTATTTTGGTTTTATTTTGGGTTGTTCTCAATAAAAAATCATCAAAAAAATTCATATATTTGGCCAAGGATAACTACAAAAGTCTCGCTAGAAAAGCACCAACACTTCCTAATGAATATCCAATGCAAATTAAACTATATATATTCTCACAATTTGATTTGTAAACCCCAATGGTTTTTAGGTCATCTAAAATTAACCACAATCTATTGATCTCCATATCTATATGTTTGAAAAGTGAATCCATATTTGTGGTGGACAAAAATAATAGATAGATAGGTAATTCACTATGCATCCTAGGTTATTAAATATTTTTAATTTATATAAAAAATACTCAAGAGACATAAATAGACTAAAATATTACTAATATATTATTTAAATGTATATATTTATGTATGTATATATGTATGTAAATACATATGCATACTACTACATAGATATATGTACATCCATTTATATGTATGTATGTATAATGTATATGTATACATATATACATATATGCAATTTCCTTTTTAACCCTAAAATGTCAAATTAAAACCATAAATAGATATTTTGAAATCTAAAAAAGATGTATGCATGTACATACATGCGTGTATATATGTAAATGTGTAGATTAATACATATATGTATGTATATGTGTACATATATTATATGCATATATATATGTATATATATATATATGTATATAGTATGTACATGTATGTATGTATATATGTGTATGTGTATGTGTATATATATTTATATACATTATTTTATCATTTCATTATATTATTGCTTTCTAAATATTAAAAGTAGAGGATAATGTTTTTTGTAAGGGGAAAATTCATAAATAAAAGAGGTTGAGATCAAGTAGCAACCACTCTACCTAAAATCAAAGCCAAAATCCCAAATCCAAAACAAGAAATCACAAATGATAGAAGAGATCAAACAAATACAAAAACATATAATAAAATCCCCTATCAAAGTTGGTTCATCTTCCTTGCTTCTCCTCTATTCTTCTTAAGTTCGCAAGTTTTCCCTTAGCTTTCAAAGTGTTCAAATACCTATAAATGACAATGATACAATAGAAAGAACTTAGGAGAATGTGGTTGTAAATAAAAATAAAAGAGACAACCTTCTTTTATAGAAGAGCTTATCGAATGGACGAACGAGATTGAAAGTCTAGAAGATGCCAAGATCAATGATGGAGATTCCATGCACCACAGAGTAGTGGGCTAGGGATGGCAAAGGATAGACAGTCAAGATTCTATGAAGACTGAAAGCAACCAACAGTCAAGATTCAAATGAGGAAGTGGAGGGAAAGTAGTGGAGTAATCAAATAATCATTTTTAATTCATGAAGTATGTGAGGGAATAAATAATCATTTAGGTTATTTATTTGGAAGAAAAGGGAAAATGTGCATTTAATTAAATGATTCTTATGCAACCTTTTAATTAAAATGGAGGAAATAAAAAGGAGACATTAAATAATTAATTTGGATCAATTATTTGATAATAGATATAAAAGGCTAAGTGAATAGCTAAATAATTAAAATAATTATTTAACTATGGACGAAAGGTGAAGAGTGAATAATTAAATTAATGACAATTTATTTAATTATAGAGAGAAATTTTAGTGATGTAATTAAATAAATGTTAATTATTTAATTAATCAAAAACATAATAAACAAGGGAAAATGAATTAGTTAAATAATTAAAATTATTTAATTAAATGAGGGAGAAGAGAGAATGATGTGGAAAAATGTTGTTCATAGACTAGGACATATTTTAGTGTCTATATTTTCCCATCTTTGAAAAAATGTGATTTTGAGCATTGTGTCAAAGAATAATTAAGAAAATATTTTTCAAATCATGTCCCAACATACCTCGACAAAGGCGAGATAGACCCATTCCCCCTCAATTTTTTTTAAATTTTTAAAAAATTTGAGAAATTATTCCGAAAAGCAATTTTGATGCACTAACAGTGAAAGAATTTCAGCTTACAAACCTTCAAGATGTTCACATTTGGGTTTGGACTTAGCATTTGACATATTAGATTAGTATGTATGATTGATTTTGGTTCACATATTAGACACTAGGACATCTATATTTTGACTGAGCCTGTGAGCTCCATTTTTTAGATCGTTTTGATATTGTACTATGACACTTTAGTTTTTGATATATATATATATATGTGAGATGCATGATTTTGGCAACAATTATACGATGTGTGATTTATTATACATGTTTCTATGATATGATGGATTATGATTATATGATGTTATGCACTTATATGTGTTGGTTCCCAAATCAAAAAATCTAATGAGTCCTAAAGAATAACCACTTTCTAATTCTCAGACTCAAAGATGGATTTTGCCAATGAACAAGATTCAATCGAAAAGACTAAAATCTCCTACACTTTTGGCTCTGTAGGACCAAGGTGGATCCCCCTTCACAATGCCTAAAGACTTATTTCAATTATACACAGACATGGCATTTTATAGCAAATAATTCCCAATTAAAGTATACCAAGGAAAGTCTTGACAACTTCAAATCTAGCTATACTTTCAGTATATCAACACTCACTCAGCAATTGGGAAGTAGAATTCAACACTAAACCTAAACCCAACAATAGAAATTAAAATGATTTTGAATTAATTATTTTCTTTTGAAAATGTATTTAGCTGAATGAAAAAAAAGTGCCTAATTATGGGCCATGGAGTCAAATATAGAATCATAAAGAAAACCTCATCAGCAAATAAACTTCAAATGTAGATTCAAAAATACTAATGCCTTGCACTAATAGACCCACTCTTATTTTCATCAAAATTCTTCTTACAGATCCACCTTGCACACTTGAAATCACAATTATCCGCTCAAAGTAATTTAACTATTTCTTTGAAATAGAACCATGAACAAACAACACAATCTCAAGGAAATTGAGATGACAAATTCAAAATACTTTTTATATTAAATTCATATGATTTAAAGTCTACAAATATGGAGACAATTTGATGACAGTCATGCTCTATTTGCACAAACTGATTGATATTTATTCATGAAATCAAAACATTACAATCGCATATTCTATTTGTGACTCAAATTCATCATTTTTCTATCTACCCCAACCCCATACAAAAATTCAGAACCCCTTACAATGAGAAAAGAAGAGAATAAGAAGAAGAATACTGAGCCCTAAAATTAATTTGATGATGACACTTGGCAGCCTCCTTCTTCAATCTAGAATCTACAATCTTCATTTGTTTTCTCTTTTCCCACCCTGATCTGCATATAACTTTCTTTACTTGTGAGAGAACTTCATTCCCTCCATTTTAACCCAACAGCCAAAAAAAATGTTTTTACTGTAGCTAAAGAATTCACCATGAAAGCTTTTTAATCCGCTTTTACTCCTAGCAAAGAAAACATTTGTTTAATAAAGTGAATAATTTAATTCACTTTATGCGACAAAATAAAAAAATCTTACCCGTGCATATTACAACTGATTCCCAGCACTTAAAAAGTTTTTGTTTTATCGTGTATTCACCAAAAACTTAATAAAAATAAAAGTAATAATACTATTGAGCACATATTCCATGGCCCCACCACTACCTAACTCCAACTATCACACATCACAAAATAAGCGAGAGAATGGAGACAAATACAGTGATGAGAAAAAAATAAAATGAGGCATCGCGCATCGCAGAAGAAGTGAGACAAGGGAGACCATTTACGACAATGGGTGATGTAAAGCAGAGAACACCAAATTCACTGCCAATTCACAATAGCAGCTCCCTCATCATTCATGACTAGTGGCCGCATCAACTACTTGAATTGGACTTTCAGCATTTGACAACTTTATTTTTTTCATGTTTTTCTACTTCTCCATAATATCTTATGAAAGATCATTTCCTTCCTGATGATCAACATCGCCCCATGCTTCATCATTACTTGATACAACATTCCTCCTTTCAACCTTGCATTGTTTATCTAATAAATGGTTGGTTCTTCTTCAATCAAATTGCCATTACTATGCTCACAATGTGTTCGAGCTAAACAAAATAAATCCTGGATGTCAACACTGAAAGAAATTTCCTCCACAATTTTGATACATTTTCCACTGTAAGCACAAATCCCCCTTGCATAGAATAAACAAATGCCTAAGTTCTCACACATTAAATCATCTAGAAAAGAGGTGCTTCCTACATCATCCTCCTCAAATTGTATGAAACATTACTTGTAATATCAAATTTACTTGCTTTCAGCTAGCATGGCCATGACCCTTTGTTTCCTCCTTGCATTGTGCAAAGCTACACAAATGATTCCAATCTATGAGTGGAATATCAAGACAAGGATCTTTCAATTTTAATTCACTTTGTGCATGATAAGCGGCTCTTTTTTCTTTCATCCATTCATTGTTCCTAGTATATAATGTTTTTGAGCAAAGTAGAATAAAGATCAGGCAGGGTGCCACAACAGAAACCCCTCAAATAGTTTTGATACATTCTCATTGCAGGTGCACACTATTTTTGTGCAAAATGAACAAGTGCAAAGTTTTCTCACACATGAGGCATCAAACAGAGGTATCCTGCAACAACTTGTACTTGTGTAAGAACTTTCTTTGCAATGTCAAATTAACCCCTCTCTAGCTGGCATAGTGGCTGCCCTATACACAACAAAGACATTTCCATCTCTCTGCACCAACACAAATAGCACAATCTTTGAGCGCCATCAAGGCTCTTTTTCGTGCTCAATGGGTCCCTCCTTCATGGTGAAAGATGAAAAGTGATCCCAATTTTAGATTGAAATGTCCCCATGAGAATCTTTCACATCTAATTCACTTTTAGTAGCTTAAATTGTTTCCTAAGCCTCAAGCCATTTCCCTATTTCCAAGCATACATAAGGTATTTGATGAATTTTTATCCATGATGAGTGTATCCATAGAAAAATATAAACTTATTTGGACCTCATTTCAATCCCAAGTCATGACAACAAGACATTGATGTGCATCCACATGATAAGAAAACTTAAACAGTATTAGCATGTAAAAAAGATTTGCTTTCTCCAGAAATATTTGTAGTGAAACTTGAAACTGTTTAAATTTCTCTACTGCTTGATCATATGATAGAGAAGCTTCTCCATCAATGGAAGATGATGCTTCTAAATATTGAACAATTTTGTATGGCCAATATAGTGCCTCCCATGTTAAGCATATTTGAGCAACATAAACAGTCTCTAATTCTTCCTTTTGCAGCTTGTAATCAATTTCATCATTTTCCATTTCCTTTCAATGGCCATATATTAGCTTGACATAGCTTCTCCTTTTGGGATTCAACCCTCTTTTTTGCATTTCTTTGAACCACTCATTTTCTTCTTTCAACATCCCTACTTTCTAAAAGCCTTCAATAAGTGTAGTGTAAGTTGCAATACTTAGTTATATTCCTTCTTCAACATAATTTATTGAAAATTCTTTTTAGCTATTCAACATTATCCTTGAGATGATTGCTTTTCAACATAGCAAATAAACTTGTTTTGGAAGGGACTAACTCTTATTTCATTGTTTGGAGAACAAGATTACTTATTTCCTCCACCATCTCAAAGTTGCACATTATGGTGAAGATCAACATGTAAGCAGGCTTGTCAAGGAGAAGGTCATGTTCTAACATTTGTTCATGCAACTTTATAGCACTCAATGTTTCCTTCTTTGAATCCATTTCCATGAATCTCACACCAAGCAATGATTGTAGAGAAATCTCTATATGCTCTACCCCTTCACTCGAGTTGTGTGACACATGTCGGGTCCCCTTGTGGGCCTAACTAAAAAAAAAATCATTTTGAAACAAGTTTTATCCTCAATTGAACTGATACTAATTTTACATGATTCTGGTGAGGAAAATTGAAGTGGGTTTTCATTAAAATCTTCTTTCTAGCATATTTGCACAGTGATCAAAACTAGCTAGGTGGGCTCTAGAATTGCCCTGGAAAACTAATAAAACAACCTCCTAGAGCCATGCAAATGGACAAGCATGCAAAAATTTGACCCAAGAATTCAATGCAACAAACAGCTTGGAGAAATTGATCTTGAGGTGCAAGATATTCAATGTCAAAGTGGCTCACTCAAACTTTTCTACAACTACACTTGTCCAAAACCAATTAGGGCTCACCAAGTCACCATCTCGAAAAAATATCAAATCACCTCCTAGGAAGCTACCACTAGAAACACTAGCTCATTTAGGTCCATTGAGTATGTTTGCAAGAGGTAATTCCTTCAATCCACATTCTTGACAAGATATTAGGGGTCAAAATTGACCTCCTTCAAGCATTCAAATGCAGATGTAAAAATAAAACTGCATTTGCTTTCGACCTGGTAAAAATATCAAACCAGATCCTGAGACTCTAAAACCAGACAAGGGAGCATATGAATGCGAGGGGAATCCAAGGAACCAATGAATTTTCCTTGATGATCATCTAGCTATGAAATATCAATCTGAACAGGAGGCCACTTTGTAGGACTGGGAGTTTGTAAACAACAAAATAGTGTCAAAACCCTCCAACTTTGCATTTCAAAACCATGTCAAAACTCGTCACGGGAAGCTGAAATCATACATAAATTTTCACATATGTCAAATGAATACACTCACCAAGGGGTTTGGCATGAAATTCAATTAGCTCCAAATTATGGCCGTCCAAAGTGGATCACTAGGGCAGATTTTCCAGGGGCACTTCTGAGTGTGCAAATCAATTTTTTCATTATGGGCACTTCAAATTTGCAAAATTTGAAGGTGCCATCAATATGATTATGGGATGATGCTATATGTTATGATGCATTGTGGATGTATGATGTATGGTTTGTGCTTATACGTGATTCTCTATCTTATGATATATGGATGGATGCATTAAATTTATGATGGATGTATATGACTTTACTTTTATGCTTATGCAGATGCACATGTGGTACATGCTTTATGATGTTATGGATGCTAGATGATGGGATGCATTATGAATGATGTATGAAAATACAATAAAATGAATGATGCATATGGATATGGATGATGTATATGAAATGTGATAATTATGCACGATTTCCCTTTTATATGCTAATGTTATATGATATGCGATATTTATATAGATGTATGCATACAGTGAGATATATGTTGTTTCTTTATGATGCAAAATGATATTATGCAATTATGACATGACATGTAATGCTTGTATGGATGTATGTATGTATGATGATGATGCTATCTATGATGCAATATGGATGATCAAACATGTTTATGATGATGCATATGATTCTTTATGATGCCTATATGCTTCTAACATGATTATTTATGCAAGATAATTTTGTGTGTCACAAGACATCATCAGGATGATTCTGGAAAGGAAAGGCGAGAGTGTGAAGAAGATGGATGTTAGAACAAAGAAGACAAAAATTAGCATGGAGTTAGTCAAGTGACAAGGGATGGATATTATTTCTTAATAGATGTCAACTTGCATGTTTATCATCATCAGGAAACAAAATTAAAGAAAATGGAAAATAAACACCATGGTATGACATAGACCAAGGTGTGCAAAGTTATGCTTTTACAGAAACAGACACTCAACAAACAAGGAATGCCATGACTCATACTAAGGAACTGATTGCCCCAATCTTTTTGTCAAGATAAACCACAAACAACAATCAAAAGAAAAAGAGATCATGATCCATCATTTCCCCTCTAAATTCTTCGTGGGACATCTTCAAGGTGGCTAGTAACATAACCAAAGACAAGTCAAAAAGATAAGACCAACTAGACCAACAAAGTCAACAACCATTTAGATCAATTGCCAGCATTTTTTTTAATAGGATTGATGAAGTTGACTGACTGATTGATTGACAAGTTTGATTGATAGATTGACCAAATTGACTAGTTGATAGGATTGACCAATAGACAAGATTGATTTATTGATTGATTGACTAAATGGATTAATTAACTGATTGACTAGATAGATTGACTAACAAGATTGGTTGACCAAATTGATAAGGTTGATTGACTAGATTGAATGACTAATTGACCATGCTTGGTTTCAGGAAAGAAATATCTTGTATAAGGAAAATGACAAGGTTGACAAATTCCAATGTCCATTTTCAAGGACACATCCTAAATAGGACAAAATGATAAGACTATTGAAAAGTATTGATGATTAGGAAATTGATCTTTTTCAACTGAATACCAGTTGAATAGTTGATTTGTTGATTCATTATTTGGTTTAGATTCTTGTTTTATTGTGTTCGAAATTTTGTTCTTAACAACAAACAACTTTTTAAAAGATAATAGACCAAGATAAACCTAACAAACCCTAAAGTACTAACCTAGCACCTAGTGGGCTCATTGAAAGATGGCCTTTCCTATGTTATACACACAGAGACATCGTAGTTCAACTGACTTTGACCAAAAATGACTCATTATTAAGATGTGAAGCATGATCGATTCGACTCAACAAAACCCTAAGGCATTGACCTAGCACCTTGGGGGCTCATCGAAAGATGGCCTTGCCTATGTAGCAATGCACAGAGACAATGTAGTTTAACTGGACTTGGACTGACACAAACTCTGACTCTGACTTTGTTTTTGAAGTTTTTGATGTTTTATAATTTTTTTGGATTTTGATGTTTTATGATTTTTTTGGATTTTTGATGTTTTATGATTTTTTTGGATTTTTTATGTTTTATATTTTTTTGGATTTTTGAATTTTTAAATAGCTAATACCATGTGTAGGACCCCATAAAGATGTAGGTCAGGGAATTTCCCCCCAGCCAAGTATAGGACCAACTTATTATGGGTGAAGGGGATAGAAGGATGCAAAGGATGGTCATGAAAGGAAAAGGACGCTAAATGTCAATGGTTCTCAAAACATGAGAAGGATGACAAAGCTTTATTATGATGAGCGAAGGAAGGGTGAATGGAGGTGAAAAACTAGATAGAATGATGGTATATCATAGACCAAAGACTGACTATGCATAACACTTGTTTGTCAAGTTTTCACCATGGTACTTATCCCAAGTGCCACTGAAGTGGTTTTCACTATTGAACGAATTATTTCTCTTTACTATTTTTTTTTTTTTCTATTTTTTTGTTGTCACCAAGACACTTGTTTGCCATGTTTTTATCAGGGTGATGATTTTTTTTATTTTTTTTGTATTTTTTCTTTTTTATTTTTTATAATTTTTTTTATATTTTTTACTTTTAATGGGATTCTCTAAAAGCTATGTGTAATATCGTTGAAGATGCATGCTATTGATGGGCTTAGTTAATAGTTCACCTTTAGGAGTACACAACTAATACACAATGGACCCATATGTTGTTGTGATGATGTAGGGGGGCCAACCCATTGGGCTCATATCTAGATGACCATGCTAGATGAAAGGATCTTATTTAAATGGAGGGTGTGAATGATGGATACGAAAGATGATGGATGTGGAAGATGGAGGGAACTATGGTATGATTCCTAACGTACACACTACATGGGTCATCAAGCTTCACATGAAAAGGAGTTTTGGAAACCAATGAGTTATAGTACGTGAAGAGGTCGCCATCAAAGTTCCATTGAGAAACATCATCAAAGGAGATAGAGTGATATGATGGATGTGCAGATATGGGTGGATTTGGTAGAGAGTATAGATTGAGCAATGAAAATGGAGACTTTGGATCAACAAGCTCTTCTTTTGACATTGTACTTTGATAGATTCCTCCAGTTATTTTTGATGAAGATGCATAATTGGAGATCAACTTTTGCTTACTTTCATTCCTGACTTTTATTTTTATTTTTGATTTTTCCAATAGCTTTTGATTTTGGCTAAAGGACTCTTCCTGATCTTTCTTTCAAGTTGTGTTCTTTCTTTTGATTCTATATCTCCATTTATAAAAGGAACTTTTGCCTTTGATTCTTGAGTTATATCCTTGTTATTTTCTTGAAATGATACTTTTTAATCCATATCTATGGGGTGGATAAGGGTGAGATGGATGAGTCAAATGAATTGAATGAGATGGATGAGATAGATGAAATGGTAGGAATGTGTGATTCAAGAAAAATCTTGGTGATGCACTCAATAAATTCTTCGAGACTATCATTTTCAGCACTATTAACATCACAAGAGGCTTGCACATCCTTAATGAGTTGGCAAGAAATCTTAGCAAAGGAAATGGTAGGGGATGCATATCCTAACCTAGGTTCGTCGAAATGGAAGGGTGATGGTTTAGAAGATGAAGTGGAAGGATAATAATCATGAGATGGAGAGAGATGATCTTGAACATCCTCAATACAATTATGAGCGGATATGGTGAAGATAGAGGTATCATTAGGATCCAAAAATGACCATCTAAAGATGACTCAACATTGTTCTTAAGAGTTTAAAAATATCCTTAGTAGCATTAACATTTTCTCCTATGAATGACTTCTCAGCACCAAATGGACTATCCATACGATAATCCCAACACCCCATATCATGGAAGTAGACCTAAAGTTTCTTGATTAATAGGCACTTGAAATTCAGTAGTTCCTCTTAGATTATTACAATATTGGAAATGATCAGGATCACCTAGTATGGTAATTTTGATTCCATCATAGGGAAACTTTAGGTATTGGTGATAGGTGGAAGGTACAAATCTCATGGCATGAGCCCATGGGTGACCTAGGAAAAGATTGTAGGGTAGGCCCAGATCCAAGACATGGAACATTGTGTTCTGAATAGCGAGGCCAACCCTCATAGGAAGTGTGATTAATCCTTTAGACAATCACTCAACATCATCATAATACTTGATAACAATTGTTTTAAATTGATCTATGCAAGCCTCAGAGAATCCCAATGTTGTGACCAATTTTATGGTACATATAATTAGACCCACTCCACCATCTACCAAGACTCGTCTGATTGTATGCTTATTAATGTAGACTTCAAGGTGTAGGGGATCGTTATGATTTGGATTTTATGTGGAAAGATCTTGTTTGAAAAAGGTGACATGGTGGGGTGTAGCTAGGTATTCAACCATCGCCTGAAATTGGTTGACATTTAGGTTAGAAGGGATGGATGTATCTTGCAAGGATTTTTCTAGAATGGCCCTATGCTTCAGGGAAATGTGAAGTAGTTTAAGAATGGATATTTTTGCAAGTGACTTTCCTAGATGATCAAGGAGGTTGTACTAACTTTTTAGTTGCGGATTAGAGGAAACCCCTTGTAAGGTCATCTTAGCTCTATGGGTAGTGACAACACATTCTAAAATTTTATTAATGGTGATGGTAGAAACATGATTATCAAGGGCTCAAATGTGATTTATGGTATAGTCATGCACAACATAGGTATAATTATCACTATTATTATTTCCTGAACTGGAGGCCTTCCCTTTCCCATGTTCTTGCAAGGGAGTTTTGAATATGGTGTGATCAACATTGGTTTTAGGTTGTGAATCATCCACTAATATATCTCCTTGTTCAATAAGATCTTCAATGAGGTTCTTGAGTGTCCAACATGATGATGTTTTATGTCCTTTGGCACAATGATATTCATAAAATTCATTTTCATTCCACCAATCAGTTTTAATCAATGTCAGTTTATATGTTTTAATGTTAGGAAGCCGAATGATGTTTGATTGTAGAATTTTCTTCAAAAATAACTCAATGGGTTCCCATAAGGGTGTGTATGTTCTTTCAGTGCAGGGAGGTCCTGTGCATTGTTGTTGACTATTTTGGACAACATTCAATGTCTAATCATGGCTGGGTGTTGGTGTGTTTGATGTAGAGGGACCTTTAAGATGAAGGGTAGGATTACCTTGATTTACCACTTTAGCATTGACTTCCCCATCTTTGGTGACATTCTTATTCTGAGACCAAAACTTTCATTTGTCACTAGAATCATTTGGGGTTTCTTTTAAGATTTTGACTAGTCCTTTTGCCACAAGAGCCTTCTCAATAAAGACTCCTTTTTCAATCACATGTTCAAAGGTAGTGCAATATTGAATTTGAATTTGAATCATTAATTTTGTGTGGATACTTTCTACAAAAATGGTGACCAATTATTTCTCAGGTATGTGACAAGGAAATTTTATTAGCCATGTTGTGCCATCTTTGATAAAATGATGTAAGTGATTCTCCATCTTTTTGTTTGGTGGTACACAATGTTGCTAGGGTCATGTCACCTTCTATATTATAGGAAAAGTAGTTGATAAATCTATCAACCAATTCACCCCATGTTTGTATCCTAGGAGGAAGGTGTGCAAACTACACTAGAGTTGTCCCTGAAAGGCTTCGAGGAAATAGTCTCATCAAATATGTGGGTTCATAAGCAATTTCCATACATGTCATATTAAATTTGTGTATCTGTTCCACTAGATCTCCTTTACCTTTGTATTTGTTAAAGTATCGAGCGGTAAAATGTGGAGGGAAAGGTAGCATGTATAAGTTTCTATCGAAAGGGTAAGGAAAATTCCTCCATAGAATATGTCTTCTTATTTTCCCCCAATTGTATGTTTTCCATCTGTTCTATTTCTTGCATCTGTTGCATTAAGGTGTCCATGGGAGATGGTGTCATGTTGGTTTGAATTTTCATGATGGGATCAAGATTGGTGTTAAGAGCATTGTATGATAAATTCAACACCACTCTGTGATTTGGATTGACATTTTGTTGCAAAGGATTAGGATTACCTTGTTGATAATGGGGTGTACATGTGGCATTGGTGTTGATTTGATTTTGAGGAATGAAATTGGAATTTGGTGTGACATATTATTGTGATGGAATGAGATTGGTGTTCAAATTTGTTCCAAAATTCATGTTGGTTTTTAGTGTAGCATTGATTGTTTCTGTTGGCACTTCAGATGTGACAATATGAATTCCCCTTCCTTTGTTTGGTGGATTTTGACTTGTATTGATCAAGGTTGTATTGTGTTGTGTGCCAAAAGGATTTTCAAATGTCGCATCCATGGGATTAGAAGATGAGCTACCAAATGTGAATGTTGACCATTGGGACATGGTATGTGTTCTCTTAGCCCCAAATATTGGTTGATTAGGAAAGTGTGTAGTTGTCGCAATTTGTGTTGTGGCCCGAAGGGGTAGGCTTGTGAACATGTTTTGTGAGATGGGTTGACCAAGTGTGAATGTGTATTGAATTGGACCTTGAGTTTTTTATTGTGTTACTCCCTCTACAATTGTAGAAGTGTCAAAATTAAAGGGGAGTTTAGCACCTTTTTGAGCAAGAGTGAGAAAGAATTTGTTTGGGTCTATGCTAACAAGCACATCCACAATTTTTATTATTTCTGGTTCTTGAGAAGCATGATCAATTTCTTCAAGAGTCAAATGTTTGTTGACATCAGTTAACATGAGATTGGAAAATTGATTTGATGTTTTTCTTTGTGGTGTTTGAGATGGATTTGACTTTTCCCTAAGGTTTGTTTCATTTGTGAGATGAAAATGGGATCACTTGAAGAGTCCATGGTGCAGTCACGGTTAGGAGGATCCTCAAAGAGAATAGTCAGAACCATGTAGTAAGAGTAAACACAATAGAAAAAAACTCAAACATATGAAACAAATGCAGATTCAATCATTCAATATATATATATATGATAGAATTCAAATACAAACTGGTCGGCAACATGTAGGCTTACAATTAGGGCTCACAGGCCTGATCTCATAATTACAGAATATGTTCAAGATATAGCAGTGAAGCTCCTTCACAAAGAATCTAAACTATCAATCTTCTCTTGATAAGAAAAAACTACTTTCCTAAGGATCTATTACATCAATATATATCATCTTTAGATCATAAGATTCCTCCATGTCAGCCCAAGAAGGTTTCACACTCCACAAAAGAGGTCTAACGTGTATACATAGATACGTCAAACTTAAAGGCATAGGAATCCTTTGTAAATGAATAAAATGAATGATGTGTCATTAGGCTCCACAAGTCTTCTCCTTCAGCAGATTATCCAAGACTGTCATAATGTTTTTTTTCTAAGAAAACAATTGATCTTTTGATAGCAATAACTTTTTGGTAACATGCCCAAATGCTCTGGAAATCGGATATGATGTAGATGAACATTTCTAGATGCTATTTCCAGCTCTGCAAGGTCTGAAATGAAATTGTGGTAGAATGCAGACCGAAATATAGAAATTGCTTATGACTGAATTGACTGAACTGAATAGGAAAATGAAAAGAAACAAACTAAAATGCAAATATTTTTGGTTGGTGAAAGATTGCTTTTGAACCAAGGATGATCCTACATCATTCCATGTCCTTTATTTTCCTTTGTGACCTTGTTTCAACCATATAAGAATTACAACCTAGGGATTGACAATACAAAGGTGATAATGCAAGGTGAGATGTGAGACTATGCTATATTTTTGGATTTTTGAAGATATAATGATGGAAAATGTTAATGTACCTAAGACTAAGGTTTGAAATGCAATGATGATAATGAACCTATGACCAAAGGATATGATGTGAAATGAGACCAATGAGATAATGAATAAGGTTTCACATATTTGATCTATTTTAAGGATCTATGACAGTTGCTTCGAATGCTTACGTTAACAATTACAAACCAAGGGTGCTTAATTAAAACCTAACACACAACAAAATTAAATTTACGAGATTACAAAGAGATCAAAGAAAGAATAGAATGAGAGAGAGAAAGAGAGTGCAAACGAAATTGATAACGGAGTTTGTCATTCGAAATGACTACGTCTCCGGGCCCCTCTCCAATGAGTGGACCGATCCAATTATTCCTCCAGAAATTCGGTTACATTCGTTGGCAGAACCTCCCCTTGGTTTACAAAGAAATTTATAAATGCACTTCCAAAGTATGTGGAAACAAGCTTCTCCAAAAGCACAGAAAGACAATAATTCCTCCAAGGAAAACAATCTCTGACACTTGCAAAATTCTTCCAAAATCACTTGACCTCACACTCCCCATTCTACCCCTTTTTATATTACATTTTTTGCCAAAATTGGTGTAAAACCAATTAACTACCCAATCTCCCTTACATAGAGAAAATTCCAATAATATCCCCTCAAGATAATTTTATTTTCCATTTGAATGGTTACGAAGGGATTTATTCCCTATTATTTTGGGGATGTAGTTTGAATAGGCTCCTTAATTTAGGAATAATATTCCTAATATTTCCGAATGGAGGGGTATAAAATTTCCATGGTTTAATATAGCCTTATTTTAAGGCATTTTATGGGCAAAAATTTATTAAGTTTAGAGAGAATGGGGGGTGGTGGTTCCACCACACTCCCCTCCTCTTTATCTCCTCCTTTAAGTGGGGAATGTGTTCCCCATTAAGGTGGGCCTCCCCCCCATACCGTGGGTGGTGCCACACTTAATGTGGGCCGCCCCTCATGGATGGGTGGGGCCCATCTTAAATATATACTTTATTTTATTTAAAATATATATTTTATTTTTATTTTTTTTAATTTGATTTTTAATTTTTTTTGACAAAATAATTTTTGCCACATGGAGGGATGAGGTATTGCCATATGTCAAGGGCTCTTTGGCCATTGTGCTGACTAGGCGTTGATGTCATCAGGTTGACCCAATCTTTGACCTTCCATAACTTTGCCATATGGACTCCGTTTTCCGTGAAACGAACTCCGCTAGAATCATGATGATGAGCACTTCGCAATGGTGTTGACTTTGACCGGTTTTGATGACTTTGATTTTTTTGCCCTTTTTTCTGGCCTAGTTCTAAGAGTTGACTAGAGGTTTGACCATATATATCTTGAGCTTCGGGACTCCGATTGACTCTTTTGGAGTTGCATTGGAGTCAGGATCCCAAGCACTTTCTGTAGACACTAAAAATTGACCTAGGCCTACAAGCTCTATATTTCACCACATTCGTCCTAGCATTATTAAAATATTTAATTATGTTATTCGGTCCATTTTCATCTATTAATTAAATAATTTTTAATTATTTAATTAATTCATGTCTCTTTATTCTTCCTGATTATTTAAATAAATAAGTTTTATTTATTTATTTAAATGTGTTGCTAATTATCTAATGTTTCCTTATAATTAAATAAATTTCTTAATTTATTTAATTGTTATTCCACTAATTCTTCTAGATTATTTAAATAAATAAATCTTGTTTATTTATTTAAATACGTCAATAATTTACATATTCCTCTTCTAATTAAATAAATTATTTAATTTATTTAATTATGGCCACATGTCACTTTCCTCATTTTAAATAAAAAATTACTTATGGTCAAAATTTCTTATTTTGGCAAAAAATGTGCATTTATTGCCTACTGTCATATGATTCTCCACTTTTGAATAAAAATGATTTTTAATTCAAAAGATGCCTTTTCCATTCAAGAGTCAAATGACCATTACAAATTTGATTCTCCAGCCTTTTTTTAGCCATTTTGTCCTTAACTTTCAATCCTTTCCGTCGATTTGACTCTTGATATCATTCGTTCTTTCAAAATTGCCTTTTCTTATAAAATGGTAATTTTGAATTCATTTTGGGGGTCTCTCAAGCTTTCATGTGAATTTTTGGTCTTCATTTTACAGTCATTTTCCTGCATACTTAGAACTTATTTTAAGCATTTAAGGTCATTTTCATAGAAAATCCTTCAACACTTGCATAGGACATGACATTTTCATAGGTTGCTCGAAGAATCTAAGGGAAAACTTCAACTTACAGCAAGCTAGAAGGTATAATGGAGGTGAATCATGGAGTTTGAAGAAATTTGGGTAACTTCTTCCCTTTGTTTTTCATATTTTTATCCTATGTTCTCTATTATTGGTTTGGGATTTAGGTTTTTACAACTATTACTCTAAAAGGCTATTAACCCGACATCTTTCAATGTTTTTTTTTGTTTTCGTACAACTTTCTGTCTCTATTTTGCAGATACAGGTTTATGAACGATGCATTTGAACCATTTAGCACCGCATTTGCAGCATCGTGACACACTTGAAAAAAAAATGACGCATTTACACCATCAAACCACATTCGTGACCTCTCGTGACGCATCCAACAGAAACATGATGCATTTGATAGGTATTATGATGCATTTGCATGATTTTGACGCATGTGTTAGCAAGATAACGCATTCAGCTGGTAAACTTTGACAGAAACTATTGTGATGCATTCGCTCTATCATAACGCATTCACCTGCTCAGTTTCTATATTCGGATCTTCTTCTCAGATTTATGCATTTTTACTATTTCAGTCTATTGCTACTTTTTGCACCCTCTAGAATAAGATTTTCTGGTTGCTAATGTCTAGTTGTAGTGTGTGGCGTTAGGATTCTTGTGGGTCGAAGGAATTTGTTGAAACTACTAACGTGTGGATTTGCAGTGCTCGTGAGTCAAAGAAATTTTCCCAAACTACTGACGTGTGGTTTTGCAGCCACGTTCGTCGAAGACTAATATTTCAAATCATCTATCTGTGATTTTTAGTTTAGGAACACTTCCATTGGTGCACTAAAATGAAATTTTGTTTGCAAGTGTTTGACTGTGCTTGAAATTGGTAGGTGATTATGCTCTCACCTTGTGAAAACTTGGTGATCAGAAAGCCAGACCCACTTTATTTGTTATAACCCTTAAGACTTAATAATCGAAGTATCCTCTCCCCTTGCACTTTAGGGCGATCCTGGGTGTAAGAGAAACTGTTATTATTTCTAGAAATGGACCTGCCTTAAGGGAAAAAGTACTCACCTTAAGGGATAACCCGACTGGTAACAAGCTAAAGCCAAGCCACTTCCAGCCGGAATATAAAATGGGTGCTTGAGGAAAGTTCAAGTACCACGAGTGTGGATGTGTCACATAGATGGAGTAGTACTCCCATAAACCCTATTGAGCGTAACCTCTTCAGGCTAGAGTGCCACCTAATCGGTGATTAATCTCTCGCCTCATGTGTGGCCACTTGAATGGATGCCCTAATTAGGCACCTATTGTTTTAGAAGCCAACCATTTTCAGCCATTGCTTGGTATAGTGTAGGGTACAATATAATGTCCAAAGATACTCACTACTAACTCCCTTGAGTAGAGATAGCAATTCTTGGGAAGTGACTACCCAAGAATCTGAAGTTGGTGTGCCCGTAGAAGTGAGGGTCGTGGAGGGAAGCCAGTGCCACCAAACTTCTAAGCTATCCACTCTCGAGAAGGAGAGGTGTTCAACACCAATCTGGGGTATATCGGTGGGCTATACCAAGTATACAAACCCTTGGACTATTAGGATCATGCTTGTCTTACATGCATTTTCTTACACTAAAACACAGTGCTTGTTAAGTGCTTTTTGGATTTTCAAATAGTATTCACCACATTCACAAATCTGGACAAAAACATTCGACCTTTGACAGATCATATTTTTCCTCAATACATCAGAAAAGTCACTTTTTACAACCTATGACGCAACTGTTGAAACACAACCACTGTCCTGAAACGCATTTAAAAATCTCTGAGATGCAATGGCTCTGTTAAACCACATATGTTGCCATAAACACCACATATGCTTGCGTCGCGACGCATCTGAACTTCACAAAACCTCATTTTCCAACCTCTATTGCATTTGTTAATTTCATAACCACATTCGCTTAAACTGAAATGCATTTGCAATACTGTGACACATTCAAGGTCTCAAACAACGCATTTTACTAACAGAAACAAGATCCTGATACAAACCTGAATCTGAGTCTAAACACTATCAGCCTGTTTTCAAACACTTTTCTTTTACAATAGGTCTCTATCAGAAACCAGCTTTCAAATTTGATGCAGGAGCATCCAGTGGTGTAAGGGCAATCTTGCATCACCCAAAAATAGTTAAATTTCAAGTTTCTCAGTTTTTAGATGTTTTTACATTTTTGGATACCCTTTTTGTCATAATGAAATTCCCAATTTATGGTTTTTATTTTCTATTCCTGGGTGGGAAAATATTGCAGTTTTAGTTTCCTAGATTTGCGCCTAAAAATCTTCCAAGTTAGATTTGAGACACTTAGAGTTCCCGGATCAGCCCTGAAACTTGCCAAAATTGTGTAGCAATTTCGAGCACATTATTGACTTTGAGACCTTTCAAACGGTTCAAACGGTTCGCGAATCAGAGTCCTGGATCAAAAGTTATGGCCCCGGGAAGTTGGCGCACTTTCTAGAAGATACAATTGCAAATGTTCTTTTGAAATTTGAACTTCAAGTTGTAATTTTGGCCAAACCACCTAAACTCAAATTTGAATGTTGTTTTGGCTCCAAACTAAAGAGGAGCTCTATTTATGGGCGTGTTTTTAATTTTTGAGTAACTTTTATGGGGACAAGTCGATATTGCGAAGGGTTATTCTATAGATTTATGTAACTTGCATGTGTTGTAGAACTTAGGATTTGAGA